>VWZU01008655.1:54562-92004 GCA_013397095.1 Sterrhoptilus dennistouni
AGCTTCTTTCCTGTCCTCATGAGGTTTCTGACCTTTCAGTCGATGCCTTTTGCAGCCCCGCGGGGGCCTCGGGGGAGCTGTAATGGACTCACGTTAATTGCCTGTTGAAGGACAGAAGCAGTTCCTGGCGGGATGATTGGTGGTCCCCCTGTGAGTACAGCTGTCCTGGCCAGTGAAAAGATTGATCTGACACACACAAACATTTCGGCTCAGTGCTCAGTGTGTGTCTCCCAGAGCTCGCAATAATCACGGCTCGGGCTGTTTGATGGGGAGGGGCACGGGACCCTCCATCCCTGTCCCCCTGGGGATGCAGGCAGTTTAGACAGAAGATGCCCCACAGACTGCAGGATAATCCAAAGATTTATAAAGTCAGTCTTTATGGGTTGGTATTCTTTCTTTTTTATTGCTCTCAGTGGAAGCAAACCTTCTATTCTGGCTTAAGCATGTTTTAATGTGGTTTAAAATGCTAGTGGTGCACTTTTAGAAGTGTACATGCATGCATTCAGAGAAGAAATCTCCCATGTGTGCCCAAGTCCAAACAAGTCTTTAAAAATTAAGAAAGCACAGGCATTCCTCTTACGCTTCTTGCCTTTGTTTTGTGCAGCTGGATAAACCATTATGTTCTCATTAGAGCTGAGTATGGGTCAGTTTGCAGAGCTCTGTGCAAATATTATTTTTTTCCCACTTTTGCTTTGTATATATTCAACCTATGTTGGGCTTCAAGCTCCAAATCTGAAAGAGAAAGTCAGCCAAAGTCAGCAAATGTGCTGTGGTAGCTGAGGTCAAAACTTTGCACTGTTATCAGCCTGTTCATGTTTTCTATCTGAAAATATTAATCAGGTCAAATCTATGTGTTCCTTGGCACGCGTTCAACAAAAGATGTGTTCACCTATCCCATGTTTCATCATCTGAAGCCAAGGTTTTGCAGAGATCTGGTCACCACACAAATAAGCTCCTCCTGAAGTAAATCCCCAGTAAAGTTTAAAAGGATTGACTTAACTGCTGCTTAAAAAGATTCTATTCTTAGTTGCTTCATCCTCTCAGCTCTATGTTTCATGTTAACCTGAAATGAGATGGTCCTGAATTAAACCCCTGGATCCAACCACAGATGACCCTGAGGTGTACAAAATCACATACAGGATCTCATTTCTTTAGATCACACTTTTCTTCATTAAGGCTTGGATGGAAACCTCAGGACTAAATGTTTTATGTCACTGAAATGCAGGGTCCCCAAACACCAGGGTCTCACCATGTGCTAGGTGTTGGTTAGGCGTTAAAAATCCCACACAGAAATAAACTGTTTCTCACAATCAAGCTAAAATTTATTTGTGACAAAACCTAGCAACTGTTTACCTCTTGCATTTTACTAAGTGTTCTGCTTCTCTGATGTGTGGGCTGGGCAATGAAGTTAGGAAGCAACACTTAGAAGGGAATTCCAGAGATGATGAGACATGGTAAGGATGAGGCAAGTTGCCATATTTTGGGGTTCTAGAGATATCCATGCACAGAGCAGAGAAATAATACTTCTTCAAGAAGTTGCTGTATTGCAGGTGTCAATCAGAATTGTGCATTTCTGTTCAGAATGTTCTGCTCCAGCAATACATTATTTACAAGTGGAGGAAGCTTAGAGAACACCCATCCCTGGAAATTGCTGGATGCTCTGAGTGTACTGAAGCTCTGCTGAGAGTTTCCTGGCCTTGGTGCTATAGCTGCCCTTTTCAGCTGATATTTTAGTCCCACATTTTATATTTAATAAAGGTATGCATGTGGTATCAGGCTAGGTTCAGGGTTTGAAATGGAAATGTTAGGGCTTTTTAAGATAGCCTACAAACCACTTAAATATTTTTAGGCTGAAGAAGACTTTATCCTTTTCTAGTTCAGCCCCAAACACTTCCCAGCAAGAATAAGTAAAATGACTGCCTGAAACAACATAGGAAATAAGATGGGAAGAAGCATCTCTGTTTGCAAGCTGTGGAGCAGTGTCCAGCAAGAAAAGATGGAGTGGCTGGAAAGCAGCCAAGAATCCAGACAAAAGCATCCTCAGAGGTCCAGAATAGCTCCAGTGTCATTGGATTTTAGACAGATTCCACTACAGGAGTGAAGCCTCCTTGTCTCCTCTGTTTGTCATTGTGAATGTTTTTTAACAAAAGGATTAAACAAAAATTTAAGCCCTGTTGCCACTTCTACTCAAGTGTTGTTGGTGGGCTTGGGGAGCTGTTACAGTCTGACCATGGCATCAGAGATGTATGTAGAGAACTCACAGATATTCAGCATGCTGAAACAGGTAAATAAACCCCAAATATAACATGAAATATGTGACTAGATGAGAAATTGGATGTCTCAGAGAGTTGAATTTCTATTACCTTAAAAAAAATATATATATTATGTTTATAGCCTTGATAGGAACTTGAAAAATAATATTTCAAGTAGAAGGAAAGATTTTCTCTGTGCTCTGAATGTAATGGGGGAAATGGCATTTCAGCCAGCTCTTTGAACTACTCAGTATTGTACAGCAGTGATGGAAAATACTGTGAGACCTTTAACATTCAGAAAACACGTGAGGCAAGATGTACAGGAGCTGTAAAATGGAAGTTAGATTTGAGGGTACGAGTATATTGGAGTAAAAGCTGAACACCAGGCAGGAATGTGCTCAGCCTTTGGACAACAGTGGTGGCCAGACTGCTTACCTAGTGAAACAAGTGGAATGAAAAGCTGCTTTTTTGAGGATGTCATCCTGGTGCCACTGCCCTGCATGGGCCTTTCGTTGCTGGCAGCAGTGCGGGGGTCTTGCCTGGGGAGAAGGTGTTTCCCAAAAAGTGATTTGTTTGTTGGTGGGAAAGACCCTCTGGTTACCTGGGGGAGCAAGGCAGATGCACAGGAAAAGTCCATCCCCTCTGAGGTCCAGCTGTATGAGCTGACTCCTCCCTTCAGCCTCTGCTGTTGCTTCCTTTCCTTTTTTCCCTTTTTTCCTGCCCATAATAGATTTATTCCAGAAGCTTCTCTCCCATGAGAGTCTTGGTCCCTTAACAAGCCAGCAATGTAAAATTCATTAACAAAATTTTGAGCTTGTAGATCTTGACTATTTGGCTTTAAAAAAATATTTTATATGCCTACATTCAGTAGATTTCCAACACTGTAAAATCCTGCAGTCTGTTTTCTTTCAGAGGAATTCTTGCTTTCTGGGAGAGATCTTATCAGTGCCTTTAGTTTTGTCAGTAACTGTATGCCTGAGGTATAAATGTAGAAACCAAACATGGCAGGCATCATAACATTTAGGGGCTCATTTTTAACTTGGTGTACAAGAATTAATTTGGCTTCAAGCCCCATGGTTCTCAGCTTAATGGGAATTTTTAAAGTGTTCTTTTTGCTGCAAATGGACACTTTTAATAAGCAAGTGATTTTGTGTTACTCTTGGAGTATGGGAAACAAGTGAGGGGTCTGTACCAAAGTGAGACCCCTCACAGGAGGGACATTACCTCGTAGCTGGGATAAAGCAAAGATTCATTTCATTGGATTAGGCTGACACATGAGGAACTCACAGGGACTTGAACCAGGGTTTGTTCAGCTCTTGAAGGCTGGAGTGGGCCCTGGATCAGATTCCAAAGAGTCTGGGATTACAGGGTGACCTCAGAAGGCAGTAACAATTAGGAGAGTGGCTGTTGCTTTGTCCCTGCCTGGTGGTTGTGGTTGCACTACAGCCTGGTGTGGGTTTGACAGTGGCTTTGAGCTGTGTTTCCCCAGCCACATCTCGTTTGGTGACTGGCAAGATGACACATTCCTCTGCCTGTTTCAGTTCTATGATCAGGATTTGGCCCAGTGGGTTTGGAAATAGGTGTGTAATTAATACTGCCAGGGAGTTTGGAGGGGTGAACATGGGAGGTCAGTAGCTATGGGAAGAAAATGTCTGTCATCAGTCAGGGATTCTCTGCTTAGCTGCTTTGAATTATGCCAGGTATTTCTTCATTCCTAAATTCCTGCCCTGAAAGTCTAATTCTGCAGCTGGTGCAGCAGCAGGGGGAATTGGCTGCACTGCTAGGACCAGTCCCAAGAACTGTGGAGAGAGAGAGGGGTGTAGGGCACGGATGTTTTTCACTGGAAAGCAAACATGCTTAATTTTGCATATTACCTTCACTGAGAAAAAGAAATGACAGAAAATCTGGTTTTATGACTGTAAAAAATGGAGTCATATTTTGCTTGTTTAGTGGAAAAAGCCCAGAAGTCCTGACCAAGCCATTCTCTGGAGGCTGGCTGCAGATCAGTATCAAAATTTAGCAGCTTGCATCCCTTTCCAGTTCTTTTTTTAACACACGAATGTGATTTTGCTCCTCGGCCAGCTGCAGCTCCGAGCGCTGAAATTAAACTTAACATGTTTTACAAAATGAATGGAAGGCCAGACAAGAGCATCTTGTTTCCAAGGATCACATAGCCCCTTTTCGGGATTACAGAGACTCTGGTTCTATTAGAATTTGGCAACACAGCTTGAACTGCACGAACACCACGTCTGGTTTGTTTGCCAACTGGTGGGAGCCACTCGGAGCCGCTCCTGCGCTGGCAGCTGAGTCCCCTCCAGGCCACCAAAGGGCTGACAGGCAGGCCTGGGCAAGAGACAGCAGGAACTGGAGCCAGCTTGTTGGAATTCCTGAAACTTGGATTTGGGGATTTTAGTATGTAGTAATACGTGTGAGTTAAGATGGAGGATTCCAGGCGTTGTCTGAGTCCTTCTTCTTCACCTTCCTCTTCCTTCTTCTTTGTGAGTTTTAGGTTGTTTTCTGTAACTGGTTGATGGAGTCCGTATTGCAGGCTTCAAGTAGTTAGTCCTTGGGTTTAAAATAAAAATAATTTAGGTGGCATTTCATAATTGGACAAGGTATCCTTGAAAAGACCTGGTAGAGATAGAGAAGTTCTCCATTTTACCTCATTTCTCTGACTTGCTAGTTAGAGCTCATGGCTCATGAGTCTGTAAATAGATAAGAAATAATAAACATCCATGTCCAAACACAAAACCTTTATTTCCTGTGTATCAATCCCAACCTTGGCAGAGAAAAAGAAGCCAGAACCATCACACCAGCTGAGCCAGGCCAGGCCACATTTCTCTTGTCTGGTCTCAAACTCTCTGCAGGAAATAATGCGGCTGCCCGTGCGTCGCTGGCTCTCGGCAGATGGCACAGTAATGAACCCCTCATCTCATTACTGTGCCATTGCCAGCTCTGTGAAGGCCTTAGGAGGACATATTTCATCCTTTGTGTGGTTCATGATGTACATTGTTCTGGGTATTTCTCACCCGTGACCTGTCACGCAGTGTCCTTTCTAGTGTCCAAGCAGGTGACTCTCAGATAAGCTTAAAGATGTTGAACATCACCTTGAAAATATGCTGCTGACTCTGTATAAAAATACACACTCTATTGCCACCCTGGGAGCTTCTTTTCGGAAATATTGCCATGAAGCACCTGTATGATTCTTTTAAGAATGTCATTGATGCAAATGTATTTTCAGATCATCAAATGCCTTCATTTGCAGCCTGTGTCTGGAGCTGAGTCAGATGTGTCGTTCTTTCCCAGTAATAACTGGGTGATGGTGTTGAGTGGGTAACATTTTTGGGGGATGATTTACACCTTGTGCCACCAGTATGTTTTCTGCAGTCATTCTGGAAGTGCACAGGTGCACTATTGGCATTTTTTTGCAAATGTTTTCAGAATACTTATTAATTTTCAAATCAAGCTTGTCCAATGGCTGGTGAGCAAGGGTTTGGAAGTAGCAAGTTCAAAGGTTGGTAACAAATAGCTGGATGAAAAATGTCTCACTTTCTGTTAGAGAGTGGCTGTTACTCACTTGTTATTGAGTCTACTTACAGTGTGTGCAAGAGGCTGTATAAACTGTTGAAAACATGAGGATGTCTGCCCATTTTTCACTCCTTGGTTTAAGAGATTCATGAAAAAGGCAGTGTGTATATATAGTTTCTCAGCATCAGTCTGAAATTACAGAGTTCTTCATCTGTCTTGAACAAGGAAACTGCCAAGAATTCATCAGCGCTGCCTGTCCCTATTTCAGACTATAAATGCCAAGTTTATACACTAAATACTTGAGATATTTTCCTAATGGCTGTCTCCAGACTCCATGAATACTTCTAACCTTTAATATGGTAGAAATGGATTGGACAAAAATAGGTGTAGTTACTGTGTGGCTGCTGTGGGTAAATTATTGCATTGAAACCTAATTGAAGGGTTGATTACTGCGGGTCACTCAGAGCTGTTTTGTAGAATTACATTCAGTCAGATATTGATGTCTTAACTGTAGTGACATCTTTCTCTCCTTTCTGATCTGCTTCTTGTTCTTCTGTGCTTCCCTAAAAATATTAGTCTTTCACTTCTGGGTTCCTTTCCAAGCTGTCAGGCTGAGGGACAGTTCTGAATCACATCTGAGTAATTTCTGGTGTCTAACATCATACCCTAAGAACTGCAGTAGTGGAGGTGAACTGCAGTAGTGAAGGTGCAGCCGTTTTGCCCCACACCCACCTCAATAACACCGTAAGTTGCTCAGAACCGAAATGATGAGCTGAAAGAAGATGCTTTCCCTCTGTTTGCAAAGCACCCAGGGCAGCTGTTGCCTCCTCCCAGTAAATCCCAGCCTCATCATCTCTCAGTGGGAAGGGCTCACTGGAAGGCTCCGGCATGAGTTGCATTTTAATAGCAGATGGTTTCCCAATTACCATTCTGTTTGCATCCTCCCTGCTCTGCCTGGTGGCGTTGCCCTTTTGTGGACAATGGGGTCACAGCTTGTCAGTGCTCTCGGGCTTCACCAGGGCTGTTGGGCTGAGGGGGTTTTGTGTTGTTTTGTTTTCCTTGTCATGCAGGAAGGCCGTGATATTTCTGTATCTGGCAGCGTGTCTGCGTGAGACAAGGCAGAGTGAGCGGGGTTGATGTGTGAGTGACAGATCCCTGGGTGACGCCGCTGGGAAGCTCTTGATCTGACTGGTTTGAAGTTGAAAGCTCACTAGGTCACACTGAAAATGGTTGCCACTGGGCATTTCTTTCATCCTTGTTTATTTATTTTCCCTTCCCTTTCCTGAAGTTTTTTTTTTTCCACTCAGAAAGGGGCTTTGCTGTTGTTCCTCATGTTCCCTGTGGCTGGTGGGCTGAATTCTAACCTTTCACTACACCTAATTGCTGTGGTGTCTTCTACTTGGTGGGCAGGGGAGGGAAAGGAGAGCCTTCTGCCTTTGAGCTTGGCACCTGTGCCAGAGACTAACCAGGTACAAAATGGCCATTTTAAGCAAGCACCAGGTGTTTTTAAAGACATGGTCTGCTTATTATTCAGCAACCTGCTGTTCAAAGGTTCTGGCATTTCTCAGCCGGATCAAAACAGAGGAGCCAGGTGGTGATTCTGTGACATTTTTCTCTCCATACCTGCAGCATGTCCTTAACTAAACAGGCATAAAGAACAAGGCATAAATTAACCTGAAAAGACAAAGTGGCATTAGAAGAACCTCTGATCCTCTTGTCAATGCTCTGTTGGCAAAGCTAAAATAGCCACTCTGACAAGAGCCAGGAGAGGATTTCCTCCCCTGTGGATGTTGCCAACAATTTGTCAACTAGCACGGAGGTAGTGCACAGAGTCAAATGCCCAGACCACATGTTGTGCATCCTGCAAAAGGGTTAGAAAATGATCTGGCACAGAGGGACATCAGGGAGCTGACACTCATGCAAGGGGGGCTCTCAGGCAGGATGGTGAAAGTCCAGGCACTGGCAGTGTATTCAGTGCTCACAGCAGTTTAGGAAGGTTATTAATGATGCACTGCAGGTGTTGCAGGGTCCATCTGCCTCCCTACAGCCCTGGGTGCTCAGTGCACTTGGGGCTACCCATTCCTTAGGACTGCCATAACACCACTTGGGTTTTGCTGAAGCTCTGAGCTTTATCTGAAAGCTTCTCTCCAGGGATTAAAAGGGCCCAAATTCAGCTTTAGGCCACCTCGTCTAATGAGTCACTAATTACTGCCAATTTCTCATTCTTACATAGAAATACATGAGAGCTGAGTATGAACCTCAAACTGGTACAAGCAGGCCTCTGGCATTTAGAAGGAAAAGTTGTGCTGGGGGCTTAGTTCAATCACTGATCTGTCAGATTGCTCAGGGCAGAGAAAATAGGTCTCACTTTAAACTCACAAATTGTACCTGGCAATAACTGGTAATGCAGGTGACTGAAGCAAAGTGCAGCTGTGAGACTTTGGCTCACTCCAGAAAGGCACACTGAGCCTTGCAGGTCTGTGCTCTCCATCCGACGTGGAAATGAGGAACTGTGACCCCTGAAACATTTCCTGCACCCTGTACATCATCATTGTCCAGATGTGGTATTCCATTGTGGTTCTGCTTCTTAGCCTTGAAAAATTACAATTTTGGGCACAGTCTGATAGGCCATTTCAGCTGAAGGTCCAGCTGATGTCACCAGCCAAATATTGTGGGGGCAGCAGACCTGGGAGAGGAGACACTGAAGATGCAGAAGTGGCAGGTTCAGGGTGCTGTTGCCTTTCTCTCCTGTGAAGACTTTTGAAATTTAGCTACAAATGTCCTTGCTTGCTTTCATACATCAGCAGTGCAGGTGAACAGGGGGTAACCCAAAAAGGAAGGCATCACCCCCAGCCCTCCTCTAATTCATGGTCAGCTCTGAAGCAGAGGGGGCTCATTCCAGTGGGGTATAGTCCTTGCTAATTTAGGGAAGTAATTAAAACCTGCCTTTTCAGGTTTGAAGTATCCCTCTAAGCAGTTACTTTAAATGAACTAAAAGCAATTGGAATTACTTCTCAGTGCAGATAAATCTGAAATATAATTCAGGGTCATTTTTTGGAGGTGAAGATTCGGCCCACTGGGTTTGGGAATGGGTGGCTGATTTAACTCCAGGGACAATTTCAGTGTTCCTGGAGTAAATCCTTTCCTAAGCAGGCCATAACACACTGATGAGAGGGGAAGACAGCAACAAGAAACAGTTGTCAGGAATATCACAAATTTGTGTTTCATGGAACTAGGCACTGTGATGATTTGCTGCAGTTAATGAAAAACATTTCTGCTCAGTATATCCACCTGTCCCCCTTTGTTAAAAAAATAAAGTCAATCCAAAATGGGATCATTATCTTTAGTGGATGCACTTCACATCACTGAAAACAATTTCAGCTTAGTTAAATAACCTGCAGCCTGGAGATTAAAGCTGTCTTCTGTTCAGCTGCAGAGACAAGCAGAGTTGTTGGTACAGAGATCACTTAGAGCTCAATATTCTTTTCAGTAGTAACTTCATGTATCTTATTTTTTTCCCTGTCTGTTATTACATGCTACTAGGTTTTATTTATTTAAATCTCAGCCTCTTTTTGCTGACACAGCAAGGCATAACCAGAGATGTTTAGTAAAACTTAGATGAGCCCCTAAGTGGGCCACTTGTTCTATAAATCTTTAAATATTTCATGTTACTCCTTTAGAAATTGCTGTTGCCAGACTAACCCAATCTGCTTTGAAATGACTAGGGCATAAAATAACAGCTCTTTTAAAATTCTCCAGTGATACAGTTATTTGGTATATTTTTAGGAAGTACCAGACCTTGTGGCCTCTAATGAAGGATCAGCTTTAAACTTGAAGAAGTTTTGCTCCAGAAGGAGCCATTTTTTCCAGCCCCTGGACACTGCTGGGATCATGTTGCTCTCCCAGGACATGGCCAGCGGAGCCTTCTGGCCCTTTGAAGTCAGTGGCAAAACTCCCACTGAATTATAATGGAACTGGGTTTTAACCTGAAGAAACAGAGTCTTTGTTGTCTTTTATCACCAAATACAGATATTCTCCATGAATTAGCCTGGGCTGGCCAGTCGTGGAAGAGATTGATGGCTGTGCCAAGCAGCACAATCCCTGGAAGCAGGAAAAGGGGGTAATGTCTTGTGAGAGACCAGAACTTCAGGAAGACAAATTGGATTAGACTGTTTCCACAGAAACTCGGGAGAGCATCATGTGTGGGCTGTTAATGGAAACGCTGCTGCCTGTACACATCCTCCCCTCATGATAAATGTGACACAGCCCCTGTGCAAATGCAAGTGTTATTACATTAATAGGAACTGTTCCAGCACAATTAAAGCCGTGTTCATTAGGAAGCCAAGCAGGAATGGTGCTGACCAAGCACAGAATTCCTGGGAGGATGAGGATGCCTCTTCCCTTCCCTGCTGTGTCCCACAGCTATGTCCCACCCATGGAATGGGGCAGTGGCTCTGTGGCTGCTCAGCCACCTCATTTAAAGGTGTGAAACACCAGAGACATGAGATGAACCTGCAGGGTGAAGGACAGGGAATGATATTTGATAAACCTGTGGAAGCAAAGCCAAAGTGATCATGCTCTCTGGCTGTGTTCTACTCTCCACAAGAGCTTTGAAGCATATAGATGTATTTCAGCCAAATTTCCTAGTAAATAGTTCTCCATTAAAAACTCAGTGACAAAAAAATATATAATTTTATGACGTATAAAATAAAATGACATTAAAAAAAACCCTCAATGACATAAAAATGTCATAGAGTATGACAATTATCAGGAAACAGGCCTCTGTGTAAAAGATCATAGTGGTGCCATAATTTATGGGAAAACTGAACATACACTGGCATCTTTTTAGACATGTCAAATTCAGGAGGCATAGGAGAGAGGGACTGCATCCTGGTACTTCTTAGAGCTTCATCTGGATCTCATAACTCCATCAGCTTCTCTACAGAAATCCATGGCACTTTTGGGAAAGTGTCTTTGAATAAGACTTAACAGAAGCACAGCCAGCCAGCTGTGCCATTTCCATCAGGAGAAGGAGCAGAAAGAAGAGCTGAATGAGTGAGTTTCTGGATTGTCTCTTGATGTTACAAGGGGTTTGGCACCAGTGGATTCAAAGATGTTCCTGTTCCTGCCCTTCCCAGCCCAGTTATATCTTCTGTATTAATCACAGCACACAAACATATGTATGAGGCTGCACTGGAAGCCAGTTCATAGCATTATTGTTTTTCAAAATCTGAAGATTTATCAGTTATTCTTGTGGTTTGATTTTTTAAAAATGTTTTTTGCCTTCCTAAGGTGTGTCACTGTGCCATCAAATTTGGTGTTACATGACACACTTGTTCCATGGAGGTGACCCTTGGAGATTAACTCACCAGGCCTCAGGAAGGCAGTGGTTTAATAAACTTACAGCTAAAATCATTAAGCTACTGCCCCAAGGAGGTTGGAAACATCAAGAGAACAAAGGAAGGCACTAAACCAGTTTCCACAAATTTACTGCAGATTGGTTTACCTTGATTTTTAACAAATGGGTGTGAGGGAGTACCAAGAACCCAAAAGGTCACTAAGAATGGACTCACCAGCAATGTGCTCATCAGCACAGGATGGCCACACCTTGAGTCTTGTTTAGGCCCCAGCGAATCTGTGTAATCTTTTCATCTTTTTCTCTTTTTCCTCCTACTCTGAAAGCCAAAAGTACTTCCATTCTTCTATTGCTCTCTTTTTCTCTAAAAAAAAATACTTTTAAGACTCGTTGCAGATGCAATTCCAGCAGCTGTGAGGTTGGGGAGCTGAGGTTTCTGCCAGGGCAGAACAGCAATGACTCCTGAAGTAAAGCAGCTCCTTCATGTTTGTGAAGGCAGCCTGTGTACAGAGGGGCAGCAGCACATTCCTGTGACCAAAGCTCAGGGATTTGATAAATTACATTGCCTTATGCTGGTGTTGGTGACAAGCTTAAAAGGGGATGTTGATGATTGGTTTTAAATTAAGGGAATGGTGTTTGCTCCCCGGTGAAGGCAGAGGTCAGTCAGCTTGGGCACTGTAAGCAGTTCTGTCTTTAGAGTGTGTTCACCTGCTTCCCTGGACAGGGCCTGCAATTTGGGCAGCAGGAACATCTAACCATGGCTTGTGGTGGCAGCACAGAATGGCAAGGACAGGATGATAAATCTATTTTTAGTTTCAGAAAAACATTTGTGATGGATGACTGTGTGGGCTCCTTGAGTATGTCCTGGGCCTTTACCTCTGGAATTGCCTTGAAAACAGAAATATGCTGTGGGTCGCAGCAGGGATGTGTAAGTGTGAAAGTGGAGAGCAGCTTGGAGTGGTAGGTACTGACAGCTACAGCTGAACACTTCACTGAGCATATGCAGTAAACAGGAGGGGAAAACTGGGAGAAGTTACACACTGCTGTTAGTTACTTCTTCTGCATGTACCCCTCCATGCCTCTCTGAGCTGCCAGACTATGATCAACACGAGCTCTCTGTGAAAGCACAGACATCCTCATCCGTTCCGTGAAAAATGAGGTTCACTCTCCTGGTAAAACTTAAAAAGTTTAATAAAGGACAATAGGAGACAAGAGATAATAAAGCAAAGAGTTAATGGCCAAGTGCTTGGCATTCAGCCAAGAAAACCCCTACTATCTTTGGAGACACCCTTTATGTGTCTTTTCTATTGCATCAGCCTGTTGTATATTCATAAATCATTATTCATATTTAAACTCTTCCCCAAACTAGTTTCCATGTTCCAAGAACTGTTTAGCCTGGCTCCTCCTCTGGTCTGCCTTTTTAGAGAATGTGCATTTCTTGGGTGTGGTTTTAGTCTGTTCTTATTCTCACCTCCAGCTTGGGTTTTGGTCCATGCTTTCTTCAGATGGCAGGTGCTGATGGTTGGCATATCAGTAGCAGGGTCTCCATCATACATTCATTGGATGTTATCCCAAGGAAGCAGACCGGTCAATCACAAGCATAACTATATCAGCTATCCCACTACCATGTCTTAAGTTTTGTAAATAGCAGAAATAAAAACTATATCCATACAGCAAAGTAATTTTTACATTATACATATAGCATTCATCTTAGCATTTGTGAAAAGCCAATATTATAATATGTATATATAAGAATCCCCTTCCCTTTTGTCACTGCTGGAGCCCTTGTTTCCTCACACACACTCCAGTTCACTTTACTGCTCCCTTGGTGTCCCTTTATTTTGCACTGAGTGATATGATCCGTTCTGGAAGCACTTCTTGCAAACAGTAAAATACATTTTCCTTGAAGCCAACATCTTGCTTCACATTTGCACTGTTAAACACTGAGCAGAGAGGAGGAAAGTTCTAGGCAAACCAATTGGCTGGAGCTGCTTTGTGCATCTTCCTCTGTTTTTCTTTGGCTGCTTCTGTTAAAATTTAAGGTGCTACACAAGAGTCCAGGGCTCAAATGACTGTTAGCTTTATTTGATCATATATCTAATTTACTTTAACATGGGATCCTGGCATGCGTTTCTTTAAGAGACTGAATCAATTTTATGCTAAGTGATTTCTCTGAGTCGGGTTTTTTTTTATTGTCCCCCTTGCCTGAAGTAAATTAGAGTGATAGCTGGAGCAACCAGGGAATGAAAAGGAGTCAAGTCCTCAAGTCACATTAGCAGGCTTGTTGAGGCCTTTAAACAATCATCACCATCAAAGTACTCCATAATAACTGTAAAAAAGCTAATCACAGGTGGCAGTGGGCGTGAAATGTGTGGCTCTGTGCTCAATCCTTGGGATAATGGGGGTATTCATGGGATTTCTAGAAGGACTCCTTTGTGCAGCGAGTCATGTGCCTGCTGAGCTGAAAGGACTATTTTGCTCAATTTGTCTAAAAGCGCTTGCTTATGAGATAGCTGCAGGGGTTTCACTGCTCAGGTTGTTTTAACCCTTCCCACGCAGGCAGATTTTGGTCTCATTCCAAGACCTTGTCTATGCTGGGAAATGTCTCCAGTTTCAGGGAGTGGAGCACGTTACTGGTCAAGAACCAAGAGTGGATAAAGACCACCAGCCTTGCTGGGCAGGACCTGGGGCTTTGGCTCTGCCTCTTCATGGGTGCTCAGCTTGAGACACTCGTTTTTCCTCCTTGGCAGCACTGGGAGCTCTGAGCCCTGGGAAGCACCTTGAAGTTGAGGTTCTCAGCGACTACAGAGATTTAATTCTTGAAGCTAGGAGTATTTAAGGCTTTCAGCTTGGGGGTAGAGTCCCAAGACACGCCAAGCTTTTCTTATGATCTCTTTTGTTGCAAAAAAACCTCCAAAAAACCTCTTGGTGATTTCTAAAGAACCATCCCAAACCATGGAAATGTTTTTTATCGTGTCAAACCTGTACAATCTAGAAATATTTTCCTTCCTCACTAGAAATAGTTAAAAGAATGGCTGAAAAAAGAAATCTGTTACCTAAGAGACTCTCAAAAGAGGAAAATACTTTTTACGTTAGAATCCTCTACTTTGAAATGGAAATAAATATTAATTATCTAAATGCACCAAATAGTTAACTACCATAACACATTTATTTAAATTTCATTCAGTATCTGGAGGTGAAGCAGAGACCAGTGCTGTTTTCTACCAAAAAGCATAAAGCTAATGGTTGGGTGTTAATTAATATTGCTATTAAGATACAGTGTGAAGATTTTAAGTGATATTTCATGTCCCTACATGTAGTCTCAGAACTCGGGAGAAAAAGAGAAATTGGAATTTTAATGCCTCATGTTATTTTGTGTGGTCTCCATGATATTAAAATGGGCTCTAGTCGAGAACTTTGTAGTTTCAAGTTAGGCTAAACCAAGTCCAAAACCTGTAAAGAAACCATTCCTGGGTTGGTTTCCAGGTTGCATCACCACAAGGGTGATCCAGGTGACCAAATCTTGTAGTTATGTCAGTATCATTCCTTGAATGCCAGGGTGTTGCATTGGCAGGGGAAGAAGGTTCTCTTTCAAATGGGAATGATGATACTGCCTGAGGCAGTGCAAGTGTCCCAGGAGTCTCAGTTCTCATCTGATACAAGAAATACCTCCTGAGATGATATATCAGAACTTGCAGGTAGGAACTCATGTCCTCTCCTTACCTGGCCATTGCTTGGCTGTTGAGTCTTCTCATGAAAAGACTTCTTTTCACCCTTCCTCTCTCCCTTCCCCTTTGTCCTTTTCCTTTCCTTTCCCCTTTTCCCTTTTCCTTTTCCTTCAGCCTGTAGGCATGACAGCAGGGCACAGCTCCTGCTCTGTGTTTGCAGAGAACCCAGCACAGTGAGGTCACAGTCACAGCCTGCAAAGATCCATTAAACCAGTAAATGAGATTCCTGCCCTGGGCATGTCACAGCAGTGGCACAGAGGAGAGACTCTAAATATGACCACAGCTTTCTTGATTCCAGTTGCCCTCTAATCCTTAAGGTGGGGGACCAGAGCCACTGTGCCACAAAGTTCATGGTGTTGATGCCAAGTTGTGCTGAAGCAGGGTATGGCTGGGAGGATGTAAAAAGCAGGTGAAGAACTGGAATTAACTGTTTCTGCCCCTCCCTCTGTCTCTCAAACACACAAATCATTTAAATGTGCTTTCTGACACCCTGAGTCAGCCACAGCTCTGGGGTTCTTTTGATCTCCTTAATTTTTCTCTCTCTGTCTCCTTCTACCATTAACATAACCATTATTGAAAGAGAGGGATCCAAATCCTTAATTTCTGATGTAGATAACAGGAGAATTTTCTCTTCATCCCACGTCAACCCAGCCCAAATAATGGCAGTGTCTGGAACGAAAAAATTCCAGCTGTGATCTTGAACCTGTGTCACCTGCAGAGCAGCACAGTTATTTTGCTGTATTGCATTACAAGGAGTAAATTGTGGGATGTCTCAATGTGTATAACCTGAGAGGTTTTTCTGGAACTGCCTATGGAAGTCCCTAATCTTGCTAACGTTAAGATGAGCCATTCTTTGGTAGTGCTCCATAGATCAATTTATGATTTGACTCCTCCCTGTGCTGATTTGGAGTGGAACTCTGGTTCAAAACACCTGGCATTGTTACATGCTGTTTGCCTGGCACTGGATGCAAAGAGCACAGGTGAAATCCTCCTTTGCTGATACCACGGCAATGCTTTCATGGATTTCTGCAAAGCCCAGAGCTCCCCATCAGTGGACTTCACCAGCTGGAAAGTTATCTCAAAGTCAGGGACATTTCAAAACAAATTCTCACCACATTTGTGCCCTAGAGGATGGTATCAGTATCTGTCTGTTTTGGACACCCATAAAGCTCCTTTGTAGGTGAAATCCTTTTCTTTCTTCAGCTGCTTGTGCAGTTTGATCCTGCACCTTGCAGCCATTGCCTATTGAAGGTACACATGCTGCTCCATTCACCGCCGCAGCCTTTGAAGAGTTAAGCTCTGCAGTCACTCAGAAGGTGGACTTCTGCTTTTCCTCAAGTCTCTATTCATCTCCAGGAACTGAATTTTTCATGCAGTAATTAAAATTTGTAGGTCAAACCTCCCATGGCACCGTTTTCTGCTAATATGGGAGAGCAACGGTCGGATTCGCTTACGCTGCTCTTCGCCGCACTGAGATTTAAAGGATGAAGGGTGACATTTTCCCCCATTTTGTAAATTAATGCCATTGATCTGCCTAACAAGAACAAAGTTAGGCTTCAAAATACCAAATGATAAAGAGATTAAGACTTTAAATGGCTTTCCAAAGACAACCTCTATTGTAAGATTCCAAGCAGAGTATTGAACTTTCAATTAGAATTTCTAATGGGCTATTGACTTAAATGGATAAAATGTTGCAAGTGATAGCTTTCAAGATGACAAAAATTGCTTAGTACATTCTGGAATATTACTTTATGAAGCAAATACTGTTCTGGAGGCTGAGTAGTAATAACCCAGGCCCCAGGCAATATTGTTCTGTGTCTCTGTGCGGCAGTTTTTCAAAATTGTACTAATGCATTTTGAAACATTTTCTCTTTTCATGTTTTGTAAATCTTTGGGAGTGTGAGGTACTTTAACTTTCATGAAAGAATCTTAAATCTCTGGTGATGTAGCTATGATTGCACTCTTTATGAAACACAATCCATCTACTCCAACGCTGTATTTTCACACGTTCTTCCATCTGGGGCACAAACAGTGTTCCCACCTCGTGTGGCTGCTCCTGACTGTGCTCCAGAATGTGCCTGTTCTGCAGTGCCTGTGCTGCAAATAACAGCTGAAACTCTCCCAAATCATCCTGGCGCTTTGCTCTGAATTGACTTGAAGGCTTGTTATGAAACACTAGCTCTAGTACATTTTTCAAAGGATATTTTTCAGAGACTAGCCAGCCCTTTCCAGGATAAAGGGTTAATATTATGCTTATGTTACAGTGCATTAAAAACTCTAATTAAAACAGCATTACATTCCCATCTGCCAATCTCCAGTAATCTTCTTTAATTGCAGTAATTAAACTATATTTACATGTTCAGAATACTTGTAATTTAGCAAATTGCACTCTCTGCTCTACATTTAATCAAACAACCAGTTCCAGTATATTTAGTGTGGAAAGAAGTAATTTCAATGTTTTGATTACTATAGCAGATTTGACAGAGTAAGTGCCCCTCTAGTAGAGACTTTGAAAGGGAAGGCAAACATGAAATATAGTCCTGTTCTGATTGTCATGTGAATGCCTAATTACATGTTAGAGGATTAACTATTAAAGGGTACACACTGTTTCGCTTGATTTTTTTTTAGGCACAGCTGACATAACAGATAATAAGGGTTGCCTATTTGGGGCTGTTTTGTGGAATATGTAAGCTTTTTATTATTATTATTAGAAGTCTTAAAACCGAGTATTAAATCCTGTGAGTTAGTAAGGTCACAATGCCCCACATCTTTGCTTTAGAGACGTAGGTGAATTGAAGATTATGTTCCCACTGCTCTGTTGGCAGGTGGTTTCCCAGCTCCTTTCCCTTCCCTTAACCTCTTTTTGGGGGAGGCAGGGTTGTTATTGTTAGAATGGCAGTTCCCAGGTAGCTCTGTCAGATGCTTGTTCAGGTTTTTTGTTTGCAGTGGCCTGGGATGGGCAGGTTCTCCGTGCTGTGCTGTGCCCTGGGGATCAGTGGTATCCTCAGCTGGTCCCAGCCTGAGCTCAGACACACGAGTGGGGAGTGGGTGGGGACCTGATAACTTCTGCACAAAGGGAGGCTTCTCTTTTACTGCACATCTCCTCCAGACAGACCTGGGTCTAGAGCAAACTTGAAAAGGGGATTCCAGCACCAAGCACCTGGTCCTCCCCAGATAAATTGTACAAAGCAGAAAGAATTCCTTCTGATCTGCCAGGACAGAAGTGCTGGATTCAGAAGTGCTGGCACAGCCGTGCTGGGGTGGGAGCTCTGCCTCTGCCACGGGTCACCCACATCCCCCTGTCAGACCTCCCCACCCACAGCCCTGTTCATGGACACCTGAGAGTCCCCGGATACCTCTGGAACTCCTTATTACAAGTTCTGGTGGCAAGTTCTGGTCATTTACAGAGGTGAGGTGTCCTATCTTGAACATTGGTGGGGAATGAGCGTGATGCCCAGAAGATGTGGATGTGGGTGTTAAGGACAGCAGTCCCTGCAGGCTCTGGGACCCCTGGAATTCCTGGCTGGCAGAGGAGGTGTGGTGAGCCCTGGCAGAGGTCACAGAGTGGTTCCAGTGGGTGCTCCTGAAGGGCTGCTCTTGGCACACTCAGTGTGGAAGGGAATTGTGTGTGCAAAGCTGTAGCCAGGGTGGTTCTCTGCAGTGGTCTAGTTAGAAATATGTTGCTTTTGTTCCAAAGGCAGCTAGGAAAGCCATTAAAAATCCCTAACTCTGACTAATTTTTCTTACTAAAATGTCTTTCTACCAACATCCTCCTTGCCTGGACCTGACCTTGGACACCCTTACCCATGACTGGCTCTGGGATTTCTTACATCATACTGACTTCATTCATTTCATGGAGGTGCCTCCTGCTGTTCACTGCTCAGATGTAAAACCAGGTCATTCCCAGGCACTCCCTGGGTCTGGGTCAGTGTCTTTACTCCTGTGTAATGCCAGCAGTGAGGGGTCTGAATTGAACCCTTCCAGCTGAATCTTCTCTCCATGTAATCCCAATGGATTCCCCAGGTTCAATCCACATCCTCAATTTTCTGGTTTAGAATTTAGAATTAGAAGAATATATGTTCTAACGAAGCCATTTAATCAAGGGAAACATTTATATTTATAAATAGATACATACAATAATTTATTTTGAATTTTCTAGAGTAGTAGATGATAAAAAAGAAATTAGAAATAAGCCTTTTGAGACATATTTTTAAAAACCAAGATTATAAAACTTGATTTTAAAAAAAACAAACCAAAAACATTGGCCCTACTATGGAAGATGTAAAGAAATTAGCCTAATTCTGCTAATTTCTCAATATTTGCTTCTGATCTATGTGAGTGTGGCTGAAGTAAGAAGGCCAGGAATGCTGTTCAGTTCCTCTGTAGCCACTATTGTGAAGTTCACAGACATGAGAGACCTGCCCTGTTTTGGATTTCTCATTACACTCCATGGTGTTCACAGTGAGGACTTCAAGATGGGTCTTCTTAAGCCTATTAAAAATCAGAATCATGCTGGTCATACGTTTAAATAGATTTAGTTTAGTGGCTTCAGGGGAAAGTGGGGATGAGGAGATGAATAAAATAAAAATCTGATACAGAAACATGTCTGGTTTTTCAAAGGTTTTTGCAAAAAAAAATAGAAGTTCTGGCATTTCAATTTGCACTAATTTCACACATCATCTTAGGGAGTGCAGGGTTTGGGCCCCTGCCAGACTGGCTGAGAATCCTCTTTGGAAAAGCACAGTTTATGTTCTGAATGGATGCTGCACCACATAGATATTTCCTAATATCTTTCATTAAACTTCCAAATGGACACTAAGTATGTAAATACAGCAAAACTCAAAGCCTCGCTTTGAATTTATATTTTCTAGGAAAGCTTTTAACAGTGGTAGTCTAACAATATTGTACTATGTCTGGCTTGCCATTTTCAATGAGTAGCTTAATGAGTTTATTGTATAATGAAGGACTCTGATTTATTAGCTTTTCATTATGCTCATTCCATCAGCTTCCTGCTAAATGCTCTAACCTTGGCAGAGATGTCAGTCTTTATCAGGTGGTATCATTGCTTTTTAATAAACTCTCCTCCCACGCTGATAATATTACATGTGAAATCCCTGCTCCTCATTCCCAAGGGAAGGAAAAGGTATATTTATTGAAAAGGCTGCACTGGAGCAGTGCAGAGAATTCCTGAGCAGTCTGGTGCTACTCCTTGGACTAACTCAGGCAGGGTGGGCAGATTTGGAGGCTGCATGTTGGTCCTTTGGCTGCTCCCCTCAACTGGCAGGGGCTTGAGCCCATCCTCTCCACACTTTAATTACAGCAGAGTGCAGCTGCTTTAAAACTGGCACTTGCAGGTATTAACAAATATTTCTTTAGCAGGTATTTAATGATCAACTCTATTACAAGAATTAACATGGTGATGGCATGCAAGGAGAGGGGGGAAGGAGGGTAAAGTAATATTTTACAACCTGAAAAATTAAGCACTGAGATAGTTAAGGCCCAGCCCTCATTAGCTGAATGGTAGATTTTTCTAATTAGTTCTTTCTAGTGTAATTAGCATGGATGAGTCTAATCATCTCATGTGAAACCAAATCTAATGCTTGGGAAGGAATGTCCTTGGCCTCTCTTTCAGACTGATTCCAAGGATTTTGTGTGTTTCTGCTGAGATATTCCTTAAAGAAACAGCAGCCTGCCTTCCTGAGGAAGGTGAGCTGGGAGGAATGAGAAGACTTGGACTTCATAATGCATTTTTATGGAAGCCTGGAGGAAATTCTCCCATGAAAACAGGCAATCCTCATGAGGCAAGTGAATCAGATGTGGGCAGTAGCTGTAAGAAGGCCAAAATCATCAGTGAAATTTTGAATCCACATGAGAAGTGAGTGTTCAAACATTGGACTTAAAACCTCAGATGTTCTGAGCTCCATATTTCCCTGTAGGGATATCTCCTTAGAAATGAACACAGGAAGTGAAATGGAAAAAAGAGCTTCATCTGCTGCCTGTGTGTAGCACCTCTTGCTGTGAAACCCAAACAGTAAGAATTGCATTTCCTTTGTTGTCAACAGTCTGAGCAAGGGAAGGCAATACTGAGTATTGTTGCAAATACTTTTGTTTATAAGTTGCTACCGACCCTCACTGTGGAATTGAAGTATTAAAGTCAGTAAAAATGTTGAGTTTAGCCTCTTTCTTTTGTTTTTTTTTTGTTTTAGGCATCCAGGTGTGAAGGGCAGGCAGGACACTCAGTTGGCCCCATTTTGGGCTGATGTGTTTGTACTGACTGGTCTTCACCAGTAATAATGACTTCACTATCCAATTTGGAAATGTTTGGAAGGTTAAGGAAGTGCAGGGACCTGCGTGGTGCCATAACACAGCTCATCCATCTCCTCCTGGTGCTGTTCTGACACTGAGCACAGAGAGCTTCAGCACAGAGGCTCCAGGGATAAAGTGAAGGGCAGGACAAGGAGTGCCAAGGACTCCTGTGTTTCAGCTGGGAGCAGTGGCATCACTCAGGTCCCTCCATCCCAATGTGCAGGAGCATATTTAGCTCAGGCCCTCACTGCACTAATTATGATTAACTCTCAGTCAGTGTCATTTTGGACCCAGCACTTCTGTGAGCTGACCTGTACCACTGGAAGTTCTGGATTCCTTTGTGTCTTTCCTGCATTATTTACCCTTTCCCTGACCAGCCTTTGCAGTTTAACAACCCACATTTCTTAAGTACTTGAAAGTCTTTATCTAGAAAATTAAAAGGTAAACACACTGATTAAAGACATCTCCTTTAAAAATACTTTATTCAAGCCCTGTCTGTGGGGATTTGCTTTTGCCAGTGGATTTACTGGGAATGCTGTAACCTGCTACTGCATTTACCTGCTAATGAGCTCACATCGTTTGTTTTGGAGTGAAAGGGAGACAGGTAATACTGGTGTGGCTGTGACAGAGATGGCTTCCCCTGGGCCCTGGGAGGGGGGACACAGCCCTGAGCCTTTTTTCCACAAAAGCAGTTGAATGCAGGTAAGCAGAGAGTGACAGAAGGTGCAGGTGGTGCCTCTCACTCACTCTGTGGCCTCAGGGTGTATCTTTGTGATGTGTTTTTCAACTGAGAAGAGAAAGTCAGGTACACAATTAACAGCAATTCCTAACCCTTTCCAGGAAAATGAGAACACATCCTTGTTTTTGTGTTCAGTCCTCAGCAGACCCCTCACTGCACATCCTTTGTGTCACAGGTATGGGCACTGACCTTCCTGAGCCCATCTGACCTTCTGCATCTTTTGTGGTTCTGGAGAAAGGGATTTAGGGCTGTCCTTATAGAAGCAGAGTGACTGCTCCACAAAATCTACTGAAATTGCTCTAAAAGAGATGAAAACAGGCTTAGGGTTGACATTCTACAGCCAGGGAAGAAGGACGGCATGGTCTGTGACTTCATGGAAATGGCTGGATTTACAGGTGTTGGAATGAGGGGTTCTTTTTTAGCCTATTCCTATTAAAACCAAGGAATGGTTTATGGTTTTGTTTAACCAAGGAATGTGCTCATCACCTGGTGCAGGACAGGATTTCTCCAAGCATCCAGCTGGAAAAAGGGGAAATCCAGCTGGCTTGGGAATGGTGGGACCTGTCTCTGGGGGAAGGTGACAGTCCAGGGAAAAAGCAGCAAATAGCACAGAGCTTGAGCCATGGAAGCCCCATGGGATTTATGGCATGGCAGAAGAGTAATGGGACAGAATTGAAATGTAGTTACTGATATTTTTATATGGAAAAGAGGAAATGAGATGTAAACAGTATTAGTGTAATACAATTTTCATGTGAGATTAAAAGGAAAGCCAGGATTTGAGAGATTTGAAAATTGCAGTTACAGGATAAGTGATATTTGAAAGGATCCTACTTGATTTGATTAAACTGGAGTTCAAATGGCGCTAGAGAGATCCATTTACTTACAAGTTTTTCAGAGGTTTAGTCTGTGCATCCCAAGCTGTGCTCATCCCAAACCTGGGCAGGGATTGGGGGGTCACAGGTCAAGAAGGGGCTCAGGCTGGGAGGAAAGCTGGATGCTGCTCAGAGGTGGGAGGATGTTCTGCCCTGTGGGTTTGGTTGCTGGGCTCTGGGGTTTGCATGAGGTTTTCAGGTTCACCAATATTAGTTCCACAGAAAAATGCATCTGTTGTTGAATCTAGTTCTCTGGTTGGAAGTGTTTGGCTCATGCCACATCCTCACCTCTGCATGGCAGTGAGAATTCAGATTTGCTGCTGCTTCTTCAGGCATTTTGGTTCCCATTCTCTCTATTTTCACTGAGGTGAGGTGGTGCCCAGTGATGGGATGTGTCTGACAGACACATGGTCAAATGCTGTATACTGTGCCCTGCCTGTGCTCACACTGGCCTGGTGTCACTGGCCTGGGCCAGCACTGACATGATTTCTGCAATGTAACAAATATTTTCTAACTCAAATTTTGCAGCTGAGGCAGTGGGTTAAATCAGGACTTTAAAGCCATTTGAGAGGAAAGTACTTGATAACTTTGCAAGCCCCAGTGGTTTACCCGTGACCTCCCAGCACTGCTGTCCCTGGTTCACAGGCTGTGCCAGTTCAGTGTTTCCATTTCCCTCCCCAGGCCTCTCTGTGTGACACACCAGTCATGGTTAATCACAGAGAAGCTCAGTGGGCAGATCCCTCCTGGGGAAGTGTCCTGCTCCTCTGACATCATGCCAGGTCCCCCCTGACAGCGCTGGCATTTTCTCCAAGTGCACAAACCAATCCCCACACCCCAGCCCCAGCCAGGGGAGATGTTGCACTGGCATCTGGCACTAATATCTGCTGTTGACATTTTGGGAATGAGAACATGAGCTATTAGCAAAGCTGTTTGCTTGTACCTAATTAATGTTCAACTGTATACCCCTTCCTTTATCAGCCCTGCAGCAGCAAAGCAGACCCGGCATTATCTTTCACCAGCTTTAAAACTTAATTATTTCCCGCCTTGGTGTTAAAGGCCATGCAGTACAACTTGCTACCTTAATATAGATTTAATCAAGTTACTCAGCCTCAGAGTGGCTTGATGGCTCTTTAGCTGAAGTGACTGCCTTTAGATAGCAATAGAGCAAAATTTGGAGTGAGCTGTTTTGCTTTGGCAGGACCCCGTGGAAGTGAATGGATGGGTGAACAACTCTGGAGCAGGCTTGGAGAAACACAGGCAGTTTTGATCCATTCACTCAAACTGCAGCCTTGTGCAAAGAGCACTCCAACCCTTTTTCCAATCTTGCAAGAAGCAGCACAGTGATGCTGCTCTGGGGTGCTCGAGTGGGTGTTTCCAGCTGGGTGAGAGCAGAGCCCAGATCAGGGGCACAGCACCAGGGAGGGTTTTCACCCTCAGCTTCACCTGAGGCAAGGTGTGCCTACGTGTGGAGGAGAGAGGGAAAAGAGACAAATCAGAACCCCTCACTGCTGAGAGCCCTGCATGACAGATTCTGTCTGTGGCCACTGACAGAGACATGACTTAGAGGGGCTCACAGAGAGCCACACTCCAATCCTGACAGGGCAATGAAGCAGGTAATTGATGTAATCCAATATTTTCCTAAGAATTTAGTCCTTGTGTGTGATCTTTTGAGTTTTTAAGTCTAAGCTGAATTCAACATACTTTAATGCATGGTGAGTTAATGGCCATGGAGGGTTTCTTCTTTGGGGAATCTCATTGTAATGTAGTGTGATACACCTGCTAAAGTGATTTTAAGTGGATCCAGCTTGGTTTGCATTGAGATCCTGCTTTAGCCCTCTCCTCTTTGCCATTCAGTACAAAGATCAGCCTGTGAGTAATATGCCTTTAAATAATTCAGAGGGCAAAGGGATGCTGCTGGCCTCATCACTAAAGATGATGTCCTGGTGTACTGTGTTTTGGGTTACTGTTCTGAAATAATCTCTGTGTGTTTGAATTCTTTAGCACCACGAGAATTAGTGACTGGTTGGGAGTGGTTTGAGGATGCTTTTATAGCACAGACTTTTAAATCTGGCCAGCAGATGCTCTTGGTTTTGCCTTCAATGAAACCTCTCAGACATGGTTGTGATGTGAAGAGTACCCATGATGGATGTCCAGATTTATTTTACTGAAACCCCAGACATTGCTAAACCTGAATTTCAAGTGTGAAGGGCCAGTTTGCCACATCACTGCACTTTGTTTTTATCTAGACCTTGTTTTTAGGAGAAACCAGATTTTTAGATGAGCTCAGGTCTATCTAGGCACTTTAGCAAAGACCAGACTTTGAAAAGAATTTTGCAGGTCAGTGGCTAAGATTGTGTCACAAGACATCCCCTTTTACCACAGCAGGGGCTGCTGAGTACTTAGCCCTTTGGGGAAAAAAAAATCCCTAATTTAAGAAGTGCTGAATTTTTTATTAGAAATTATGGTTGTGGAGGTGATTTTAAAGGGTTGTCTTTAACACAACAAAGTGTGGGTGAGGGGAGGTAAAAAAGCTGAAACACAATTCATGATTTATCTCTGATGAAACTGCCAGGAAATCTTTCCTTGCACAGGCTTCCTCAGAAGGTTTGTTCACTGTCAGACTGAGCAGCAAGCAGTTTACAGCAATCTGTGTCCTCATCATACAGCTCTCTGTGTCCTTTCTGCATCCACCTGAACAAGTGATGGAAAAGCAAATCTCCTGAGAGGAGATAATAAAATCATAACAAATCCTACAGAGACCAGTGACCTTCAATTCATGTGGGTGGAGTAGCCTAAAGCCTAATTCAGTGCAGGGAGTGTGGCTGCTGACCTGGAGGAGCTTTAGCCAGGAGCCCCTGGTTTCCCTCTGCAGAGCAGGGCTGACTTTGCTTGTGTGGCTCCCTGGGTTCTCTTGCCCTGTAGAAACACCAAGTGCTGTTGCTATGATAACCTGAATTTAAGGCAAGGTTTTTTCCACCTCAGAAATCCATGTATGACAAAAATACACTTGGCTTCAAATTTATGGGCTGCATTACATCCCTTGGATGCCGAAGGCTGAAGGTTCCCAGGGCAGGTACTGTCACATAAATCCCTGCCAAGTGTTTAAGGAATTTGTGTTGGTGCTTTTTTGGTATCTGTGCTGTACCAGAGCATCCAGGAGCTCTCAGCCACACACTCAGTGCCAGCAGATGCAAGGGCAGGTGTAGGGAGATGGCCCAAAGGCAGCACCACCATCCCAGCAGTGCTGCCTTCCCTACCAGAGTCAGGCAGCCAGAACACAAATAGATTAGGAGGAAGCTGCCTGTGGCAGGTCCTGCTGGCTTTGGGGCAGCTGGGCTTTTGAAATCCCCTGTAGGGCTGGGGAGGAGGAGAGTGGGGGGCTGTATGTGATGGGTGTGGGGGTGTGTACTGCAGAACTTCTCAGGTACCATATTGTTGGTCACTTTTCACTTCTTAGAAGTGTATTTTTGCTTTTTTTTTTTTAATCCTTGAAAAAGTAAGAGTGGCCTGAATTGGAAGCTGCCTTAAATCGAGTCACTGCAGAATTTATTCTGATTATTAAAACGGCAGTACAAACATTTTCACTTCTTACACATCCTGTGCCAAATTATGCAGCACAATGCAGTAAATTTGAGGCATGCTAAGGTTTTGCAGTAGGCAAATAAAAGGAGGCTGAAAGAGTTGGTTCTGGTTTTTATCATGGTTTAGCATCAGACATATCTCCTTTCCTTGTAAGTTAGAGCTGTCTGTGTAGCACTATTGTCATCCACGAGGGATCTGGGGCCAGCATTACAGATTTAACATGCTCAGGGAAACCAATACTGAGCTATCAGCCGATACATGACACTAATACAGGGTTCACTTTTACACTCAGCCAAAAAGAGAGAGAGACAGATTGTTCCAAGTTTAGACAAGCTGTAAAATCCTTTCCTAGCAGGTACTGCACTGGCCAGCCCTTGAGACTATTCTAATTGCTTTACATCTGTACAAAGGTTCCTTGTAATCGGGCTTTCTGCCTCCATTTGTCTTCTTTTCAGCCTCTTAGTAAAGGCCTTAATTGGTCTTAGTGGGGCTTTTCTCAGTTAGTGCAGCCATACCTTAAAGGCTGAGCAAGTGCCGGCGTTACCTGGGGGGGAACAGAGGGAGCAGAGGAGAGACATCAATACTTCTTTACCTTTAACACTGTAATTAATGGGCTCAGAGCAAGGAACGGGTTTGGAGAAATTTTAGCTCTTTGGGGGATTTTTGAGACAGATCAGACAAAACAGAGCCAGGGTGGAATTCTCTAGAATTTCTCCCTGCTTCATTTCTCTGCGAACAATCATTAGCCTTGTAATTGTCTCCTGGTAAACTGCTGTATCAGGTTCCATTTTGTCCTCTTTAGAGGATCGAGTTGCCTTTAAATCAATAGTTTGAAGTACTGGGGGATGTATGTGAAAGGAAGTGCCCTCTAATTTCTGTTTCTTAGCTACTAATTATTTAATAATACATTTTATTGCCTATTAAAATGTGGCATAACTTGCTTGTCAGCAAAACTGGATGGAACATAATCATTTGAGAAGGATAATTGGCACTTTTGCAGATGGCTTTTATTGCAAGGCTGGTTTGCTGTTGCAGGAGCTCCTTGCCAGGTTTGCTGACGGGCCCTGTGGGGTGGTCAGCGTTAGGAGCCCTGCTGCAGCACAGCTCGCTGACAATTTGGGGTGCACACGTGGGGTTCTGACGTGAAATCCGCCCTGCTGCCCGCAGAGTTCCCTCCTTCCACTCTGCTCTTTATAAGAGCCCTTGTGGGTTTTACCACCACGCTGCAGTTTGGTCACTAGATAGAGAAAAATAGGAGAATTTGTTTGGCTAACTGATTAATGGAGGTAGGTGAAGCTGGGCCGGGGGGTTGTCTTGAAGCCATTTGGGTATTATTATTATTATTTTTGGTGCAATCAGAAATGCATATGTGCTTTTGGCTGACCTCTGTAGAGCTTGTGCAGTCAGTGTGTGCAGTGACACTCTGGGTGCTCTGCAGTGCCTGCCCTGAAGTTTAATAGCTTTAGACAAATCACTGGAGGTTGGCTCACTGCCCTCCCAGTGCTTCGGGGTCCTTGTCATCATCAGAGTGACCGGGTGGAAAATCTTTGGAGAAGGCTGTGCCTTGGCCAGAGGACAGATCCAAGGGCTGTGCTGCAGGCCCTGCTCTGATCCTCACTGGGGTGCTGGGCTCTCTGGGCGGGTGCTGATGGTTGGGACTGAGAGGATTAATGAGTCTGTGCCAGGGCTGAGGAGCTGGGGGAGCTCTGCAATAGGGACCCTGCAGTTTGGGCATGAGGGAACTGCTCCTCAAGGATCACTGATGAACAAGAGCCTCTTCCTTAGTTCCCAACAACCAGGCTTTCCAGGGTGACCTTTGAATTCCATTCTGCTTCTTCTGAGGGAATGACTGTGTTGTGGTGGAAAACTCTGGTTTATATTTATTTTAAATTAAATGAAGAAGAGACTGGAACAGACTGTTTCTTATTAAATACTCCTGCAGTTAAATTCTGGTGGGTTTTTTTCCTCCTGGGGAATGCTTTTGTTTATAAAGAAGTGTTCCCTTTTCTGTAATTGTTTTGCTTCATGTCCCATGAACTGGCCTTGTTTGGGGAAAGGTTTTTAGGCCAGTGCTCATGGCAGATCCCACTTCAGGCTGCACTGGCATCACTTAATTCCCTGCTCGCTATCCCAGGTTCATCCTCCCCTCTAATGGTTTCAAGCTAGAGCAGTGTTTCCATTTTCTGCAAAAGAGCTTTATTGAGTGTCAGTGTTATTCTCTGGAGAAGAGTTGGGAATTCAGGGATAGCATTGTGCATTTCTTCAGTATATTGAAAGTACATAATCCATGGGAACTCTGTAGCCCACATTACATGGTCGAAAGTGGTTGGAATGAAATCATGCAAGTGAGATTCAGTGTCTTCTTGGAACCTGTTTTTGGTAATCTCTCCAAATTGTCTCTTCCTCATGGCAGTCAGGGAACAGAATCAGAGATGCTGATGTTCTTGTCCACAGCCATTCCTTGTGAAGTGAGTGCTGTGCAATCAGCCCTTCATGGAGAAGTTAATGCAGTACCAGGAACTGGTCCTTAAAGGACTTGATTAATTTACCTGGAAATCATTTGTGTTTCATTAGTGAGGACAGGCCTGGAGCTGCCTGTTTCAGAAAGCATTTGCTCCATAGTCATTGGTTCTGTGGCACCCACAAACTGCCCGAGCCATGGGTAGATGCTGTGGTACAGATAGGAATGGGTGGACAGACTGGAAAAAACAGTTTTTATCAGCATTAGTGCCTCTTGATAACTGAAATCAGAACAAATACAGCCAAGAAATGCCATCTTTACTGGGGTTTAGCTGCATGTGCTACTGGTTCCAGCAGCATCTCCTGGGGTCAACAGAAATCTCTTGTTGAGATTGCAATAGAGTCCCTGTGCATGTAGACAAGATGGAAAATTGATCCATTACATTTCAGCTGGAGTTAAATGAACACAGCATTGTTAACCTGACAGCATTCTGAAGAATTCAGATATAAAGATTTTGCTTTAATATCATATATTGAAAATTTGCTGTCAGACCCGGCTCAAAGTTTCTCTGCAGTAGAGGCAAATTATAAAGGTATTATTTTCCTCCAAGATGAGGAGCAGGTAGTTGAATTTGTCTTTCATCTCCCACATCTGCAGTTTCATCAATGTGCCTGGTGAGTCTCCAGAGCTGGTGTCAGGCAGTCCTGTTTCAGATGGGGTGGATGAGGGAGCAGGAAGTTGCAGGGTCCCAGAGCTGTGCTGGGCTCATTGCTGGGATTTCACAGCACTATCATGGATATGCTCTTTCCTTCTCTGCTCCCAGGCACAGTAATTCCTGTTGCTCTCTCTTGATTCACACTGCAGTGTGATGGAGTGGCATTGGTCCAGTCCCAGCATTAAACTGGAAACACGAGGCAGAGCCACTGTGAAAGATGTGCGTTGCCTGTCCAGCCCATTCCCCTTCCCTGTGAGACACTGCCATCCAGCTCCACCAGTGTCAAGTGCCTCCTTCTCCAGGGCCCTTCACTCCACCCTGCACTTCCCATGGAGTATAGGAGCAACAACAATATAAACACTATTAGATGGCTAAAGTAAGATGGGGAAATCTGATTCCTGGCTATTAGAAATGAGCTGATAACTTGAGGAACAGCAGCAGCAGCCCAAAGAAATCCCTGAGCAGAACAGAAGCATGGTGTGTGTGTGCCACAGGACAGGCAGGAAGTGTCCCACCAATGCTCTGAGGTCACTTGGCTGGAGGTGCCGGCTGGGGAGTGTCTGTGGGGTGAAGGGCCACATTCACAACACACTCTGGTCTCCTGTAAACCACTCATTTTTAAATTTTACATGCATGTAATGTCTAAAAAATAATAATAAGAAGTGATTAAAAAGAATCCACAGTGAACATGGTGCTGCCATTAAGAATCCCTGCTGTAGACAGGAAGATGGAGAGAGATTTACAAAGGCCTTGAGTGACAGGACAATGGGGGTGGGCAGGCATTGACTGAGTATGGGTTTAGGTTAAATTTTAGGAAGAAATGGTTCCCTGTGAGGGTGGGCAGGCCCTGGCACAGGGTGCCCAGAGCAGCTGTGGCTGCCCCTGGATCCCTGGCAGTGCCCAAGGCCAGGCTGGACATTGGGGCTTGGAGCAGCCTGGGACAGTGGGAGGTGTCCCTGCCATGTCAGGGGTGGCACTAGATGAATTTAAGGTCCCTTCCCACCCAAACCAGTCTGTGATTCCATGGTATGTAATCATCATCTAACTGGAGGCCTGTAGATGTTCACTGTGTCATCTCCACGTGCTGATCACTTAAAAAATGAAGATCAGGAAAATTCTGGAGTTTGAACTTTTATTTTTACCAAGAAGAAAACACAGGCCTTAAACAAGTCTTATCAAGGTGATATTTGAGGAGAGAAATATAAATTTGCCCCGCTTTCAGACATAAAAGCCAGAGTAGGCCTAATTGACTGGAGCTACAATGACAAGTGGATGAGCTGTAGTGCAGGTACTCCCTGTAAGGCACAGGGGGTGACAGACAAAGGGAAACAGCACTCAAGGGCCTGAGTGACATTTTTATACAATGCAGACAAGTACTTGGCAGCATCTTCCTTTTGCCATGGCTCTGTGTACTCTGATTCTTCAGCAAACAGTTCAATTAGCTGTGGTCGCCCTTTGTTTGCTGGAACATCGTTGGTGTTATTTCCTGTTTACTTAATATCTGAATTTTATTCCAAAACCCCAGACCAATTAGGCAGACTATCGAAATGTTTGACTTCAACGTAAATCAAAGAAGTAGCTTTTTTGTGCTAATTTTTATTGCTGGGTCAGGCAGGGTTTTGCTGGGTTTTATAAGTTTTGAGCTGTGTATGAAAGCACCAGCTGTGACTGTGGGCCCAGGCAGCATCCATCAGAAACTGATGGCTCCCTTTAGTCCGTGTTGGAAACAGCAATCACATTCTTAATCAAACTTAAATTAAACCCAGCCAAGGGAAGCAGCTCTCCTTTTGCATTTGCAAGACCTGGATTTTGCAGTGAACTTGGGGGTGTATCCAGGTTCTCAAGGGAATGGGCAGAGATTTTAATTCCCTAACAGTGCCTGGAACAGTCAATCCATGGAGCAAGTGGAGGTCAGGTGTCAAGACAGGCAGCTGCTGAGAGACAAGGAAGAGAAATAATACGAGGGAAGGGGAAAAAAAACACCATCAAAGTGAACTGATTCACCATGTGAAGTTAAGTGAACTACATTACAACAGACATAGTGTCTGGAGGAACTAATTGCTCATGTGGTTAGGTAAGTCAGGTCTACCTGAGACCTTCTTGACTCTGGAAGCTATTAAATAGAACAGAACTTGCTAAAAGCAGGGAACTTCAAAAACATGATCTTTACTTTCCCTCTTTTCTATCTCCCACTTCCTTAAGGGAGACATTACTGATTGAGAGCAGATTTCAGCAGTTTTTTGGCAATACAGAGGATTAATCTGTGGTCTCAAGCAATTATTGTTGAAGCCTTGCTGATCTTTTCTTGAAAAGTCCAGAACCACAGACATTTCTTAGTATATTAAAAAAGAAGATGATCTAGGTGTTGTGCAAGCTTTGAATCTCCTCCATAAAGCATTTTCTTTGTCATTAACCCAGACGTGACTCATTGCTTGTAATACAAAATTTGACATTTATGTTGGTGGCAATTAGAAGTGGGTGAAGCAGTTCTGGCACAAACAAGCAGCTTGAAAGTGTACAGTGAGCAGAGAATGCTTCTTTTTGTTTTTTGAGGGTTTTTTTGGTATTCAGAGTAAAAATGCCTGGGTGGCTTTGGAAGGAGTGGGAAATAGGTGCTCATCCATATGTGTCCCCTGGCTCAGGCTGGAAAGGCGCGTCACACACCTGTGGAATTCCTCCACAATGAAAAGCTCAAGTCATGCCATTGTATGGATTTCTGAAAGTGTAACACTTGTGAACATGTCATTTAAATTCACCTGACTGAACAGATAAAGCCACGAATCCGGCTTTAAGCACCCTTGTCTGGCTGGAACCACTGGGACAGAGCAAAGGTTGTTATTCTTAGGACATTCCCAGTTTTTCTGAGACACAGCAACACCCAAGTGCTCTGCTGAACATCCTTGTGCTGCCATTTTCTCCTCCAAAGAGAAGCTGATAACACCAGAGTGAGAAAATGAGAGTAATAGAGCAAAATGGAGAATATCAAAGGCTGAAGGAAATAAAAGCACCAGGGAACTGGTGTGGGCCAAGTTTGATTTCTTGCCAGATTTGTATATATACAGCCTGAGTATGAAAATTCCAGTGAACTTCCCCATATTTTGTTTTAGTCTCTGCCATAAGGAAAGTGTTTTCTTTCACTGAGGTCAGTGAGTGTATCAGAATTATGCCCTGTTCCTGACAAAGGGGAATTTTGCTGTGATTTCTAGGGGAAAACAGGAGAATTGACTAGAGGATTTTGGAGGTAATTGCATATGGTAGGTTCCTCTTGAACAGTTTCCCAGTAAGTCTCAGGTTTCTGATTCTTAAAAAGCTGCTTTTACCAATGTAAGGGATATTTTCTGTGAGTCCTCAGAAGTTTAGAAAGCAGCATCTTAAAGTATTTGGAAAGAGTGAAAAAGTTCCCTGTTGAGTTAGTTAAGCATCCAAGGAGTGTACAAATATATCCATTTTATTTCCTTCAGCTCAGAGAAGAGAGTTTTCGTACTGTGCAGACTTTGAAAAGTGAAAGTGAGATTACAAACAAACAAAAAAGAAAACCACACAAGTGTGTTCTGGTTTTAAGTGCATGGGGCTATGGAGGTGATGGAAACTGTTGTACAATGTAAACTGAATCAAACAATGTGCTGAATCAAACAATTTTGCTGGTCAGCAGTGTGAAAAAAACCCCTAACTCCCTAAAATTTCACCATGCCAGAGTCCACATCTGGATAAGGAAGATAGAAGTCAGGTATTTTAGGTTTTTCTTAGAAAACACTGCATATGATTTCCTTTTAGCATTGAACTTCTCCAGGCACAGTTTGAGTGGATGACTTGCTAGTTGTTCACTCTGTAAATAGTCCTTTTATTGAAGTGATCAAGTTCTCTTGACATGACTTGAAGAGACAAAATGAGTGCCAGGAGATGGGGTTTTGTAATGCAAGTAAATATATTTTATGTGTGAAATTTTCTCCCTCCTGCCTAACCTTGACAGCGCATTAAAATTGTTAAAATTAGCTTCTTCTGAAGCACATCACTTGTGTCAAAGAACGATTGACGTTCTGGATTTTATGTCTGCTTTTATTAGTTAAGGTAGTGAATTGATGTCCAGTTTAGATATCTAATCAATATTATAATTTAGCCAGTAAAGCTGATGTATTTTTGTATCCTGTGTTTTGACCCAGCCCCAAATGCACAGAGGAAATAGGACAGGTGAGAGTCAAAACTGAAATCTTGAGGCATGTGTGTAAAACCTCTGGACCAGAACCCACCAAAATGGAAAAAAAACAGAAAAAGAGAAAAGGAAGCTCAAAGATTTTACCCAATTCAAAGTTGTGAAAAAAATAAATGAAGGAACTTGCAGTCAGTCCTGGGATCATGAACATCAAACAGAGCAGGGAGAATTTGGTGGCTTTTTTATGAGATAACACATATATAAGAAATTGAGTGGTTTTTTTCTGGGATTTTGGGGGGGGGCGGGGGGGCTTGCATGTGGGTTTGGAGTTTTGGGGGTTTTGTTTATTTGTTTGTGGGGGTTTTGTGGTTTTTGTTTTCTTTTGTTTATTTTTGGTTTTGTTTTGTCTTGTTTCTATTCATCAAGAAATTCTGGTAAGGGTAGAGCTGGGGATGAAAAAGTTTTCTAAAGCAGCAGAGAATTCGGGTGTTTCTAAGCCTGGTATCCTCAGAATCAGCAAATGAAGTAGGTGGGGTAATTTCCTTTATTCATTCCTTGCGGCAGCACTTAATGGGGCTCTGCTCTGTTAATTATTGATCTCACCATTTCAGCAATCAGACATGTGGAAGTGGGCACTATTATCTAGTAATTGACCATACTGGAGGGTTGACATGATGCTAAGAGTGTTTAACAGAGAGATAAGATCAATTATAAGATAATGGTTCCCACTGTAATGAGCTGGTATAAGTAGGAAACTTGCTCTTAAGGCATTTATCGGGGAAGGATGCTGCGACAGAGCCATCACTGTTTTTCTGTGGATAACCCTAGAATAGCTGTTGGTTCACAGGGACTGGATATCTAAACAAGACAAAATTTCCACAAGTGCTGTAAAATAATTAGCATAAAAGAGGGTGAATGAGGAAAATGCAAATTTCTCAAAAACAGGATCTTGTAGCCTTTGTGATTAAGTTCCTTTTCAGAGTCCAACAATTTTATATAAAGGGAAGTGAAAGAAGAGCATCTCTTTACCAGCAGACTGATAAGAAGGATGCCAAGCCCTTAAAAAAAAAGGAAGGAAAAACCATAATTCAAAAAAGGAGCTGTGAAAACAATGTGCAGCTGCAGCCAGGAGGTTTCTGAGCCTCTGCTCCAGCTCTGCCAGTGCCATAAGAGCATTTCTGGCATGTGGTTATTAGTGCAGTGAGGACTTTCATTGTTGGGATTTAGGGTCTTGAATTTCAGATCCTCATACAGGATCAAGAAGAACTGGAGATGACAGGTATGATCAGCACTGTCACCACCAGAATGGAGGTGAATTAGGGAAGGCAGGAAAGATCAATAGAAAAACTCAAATTCAGGTATACAGAAAACAGTGTTTTCAGGGAACTGTCATTTCACATGCCACATCCTAATTCCCTTCATTTTCTCAACGCCTTGCAGAAAGAAAAACTGCACAATGAATGCTGGTAGAAATAAAACCTTTCTTCCTGGGCCTGAAATTAGAACTCCTCCAGCTGTTTGACCAGCACAGAATTTACAATCATGGCATGACTTGAATCAGTAAAAATGAATTCTGTTAGGTGGTTCTATTCCTGGCTCATACACATCCTAAAAATGAGGATTTGAGAGTGTTCAAAGGTTGCTCCCTATTTTTCTTCTTATTTTCTTTTGAAAAGTAGTTTCACTGCATCTTCAAAGTACTTTAATTTATAAAAAGTTATCGCATGCAACTTCTAAGATACGAGAATTGGGGGATAAAAAAACATTAAGGCAATGTATTTTCATGAGTTTATATATAAAAGTTACAATGCTTGGCTTATATTGGTTTTCTTTTTTGTAAGAGATGAACAAAAAATGGCTCTTGCTTTGTTTCTCATTTCCCATTTTATACAGAACATTTGGAGCGAAACTGCTCTGCCATCTTTGGTTAGCATTCAGCAGGCAACTTGGGAGCAGAGCGAGCTTTTCTTTCTGGGAGTTCATCTGTTGCTTTGCCTCAGCCCTGAGCAAGGAGCTGCTCGTGGCTGTGAACTCCAGGCTCAGATTGCCCGTGCTCCTTCCCAAAAGCTGAACCTTGCTCTTTGTCCCCTCTCAGTTCCTGCAGACAGAGCTGTTTGGGCAGGCTGAGTTGGTTGATCTTGCAGGAAATACATTGCTTAAAGCTCTAGTTCAGGTTAAGAATGGGATATAAAAATGACATACTTTTTTTTCTTTTGTCCCTAAATCAAAATATTAAACTGCTGAAAAGTAGAAATCTTCAAGCAGGGAACTACAGTACTCTTGGCTGCAACAAAGCTTTGGTTATTCTACAAAAAATTGCATTTTTCTTTTCTTTCATCTCTATCAGAACAATGTCGTTCTAATGGACATGCTCCTGCTTGGTGTTTGGTCTTTAGCTGGATTTATTAATTTTGGGTTGCTGCAGTGAGGGAAGGAGCACAGGCTTGGCCTCCATCTTGCTTCTTCCCATTTCAGGAGCCCAGCACACGTGGCTGGGGAAGAAGGCACATCGGATCTGCTGTCTCCACTACATACAAACCCTGCTGGCTGCAGGAAACAAGTCCTTGCTGCTCTTCTGGCTGATGAACCTGTGATTTGGAAGGACTTGGAACACCAGATCCAGGGGGTGCAGTGGGGTGTGTGTTGTCAGTTGTGGATTAGTTCAGTTTCTGGTGGTCTCAGAACCTGGTGGTCCCAGGTTCCACCTTTCTTAAGCAGCAGAGAGAGACAAAAAGCAGGAAAACAGTAACAATTGCTTTTTTCACTGCCTTCAGTCTAATTTCTTCCAGCCCAGTCATCCACCATTCTCCCCCTGTAGGGATGAGGGAAATGGCTGGTTTGTGATGATTGACCCAGTACCATGGCTCAGAAGGAAATCAGAATGTTCTGCTTCCTTGGTTAGGATTTTAACTGCGTATGCCTTAAATTTCCCTGGTTAAATATTGATCTTATCCCTATAAGGCTTTAAGGTTGTGAGGTTTTCCCCAATGCTTCTGACTGTGAGATCACAGTCTGACTTCACGGTGCTCTTGTAATTAACCCATGAAGATTAAAATTAGTGTCATTATCACTGTAACAGCTAATTGGTGCCTGGCTTACTCAGCAGTCCAGCACTAAGCAATTTAGGCAGATGTCCAGTGTTGCTACACAGATGCACACACTGGGTAATCTTAAATGTAGTTTTTGGAAGGTGCTTATTTTGATGTAGAATGTACTGTATTCTTATTTTTGTGAAAAAATAGTGGCTTTGTTTAAGAAAATACTCTGTCACTTGAAGTGCTGTGATTTAGATGTAAAATTTCAGTAACCGGTGGCTGCAGAAGGGGAAGGTTCCTTTGCCCCTTTTCCTCTGTACAATCCTGAGAGTAACTCACATCCCTGTGAGTGTCTGTACAGCACTGTGGGGCCCAGGGGATTTCTCTGCTGGATTGTCCTCTGAGAAATACAAGATTAAAAAAAAAAAAAAAAAAGAAAGAAGAAAAAAAAAGGAAGAAAATGTGCCTGCTGATGAAAGTAGCTGTCAAATTAGCAGGTCTAGAAGTTGTGTGTATTGTTACGAGCTGCTCAAGTTCACACCAGAGCGACCCAACCCAATCCGTCTTTCTCAGTTTACATTTTAATTGGCTTGTACTTAAGTTTTTTAAACACTGTGAGACTGCTGACATACACTGTAATATCATGTGAATAATTTATAGGAGCTGTTTGAGATGAGCGGGTTTTTTCCTTCCTTCCTTTTTTTTTTTTTTTTTTTAA
>VWZU01008655.1:98734-113734 GCA_013397095.1 Sterrhoptilus dennistouni
TCCCCGAGCTGGAGGCAGTTTCTGGTGGCAGCGAGCGAGGCGGGCGCTGGTGTCACATCCCGCCCCCGTCCCTGCCCTGCCATGTGCCGGGTGGGAGGAAGTTTTTCCTCGCCGAGCAGCGCACGGCTCTGCCTGAGGGATCGGGAACATATTGCTCGGCAGGTGGGGCCCGCTCAGACGCATTTAGTGTTATTTCAGCACTGACAGCAAAAATACATCACACGGGCCCGCGGTGCCAGCGCACGCCGCAGGAGCCCGAGCGGGGGGACTGCAGCCTGCCAGAGCAATGCTCAGCCTTCGTGGATTGTTTTCACCCACTAACCGGTCCCTGGGAAATCAGGGAAGTGTCTTCTTGTCCGGAGACTGGGCTTTTCTCTCTGGGGTTCTCCATGGAAGCTCCTTTAATGACGCTTTGCCTTCCGACCCTGTTGGGAAAGATTAATCAGGGAAACCTTATTAATATGATTGCTTAGCAAAAGATTCTGAAAATATGAAACCTGTAATTGAAGTAGAAATGGGAGCTTACTTTGAGTTGTAGGATACCGAGTCTTAGATACTATATAACCTAAAGACAATAGCCTGGCCAGCTGAAGGAGTATCCCTTTGGATTGAACAATACCTTTCTGCTGGCTAAGGGATCCAAAGGTCAATGTAGCAAAACAGGAAAGTCTAAAGAGTAGTTTTTAGAGTTTAAAATATAACACATGGTAATGTAGTAGTTCTTCTGGGCTGTATGTAGATTCTATAGGATTTTGTGTCTTGTCTTGGTTGGTCACTGTAAATTAGAATATTCATCACAGAAGGAGGTATAATGTATTGTAACCAGGACCTCACTCTCTTCGCTCTCTCTCTCTGGACCTCGCTCTCCTTTCCCTGCTCTCACCTCTGCTCTCTTCCCCCTGCACTCTGACCCTGCCCCTTGCTCTCTCTCTCTCCCCTCTTCCTAGCCCATACCCTCTTGCTCTCTCTCATTCTCTCTCTGGGATTTCCCTTCAGCCGAGGCTGGTGGCTGAAGGGAAGGCCGTTTCTACCCACGACCCTTGCAATAAAACCACATATTCTAGAATATCTCAGGTTTGCAGAGTACCTTGTCCCTGTAAGTCATGGATGCTTCTACATGACCCGATGGGGTTTTTTACCTCATCACAAGGCAAATCACACATAGCCACCAACACCCTGGGTTTTTGAGGCTCCTCTGCAAACACAAGATTGTGGATTTTTAGTTATTTTATCTGCTTGTTAGTAAGGAGTTTCTGTGGTCTTGTCTGCTAGCTGTATAACCTTCTGCAGGAAGTACTGGGGTCCAGATGTGCTAAGTCTAGTACCAAAAAGGAGGGTTCCATAATCATCATGTTCAAAAGGTTTTCCCTTGGTCCACAATGTGCTTATGGTGCTGTCAGTTTGGTTTCAGCTGAGGTATGGATAGGCTATTTCCCCCTGCTCATTACAATCATTGTAGCTTTGGGTTTGCTTTGTTTCATTTTTAAAAGCTCAGCTAAGCAGCAGTTTCCTAAGAGCCTGGTCACAGTCCATAGTGGCGCTTGCACTTTGTTATCCAACTTCACACACAAACCAGTAAATGAAAATGGAGTAAGGAAGAAAGATGAACAGGGGTGATACATGGCATCTTTTACAAAGCATCATGCTAACAGTGTTCTTTTCCTTTGGAAATCTCTATACTTTAAAAGGTTACAAAGCTTAAGAACCTGCTCAGGGTCTGGTAGATGCTCTGCCTCCTCCATTCTGAGTAATTAATTGGGTGTGTAAGTGAGAGCTCATATCCTACTTTACAATGAAGAGAAACTGGGGGAAAATAAAAAAGAAGTATCTGGAAGCTCACTAGGATATACAACCACTCAGGCTCTTCCAGGTAGCACAGCTGAACAAGAGTGACTTAAGTCTGGGCAAAACAACAGCAGTCAGGGTAGGGCTGGAGAAGTCCAGATGTCTTAAAAGAGGTAGGAACTGTGAGTGGTGGATTTTTCTATCCAAGTATCCATTTTTTCATTTCAGAGATTAGAATCTGACCCCTGTGGGTTTAGGTGGGTTTTTTCCTTCTGAAACCTATTGTTTTGGTGAACATTGGAGCCCTTGTGTTCCATGTATTCATCAGAAGGTTTAAAAATTAATTCTCAGCAGAGACTTTCTAAGACTTCCTCAGTACATTGATTTCTTTATCTACAGATGTATTGCAGGTAGCAGCTCACAGCAGAAGTCAGTTTGGGCAATGCTTTTATGTTCAGCACACAATGCAAACCACAGTGACTGTTGGATGGTTCATTTTGCAGTGTTGTAGGTGCTCCAGACAGGCAGTGAGATAGAGGCCCTGAGAAAAGTCAAGTGCTGAATGAGACTGGAAACTTTTATCTTTTAATTTGTCCAGAGGCATTATTCCACGATGGGATTTACATGGGTAAATCCCTCCTGAGGAAAGATTGAGAAATGTCTCTGCTTTCTGTTGTGGTGATTTGAATTAGCAACCAAGCGAGAATTAAATAATGGGAAAAGCTCCAGATGCCTCAGCTACATGTGGAGAACTTCCTGTGGTCGCTTCAGGAGCCTGCTTGATTTCATTGACGTAAGTAAGCAGAGTAGATGAAGCCTTAGTAACTCCCTGAGATGGATGAGACTCATCAGGGCACAAGCAGATAGAATTTTTTGTCATCCTAGAGCCTAATTTTAAGCTTGTGGTTACCTCAGGAGACTGATATTTCCTGAAGTCTGCACCACAGCTCGTTCGTGTTGCAGGAGCGATTGATTTTGTGAGCAATGGCCTTTGGAGCCAACAGCCACACTGTGCCAGGGTCAGGCTGGCTCTGCTCCCTTCCTGCCTGAGCACAGCCAGGGCACACTCTGGGATTTGTTCTGCTCTTGGAACGTTTTCCAGGTGTTCAGCCCGGAGAAGAAATGCAGAAAGTTAGGCTGAGTTCCCTCTGTGCAAAGGGGGCAGTTCCCCTGCCCAGGGTGCAGGGGGGGAAATGGGCCACTGAACAACCAAATCAATATGATTCCAACAGAATCTGTTTACTGTTTACATTACATGTCAGATATAGATTCTAGGTCTGCTGTCCATGTGGGCACACATCTCTGGTTTGGCTGAGCTGCTTCTCCATGAGGCAGACACACATCCTTCAGGACATCCAGCTGGTCAATGTCCATTCTCACATTGGGCTTCCCCTATCCAGGGTTTGCATTTTTTGCAGACATTTTCTCAGGCTGTCTTCTTATTTTTGATCCTGTTGTTTTCTCAGTGACCTTGATGAGTTCCTGAGAGCTCTAACAACAAAACTGCAGGTAGTTTGATAATATTACTCACAACCAGTTTGTCTGGTGCATCAGAATGGCCTGTTATACAGACGCATTGCTACACCAGGGCTCTGAGTGGGAGCTGTGGTAGCAAACAGCCCTGCACTGTGCTGAGGCTCCACAGACAAGAGCTGGAAGGGCTCAGCAGAAGCTTGATTAAGCTGACCTATAAATCCAGCTGGTTTCCTGTTGCCTGTGTCCCGTTGGCAGCGCTGAGGAAATGTTACGGGCGCACCTGGTCCATTCCGCGGAGCCGCAGGTGTCTCCCCCCATGTGCTCCCGTCCCCTTTGGCAGCACTCGGTGCTGAGCAGTTTATTAGCTCGCTTTTCACCTGTAAAAACTCCTGGAAAATGCCAGCCTGGCATTTCAGGGCCTCACCAGCACCAGGCTGTGCTGGTGCGAGTGCTGTGAGATGCTGTCAGCGCTGTCTGCAGCTGCAGCCGTGGCTGCCGGGGGTTGTGTCTGTGCTGTGCAGATTCACAGGCGCTCTGAGGAGCTGTCATTTTGCTTGCAGAATGGTACTAATTTAAAAATAGGAAGTCTGCTGAAGTATTAATGATACCAGATGTGGCTGTTACATATTTTTCTTTACCTGTCATGTACAATAGGGATGGATGTTATTTTCCCAGCCGCAGTGCTGAGATGGGAAGAGAATTGTGAAAGAATTGAGATTTTTTTTCCCTTTGCTGTATTGTCCTAAGCTGGATTTCTTTGGGCAGAGAGGGTGAGTTTTTTTGTTTTGAAAGGGCATCACAGTTCTGTATAACCACATTGCACCTCATGTTCCTGACATTGCTAGAACACCTGTGCCACGAGCATGGAGAACCATAGAGTAACAGAATAGTTTCTGTTGGAAGAGACTTGCAAGATCATCCTTTTCCACCTCGTGCCATGAGCAGGGACATCTTCCACTGTCCCAGGCTCCTCCAAGCCCCATTCAACACAGCTTGGACACTTCCAGGGATCCAGGGGCAGGCACAGCTTCTCTGGGCACCCTGTGCCAGGGCCTCAGCACCCTCGCAGGGAAGGATTTCTTCCTGATGTTGACCTAAACCCATTCTCTGGCAGTGGGAAGCCATTCCCCCTTGTCCTGTCACTCAGGCCCTTGTAAAAAAATCTCTCCATCTTTCCTGTAGGCTTCTTCAGGAGGTGGAAGGCTTCTCCAGGCTGAACAATGAACTTTAACCATGTCCTGTGTCACACAGGCAGCCTTCCTGCCCATGCACACATCACGTTCTTGTGGCTCCCTTGTGCTTCCCTCCTCTGGCTGGGCACTTTCCATAGCCTTGGTTTTGCTGCTGACCCCTAGGCTGAGCTCTAGCCCCCTTTCCCATACTAGAGTCACTGATTAGCACAGAATTTCTCATAATTGGATGTTTTCAGGTCTCTACTAAATGTAACTGAAAAGCAACAAGGGGTTTGAAAATTACTAGAGCTGAGTGGGCTGATAGCCTGTTTGCCTAAAACTTGTTTTTACACAAAAGCAGGCAAAAATGAGAATAGAATTACTCATGTAGGTAGTGTGATTTGTGCCACACAGATAGCAGATAACAAAGGCACCATCTTGAACTTTAATCCTGGACTAGTGAAAAAAATCACCTTTTCAGGTTTTACAGAGGAATTGTAGGCTGCCTGAGTGACTACACAAGGCACAAGACCATGTCTAATGGAGCTTTTTGTCCACTTTTGCTCCTGTGTGGCACCTAGCAGTTGTCAGTGTGGTGTAATACTGTTTATACAAGAAAATCAGATAAAGTAGTATTGACAGGGAAAAGCTAGTGGTATCCCTAGCTTTTACATCCAAACAAAGAGTGGAAAACGCCTCAGAATGTGTCTGCTGCAGGTATGACTCAATCCCTGATTTTCTCCAGGTAAGATCACAGAACAGTTCTGAGGTGTAGTAACAGTGTGTTCAATTTTATCTGCCTAAGGAACCACTTGTGCTGCACATGGGGGCAATTTATAACTGCAATGGCGAACATCAGGAATGGACTTGGAGCCCTTGTTCCTGGAGAGCAGGGATGGCAGAAGTGCCAGTTTTCTCAGCAGATGGACTCCCTTAAGCTTTTGTCACTGGAATGGGTGGCCCCAGATTTGTTCTGCAGACCCTCACAGAAGGAGAACATGAACCCCCCAGGCCCCCAGAGCCCAGGCTGGAAGCAGAGTTAAGCAAACACTGAGTTAGCGGGGGGGAAAACGGGGTTTGAAGGGATCAATCCTGAGCCTGTCCATGGGCAGGGAGGGAGAACCCAGCACAGGCACTCACGCATCACTGCAGCATGTGGGGCTGGGTCACTCCAAAATACCCTTCCTTAGGCTTAATTGGGATTTCTTGGAGGCCTGCTCTTGCACATATAAAGGCTCATTACCAGCAAATCAGAGTGTACAGTGTTTATCTAGTGAGTTATGAAAATACCAGATAATAAGACTAATGACTCAACACAGCATTTTCCAAAATGTGAAGTAATCTTCGGGTTTTCCAAGATGATTATTATTATTATATTAGTTGCACTTTTTAGTCTGTCAGAAAAGCAATAAATACAAGGCCTGTATTTTTCCATTAACATTCGGAGAACATCTGTTGCGTATTGTAAATAACATACTTATAAAGCAAACTGATAATAACTACTCAGACTATTTTCCTGTTCTGGCTATAGCGTTCCGCAACATACAATATGTTGTATAGTACTCTCTTTATCTGGCTCAGAATAAAATGGAGTTATTCTAAAAGTACCAGTCAGATACATGTAAAACAACCCATATAGTTTGCAAAAGCTCTAATGCTAAAAACATACATTCAGGTTGTGTTAATGAAGAGCAATAATACCAGACCAGAGTGTAGGGATATAAACTGGTACAGCTCTGCATTTGGAGGAGTACACAACTCTGAGCTTTTGGAGTCCTTTCAAGCATTTAACTAGGGAGGGATGAAAGAGTTTTCAAAATCACATTTCCCTTGAATCTCTCTCAAAACACATACCAGCTCTCCAATAAATTATTTCAGAATGCCAATCAGACTAATAAGAAAATAGCCCCATATAGTTCTTCTTTTAGATTCCACCTCTAAAACACTGCACTTTGTCATCTTAAAATTTTTATCTCACTTTTATAAGATCGAAGGTGTAGTTTAGAAAATTTTTTGCTTCCTGAGAGGCTGTAGTCCACAATAACTTGGAAGTCCTTTGAAGCTGAACTTGTGCTAACATGACCTTCTTTAATTGCTAAAATAAAGATGTTCTCATTGCAGTACTACAAGTAGCGGTGTGAATGCAAAAGAACTTCACAATTTTCACAATTATGTCAATCTAAAATTGTCATAATCATCACAGGAATAAGCCCTATTGAAGTTTTCGGCAAGGTAGAGCGTGTCCTCGATGCACATTGGAACAAGCTGTTTCCTGGGAGCCAGGAATCAATAGCCTTTTGACTGATCAGTAGGTGCACCCTGTAAGTGGAAGCTGTTCTCACAATCCTCTCCTCCCCTCTGAAGTCACCTCAGACAGAGTTGTGTCTGCACACACACAGGAGAGCAGCCAACCTCTTTCCTTCCTTCCCAGTGAAGAGGAGGAAGAATGGAGATAAAAGGATAAAAGGATAACTTAATCTTTTCTAATTGCATAACAAAGTCACCTGAGTTTCTGGGTGGGCCACTCTTCTGTTGCATATTTAATTTGCTTTAGTTCTGCTGCACCCTTCCTATATGCAATGATTTCTCTTTCTGGCATTGCAGTGCCCTGTTGTGTTTGCTGGTAGGGAAAGACCTGAACTTTGCTTTATTCCACCTTGACATATCCTTAGTAAAGAGAAGCAGGAGGGAGGAGAGTGGCATTTGGCTGGAAAGGCTTTGTCTGGGAAGCAGCAGTGTGGGGAATGCCATCTGTTCCAGCTACCCGTGGTATTATCTGAATCAGAGCCCCAGCAGTCACAGTGCCTCCACACCCACTCCTCTCTCACAGAGATGTGGGGAGGGAGGAAGTGCAGGGACTAAACACTTCCACAAGTCAGATGTCAATGCTCCTAAATAAAGTATTGAACATTATTGTATATACATAATATACACCTGGAGGTCCCACTATTTATAACCTCAGGAGTTCCACATTCCTTAGTTAGCTGTGGCTTGATGGACCATGGCTGAATTTCCAACTACTCTGAATTCTTTATATCATCATAGTCCATGTCACAACACCTACCTTGGCATGACAAAATAAAGTATTAATTAGTGTGAGCATTTGATTCTCTTTCCCTCTTTCATGTACAGTGACTTCAGGCGAGTAAAAGACTCTGAAAATGTCTTTCTGGGTACTTCTATGATCTTCTTTAAACTGAAACCAAGAAAAGCCCTAGCTCTGTGTGCACAGATAAATCATTCCTCCAAATCCATGTCTACACAGTGCTTGCTGCAGTCCTTCATTTGCTAATAATATAGATTTGATGTCTACCTCCTATAAATGTGCCCAGTCCCTTCCATCCTTTCACTTTCTATTTAATCTTGTTACAGTCAGTGAAATTACAAGAATCTTGGGTTTGTCCTCTTGCTTTTTTGTAAGGAAGAGTTTTTATCACCATGTGGACAGTCAGGAGTTGTGGGGTCGGTATGACTGCAAACCCTGGGGTGGTTTGCAAGGTTTTTTTTTTGAATTGTGCATACCTTAAATTTATTTTGAAGGTGTAAAGGCACCTAGTAACTTAAAGGTACCCCCTGGTGATTTGCTGTTCTTCCTTATGATGTAGAGCTCTCTTGGAGGACGTGTGTGTGATTTCAGGATTAAGGAAATCACAGGTTGAAAACTGGTGCTGGGAGAAGGAAGAGTTGTGTTCCTTGGCTGAGCAAACACCAGCCCGTACCTGCAAAGATACTTCAGTGCAATCATCTGCCTGGGGCTGGGCTTTGGGGGAAAGCACCTGTGCATGGCTTCCAGGAGCTGCTGAAATCCTTAGGGGTGTTGCTGCATAAATGCATATTTGTTAAAAGTAAATGAGAAAATCTAAAGCAATCTCTTAATGAAATCTCAATTTGGCCACGTTATTATGAGATAATTTTTAGTTGGCTGTAGAGTCACTGGATCCATTTCCTCCCTGTGCTGTCACTGGAAGGAGGGGATCAGTGGTGCTGGAAGGAGTTAATGTGCTTTTGTGCTGGGCTGCTGAGAGAAGATCTCTGTGGGTTTGCTTAAGGCTCTTTTGCCCACCTGCCTAAAATTGCAGTGATAAGTGAGTAGGGTTAATACCTAGTTTTTAAAAACATGTATTTTTTTCCAGCAAGCGGAAATTATAAACTTGTTCAGCCAACATGAATGCATTTTAATTTTAAAAAATTAAAAAAGGTGGCATTGTATGCCATAAAAATACACATCATGTGCCAAGACAAGCAATTGATGCTCTCCTATAAAATACAGTAAACACCTCCTCCCTGCCCTTCCTTTGGCTGTCGATCAGATTTCAGAATCATGAAATTTTACAGTATTACTGGTTAGAAGGGCTCCCCACTGGGAGCAGATGCCATCTCTGTCTTCATAGACTCAGAGAAAGTCCTGACATGTTTCATGGCGTTCATACGTGGAAGTCTGTGAAATGGAAAGGAAAACAGCTTTTTCTGTCAACCTGTCACTGATATAAGCTCTTACATTTCATCAGAATGACTAAACTTTAAAGCTGTTTCTTCAGTGCTGAGTATATTTGAGAACTCCCAAGTGTGATCAGATTTATAGAGTCCCAGCGTATGATAGAAGACCAAAGCATTTTGTGGCATGATATTAAAAATTCATTCAGATACTCGATAAAGCGTGGATGACAAAAGTCTGAAATGGAATAAGGTAGAGTGAATTTCTCCATGGTTTATTGACCTTGATTCCTCTACACAAAATAAATAGACAGAATGGACTAAAATCTCTTCTTTATGAAGGCAAAATCCTGGCAGTCAAAGACTGGCTCATAAAAATGCTCTCTGTGGCACATACCTTGGCAATGCTGGAAGTTGGAGGTGATGGAAATTTATTGCTGGTGCCGCAGTGTGTGTCTGTATTTCAGGGAAGGAGAAAGTAGGGGCTGCTTTATGAGGTTACTGATGTTATTCTGTGGAGAACAGAGAGGGAAAACACACTTACCCTCGCCACTCTGTGTTCTTTCCCTGAAGGTATCATAAGGTAGAACACTTCCCTTTGCATATCCATTTTTTATTTGTTTGAAAATGGAAGAGAAAAGGCAAATCTTGCAGAATGAGGGGTTTGACATCTCTCCCTGCTGGAAAAGGCTCGGGCTCCATACTGCTCTGAGAGGTTTTCCTGCCTTGCTGCAGTCAGAGAGCAGAATGCCTCATTGGTTTCAGATATTAAACTTTTGTGCTGAAAGCCCAGTTGGAGCTGGTGTGACAAATGGATTTTACCTGCTGCCGAAAAAGGCAGCCCCCACCTCTGCAGCCTCCCCGTCCTGCCTAACCTGGCCCCCAAGAGCACTGGAACAGAAAGCTGCCCTTAGGCACCATCTGTTTCTGCCAGCTCCCACTTTGGGCCCTGCCTTTACATCTGTTAAGTGGAGGCAGCTTATTTGATGAGTTGTTTTGAAGAAATATCTGGTCTCCCCACCATGTTCATTAACCATTGCAGATCTGTTAAAGACAGGCTCTGTGATGCAATTTAGCTGTAGTTAACTGAATTCATGGAAGTCACAGTCATGGATTATTTTTGCATCCCGCAGGGATAGACAGCAGAAGTGTTTTAGCATCACTGTTTTCTCTTCCCTTTGAAAATAAAATTCTTTCCTGTTTGCCTTGAGAAATCCTGTTTTAAAGAGTGATGAACTCTAAAGGGGATTTAAAGTGACTGCTAATTTGTTACTCCTCCTTGTAAAACACAACCAAGCTGCATACATAGGACATGCTAAAACAATTATATTAATCATGTTTCCCTACCAATAAAGAAAAGCAACTTTTTATTCCTAGCACCTCCTTAAGTACTCCAAAGCTACTGATTTGTTAAGCTGGCATTCTTCTCACGGGCAGACCCAGCTTTCTGGAGCCACCGGAATTTTTTCATGGCCAGTGATCAAGGACTAAAAGAAACAAAACAAAAATCCACTTAAAATACTTCAGAAAAATGGATTCAGTATGTTTGTGTTTGGATTTGTTTGAGTTGGAAAACAGTTTAATGGGCATTCAGAGAAAGCAGGCGTCATCCAGTTTGTGTAGAAGAGAGCACAACACAAATAGAGAGGAAAGATGAGGCGTAGGGGAAAGAAACAAAGTCTTGTTTTACAGAGGAAGGATCCAGCACGGAAAGGGAGGAAGGGGGATTTACCCAAAGTTGCTAAAGTGTTTTGGTCATGAATTAAATCCATGGGTTTAATAATCTCATGGCCTTAAGCCGTAAGCGTTGTACCATCAGTTCTGCACTGGCTGGACACACAGCTCAGCCACTCCTCCACATGTAAAGAGTCACTTGAGAAGCAAAATCTGGCCACAATACAAATGGAATTTTCTTTTATTGTATATCTTACATTTTCATCTGAAATGATGCCCTGAAGCTACAATTATGCTTTATAATAAATGCTATACAGAGATGTCCCTGTTGGGTTTAAGGATGAGGCTAATTTCTATATTAGTTAAAAGCTGGCACCTCTGAATCTGAGTCAGATGCAGTAAAATAAATAGGAGAAAAAAAATTATCAAAGCTTGATTTCCCATAGAGAGTTAATTGAAACCTTTGATTGATGCTTTTTCTCTTGGAGTTGTTCTAACATTTCTCTTGTGTGTGCGTTTTCTGGGCGGGAGCGAGGTGTGATCACACGCTGCAGCCTTTCCTTCAGACTCATCGGGGCTCTGCACCAACTGGCCGCCTTTTGCAGAAAACTCACAGGAGCTTAATTAGCTCTGAAATCTCTTGTCAGATGGGGGTGAAATTGGCCAATGAGTTCAAAAATTTCGAGAAGGTTGAACGGAGAGGGAAACTCAGGGACTGGTGGCACAAGCTGTGTTTTTGGGGGAGCGTGAGCGAGGGAGGCTCTGCGAGGGATTTGTGTGTGGTGTAATGATGCCAACAGACAGAGATGAGATATCACAAAACTCAACTTGACATGTTGACTCAAAAGATGACACTTACACTGTTTATTCCAATTGCCTAAGCAGAGAAAAATAAAAAGCTGGGTTCTGCTTTCTTTACCCACACAAGTAACTTGCATTGCTCTAGTATAGTTGGTAGTTGCTCTTTAGCATTTCACTCCCTTCTTAGACAGGTAGTCTTGGAGTGAGGAAAGGTAACAAGTACTGTCTGAGTTAAAATTATTTGTAATATATATGTGAGATATGTGGAAGGACACTGTCCTACACTCCCGTGGCTTTCTAAGCATGGAGCTCTGGTGACATCAGGAATATTCTGCAATTTCCTTGTCTAAACATGCCACTTGGCAAACACATGACATGCATAAGAATTAGCAATTCGCACAATCTAAAGAGAATTATCTGTTTGTCTCTAGGCGATTCACAAAAATATGCCCATAGCAATTTCAGGCATTATAAATCCATCCAGGTTGGTTCTGACCATGTTGCAGAAGTAATTTCGACTGGCACATCAGATGAAAGAACAGATTTGAAAACAGTAGCGTGCATGGCCCTGAAGGTTTTATCTTGGCTAATATTCCAGGCACCTTATGGCACTACTTTGGGTTTCTGTGAAGACTCCAAATAAAGTGTCTGTAGCCTGATGAAAGATTTAACACATTTTTTTCCTGAACAAGCTTTGTAAATGTTACGCTAAAGATAAAGAATGTACTCACTGATGGGAAGCAGCTTATTTTTCAGTGTGCTCTTCACTAAAAGCACACTTTACACTCAGTGCTTCTGCATTTCCAATGTATTCCTCCACTTTGTGCGGCAGTGGAGGTTCTGTAACAATGACACTGGAGGGTGAAAATCTGGGATTTCATCTCCACTTTTAAATAAAGCCCATGGAAATTCCATCATTTACCTTTTAGCAAGATATCTTTGTGGTTCCAGAGAGAAACAGCCAGAGCAAATACACCCACTGAGAGGACTGCATGAGGGTCAGTCAGAGAAATAAGTGTATTATGTTTAGCAACACAACCTGTATTACGTGTGACCTGAATGATGAGGGTGAGAGCAGAGGCTCTTACAGGAGGTGGCTTTAGGTGGCCTCAGAAAAGCACAGTTTGCTCTTCATGTGAAAAATAAGATGCTTGTTTGCTGCCTTTATTTGTGTTTTGTCTCCTTTGCCATTTGCTTCTACTGAATTTCAGGGCTGGATTTAGGCACCTCCTTTGGGTGTCTCAAGGGGAAGCACATTCAAGATTTCATTTTATCAGCAGCAGTCTGCTCAGGTTCTCTGCACTCCAGGGACAGAGATCATCTCCTCTAGGTGGTGATCCCTTGAGAACAGCTCCTTCTCAGTCCCCAAATATTTTAGGAACACTTTCTCCTTCCAAGGCAAGTGTAGGGTGGGAGAAGGGAGGCAGACAAATACTTGGGGACAAAGAAGAGCTCTTTGCTGCTTCTGCTTTGGAGCTGGTAAATGTTTCCTGCATTTCCTCCTCGGGTGCTTGGCTGACCTTTCTCCTGAAAGGATCTGCTGCTGCTGAGGCCTCTCAGGGCTCATGTGCCTCGGGAGGCTGTGTAATTTTCCAGCTGAATAGGGCCCTAAATGCTATAGGGCTCTCACTCACAATTCCTGGCCATTTACTCCTGTAGGTTACAAATCACAATGAAGGGCCATGAGTGCTGTGCCTGAGCAGGCACTGAGCACACCCAGGGCTGGGGGCTCAGGGTAAGGACAGCATGTTTGGCTGGAAATTCTGCTTCAGCTGCAATATTGCAATCTTTAGTAGGATTAAAAGTATCATCTGCCCATTTATTTAGATATTTCAGCTGGAGAGAGCTTACATAGGGACCTGGATAGTAATTGCACTTAGAAAGTGGAGAAGTAAAGCCTGAAAAGCCTGGTTCCAAAAAAAAAAACAAAATTAGTCTTGCACATCCTGGCCAGTCTGTTTTTCCCTCAACACCTCAGAGAGCAGTGGCCTTGCATGATCACAGCTGTTCTTGGTAAACACCAAATACTCAGAATTAAAAGAGTTTTATTTTCACAAATGTAACAAAGAGGGAATGGCTTTGGTGACAAAGGGGAAGATGGACTGCATGCTTTCAGATCTGAAATATAATCAAAATGTTCCTTAAATTTTGTGACTGAGAGCTAAAGTACAGCTATTCCTTGTTCTGGTGATTTTAATGAGATGTTCTGTCACTGCCCAAATTACAGGTTTGCCCCCCTGCTCTTTGTACCATAAATAATGAAGAGCAGTGCACTATTAGGGAGGCCTAAGCCACATTTGCAAGACCTTAAAGATCTGTCAGGGAAAGCATTATTCCCTGACTTTTCCTGTGTTTTCATGGCAACTGGCAGCTCCTGCAGCTGGAAATCCAGCTCTGCTGTGTGTTGCAGTGGGTCTGAAGCTGGAGCTGTTGGGGCTGTTGCCCTATTTGTGGTTGCCCTGTGTGGCCTTACTTTAAAAAAGGCTTGGGAACGCTGGAGCCAGCATACAAATACAAATGTACTTATCCTTTACTTTAAAGGCAAAAATAAAATTAAATGGGCTGAAAGAAAACTATGTCTCATTTATGTACAATAATAATATTTTTGGTGTAGTGTTCATATTAAAAATGCTAAAAGAGGATTAGATCATTTAAATTTAAAGCTCTTGAGTTAAACAAGAACAAAAATGGTCTCTTAAGCCAATTTAAATAAATTAATTGACCCTGTTTATCTTCACACATATCAGCCAGATTTTAATTTCTATTTTTTCCCAGCCTAATAACTTGGATATTAAGTTTTATGCTAGAACACATGTACAACTTAGCTTTTTTCTCTTTCACATTCAATCTGTGCGTTACAGCTGCGTGAGAGGATGCCACAGCCTCCCTCTGTGGTATTTGCCAACCTTATCGTTATTGCTAGGGCTCTAAAATGATCAGCTTTAAGTTCCATTATATGACAGTCATGAAAACATTACATTGGATGGGAATGTAATTGCAGGAGGAAAAAGCAACCGCGGAAGGCTGCCTCCTGTAGAAGCAGGTTCTACTCAGAGCAGGTGCTCGAGCCGTGCGTGGCCGTGGGCGAGGTGTGGTGAATGCACAGCCCCAAATCCACTCACACACACTGAGATGGGGAGCACTGCAGGGATTTCAGGGGGTGGAAGCTGGTACAAGCGTGCTCAGTGCCCCACTCAGGTCCCCACTGCTGCCACGGAGGTGGGAGCACAGGAAAACCCAACTGAGGGCTGTGCCCTCGGCCTCCCCGCAAGGGACACATGGTGCTCCCTGACCTCCTGCTCCAGTGCTGAGCTCCTGGGGCTGCCAGACGTGGTCAGTCTTGGCAGATGTTTTAGGGCTTTATCTCAAGGGTGACCATGGTCCTTCATGGCTGTCAGGCACTTTGGGAACAATCAGCCTGGTCAAGAATGTGCAAATCACTGAAGCTTTTCCTCCTGCAAACTCAACCCCATGGTTCCAGTTCCAGTTCTGCCGCTGCTGTAAGCCATGAAAACAGGTTCCTGTTCAAGATCCAGTGTCCCTACACTGTTATTTGCATTTTATAAAAGAGAGATTTAAGGGAGAATTTTCCAAATTTCTAAATATCGATGGCATTGGGTTTGTTTGTTTATTTTAGGAGGGGTTTGCAGGTGGTAGA
>VWZU01008655.1:116234-136427 GCA_013397095.1 Sterrhoptilus dennistouni
TCCCCCCTCCCAACAGTCCTTCATGTCCATACCAATGGCTCTGTATCATTCTCTTTCTTTTCCTGTATTTGTAAATCACAGTGTCCTCTTGTAGCAGACTTTTTATTGATTACTCAAAAGAGGTAGTCAAGCTTAATAGCAAAGCTGAAATGAGTCTTGAAGAAGTGCTATTCCTGCAGCATGATAAAACTGAATCCTGTGAACATGAATAAAACTCAACATACACAGCAACACCAACACCAAATTCACTGTAAAAGCTGGCAGGATCTACTGTTCCTGTGAAATGGGAAACTCTCCTGGCTGCAGAGTAAGCTCAGAGGTCATTCACAAACCCTCAGGATTGTTCCAGCATGGAAAGAGCTGTTGTGACTGCATGGAACTGGCCTGAATTGCTGGATCACAGGAGATCCGAAGCATTAACGAGCTGGCTGTGGGTGGAGGAGTGGAAGGATGTGGATGTTTAGGGATTTATAAATTCACATCATTTAAGGCAATGAGGGTGTGATCTGCTGTGACCTCCTGTCTAGCACAGGCCATATGATCTCACTAATTAATTGTACTGCCTGGAGTACAGTAACTCTGACTGAATGAGGGCACAACATTTAGGCAAGGTTTTAATTTTTATTTTTTTTTTTTCAGTTAGGGAAAATCTGCCCGGTTTTTAAGTGAAGAATAACAAATTATTCCCCGTTTTTAAAACATGTCCCAGTCTAAATTTATCTGGTTTTTACCCATCTTGTTATTCACTTGCTTTTTAGACTGAAGATAAAGCCTACAGAGATTATGTGGGGAGATCATGTTTGAAATCTCAGAGCCTCCCTATTACTAAATTTTCAAAAGAGATGAGAATGGAACTTCCAATCTTTCAGTATCCACAGTCTATAAAATAGAGGGAGCCTCTACCTCTCTAAAACATCCCTTGTGAAATTCCAGGACTCTGTATTCACAGAGAATATCTCTGGAGAAAGCAATGAATTTCCCTGCTCTACCTAATCCGTCTCAAAACTGCAGAGCACAGGTTGAGTAGTTTAAAATTCCTTTCTGTACAAGAGGCAGGTGCTTTACTGGGGTCATCCAGCCAGAAATTCAGTGTAAATTCTTGTCTGTGGGGTAGTGGTGACAACAAAGATCAAAGATAGGAAGATTCTGCTCCTTCGAGGCATCCTGTGGATCCTCATATTCCCAGAGAGAGTTGCTTTGCATCCCCTCCTGCCACGGTGTGTCCCTTCTTTCTTTTTTATGGGAAGTCCTGTATTTGACCTTCAGGATGCCTCCTGCCCCGATGTGGGGCTCACCTTCGGAAGAAATAATTCCTGACAGTGTGAAGTCTCACTGCAGCTGAAAAAGGAGCACATGGGCAGTGTCAGTAATGCTGCATTGGCCACAGCCCTGCTTCAGCACAGCAGCTGCTGCCAAAACTCCTGCATTTCCCACGACCCTCCTGGACAGGGATAACTTTTTGAGCACTGAGCTAAAAGCCAGCTATTCAAACAATCCTTTGCCTTGGCTGTGACAGGTAATTTGCCACTGCTGATAACAGTCATGGAACTTGTGATAATATTTATGATATAGGAGTTTTTACCACTTAGTCTGGAGGTAGGTTAATGCAGCAGTGGGAAAAAAAAACAAAAACAACCAAACCCCAAACATTTTTCTTCTATCCGTGCTAGGAGAACATTGGTGGCAAACTGAGGACCTGGTGTTCCACAGTGGATATTTGTACAGGAGGATGGCTCTTAAAAAAATTAAGTATCTATTAAAGTAGATATTTGGGTCTCACCTGAAGCTGCCTCTGCAGCTTCCTCCTGAGGGACAGCAGAGGAATAGCTCTGCTCTCTGCTCCCTGTGAGCAGGGACAGAGAACAGCTGGACCTGGGTCAGGGGAGGGTTAAGCTGGATTTTAGGGAAAGGTTCTTCCCCCAGAGGGTGCTGGACACTGCCCAGGCTCCCCAGGGAATGGGCACAGCCTGAGGCTGCCACAGCTCCAGGAGCTCCCAGGGATGCCCAGGGTGGGATTGTTGGGGTGTCTGTAGGGCTGGGAGCTAGACTGGATGATCCCCGTGGGTCCCTTCAAGTTTGGGATATTCCATGACTCTCCCACCTCTCTGCTGTGTGTGGCCATGTCCTGGAGCACTGTGAGCCCCAGTGTGGGGCTCTGCAGAACCCAGAGCTGCAGAACCAAAAAGGGAACAGCCGCTTTTGCTCAGAACAGAGGAGACACCCAGGGCTCTGGAGCTGGGTGCAGGAGGTGCTCAAGAAGAGAGAGCTGGAGGAAGGAAACAAGAAGTCCTCATTGCTGGGTGGGTACTGGGGCACACCAAGGTATCACTTCTGCCACTGGTTGTTGGTAAAGGGGGGCTCCAATGCTGGATGCTCTGTTGGACAACATCCCCCAGCTATCAAAGAATCCAGTTTGGGTTGCAAGGGACTTTGAAGCCCATCCAATGCCACCCCTGCCATGGCAGAGTCACCTTCCCCTGTGCCAGGCTGCTCCAAGCCCTGTCCAGCCTTGCCTTGGACACTGCCAGGGATGCAGGGGCAGCCACAGCTGCTCTGTTCAGCCAGGCAGCGATGGATATTCTTATTCTCAGCCACTCCTTGAACAAAAAATGGCAAGAGTTCAGCTGATAAATCAGGGATGCTATTCCTACCTCTAAAAAGAGAAATACAACTCCTGTTTTAAATTCAATTAATATAGTTGCAGCATTCTGGGGGGGGTGGAAATAATGCTTTCATTTTCTAATATGAGATCACAGATTCCAAGTTACAGAACTGTGTATGTCAAAAAGGAAATTTGAGCCAGGCAGGCCAAAGTCTGCCATTGTCTTTACAATTTATATTTACTTGCTCTACATTTAGAATAATCCTTCTCTTCCCTCAGGTCTAGCAGAGACAATTTATCAATTGGACAAAAATGATAAAGGCAGTAATAAATAATAATAGTAATAATAATACATAACAACTGTGTGAGTGATGGATTATAAAGCAGGGATTGGAAAAGAGAATGAAAGCACAGCACAGAAGCCAGTTTGCAGGGCTGAGTACACAGGCTGAGCTATTTTGCTGGCATTATGACTATGAGGAACATTTATGGGAGTTTGCAAACAGCTCAGAACACAAATCATTTTGTTTCAGGTTATATTTATAGGGCTTTGTTAAGGGGTTTTTAGTATCCATTAAAATCCAATGTTCAGAGTTTTATAGCTCAGCTGTTAAGGTCTTATCCCTAAGGATCAATTGTTTTGGGTTGTTTGGGGAATTACTATTACCTTTATTATTTATACAATTCAGTTTAACTTATTTAAGCTACTGTGAAAAGAGAATTCAAAAGCTAAAGAAGTCTTGTTTGGGAAAGAAGAGAAAAGATGGCTTTTCATTATTTCTGTTTTGTTTCCAATAGGATTTCTACAACTATTTTATCCTAGAAATCAATGGAAGCTCTCTTTGTGTGGCTTTCAGTAGCCATGTTGTGCTCAGAGTTGCTGCAGCCTGCACAAGAGAGCAACCCCTGTGCAGTGGTGTCGATGCTGGATTGCTGCTGCTCTGTGTGTGTTACTCTAAATGAAAATAAAAATAATTTTCAGTTGAAATTATATGATTTTCCAGAGGTCATGCTCTTCAGTTGGTGGAAGATGAGATCTATACTGAAAATAAGCATGGTGTGTCTAGGACCTGATCCAGGTCTTCATGCCTTTTTCTTCTTTTTATTTCTTCTATTTACAAAGACCAACATTCTCTAAGGAAAAATGCCTTATTATCCTGTACACTTTATGAACAAACAGTGAAACTAAGCAAATCGTAGGGAATGTACCATTTAATATCCCAAACAGATGAAAAGTGGAGGGTTGACAGCAGAAGGGAGTAAGTGACTTGCCTGAGGTGATCCTGATAGCCTGTGACAGAGGTGGATCTCCTGAGTCGTAGCCCAAGGCTATCTTTCCTCCATCATCTTGCTTTTCAACCCACAGTGCAGTATTTTTGGTGAGAGGTGAGTCAGATCCAAAGGGTATTGCTGGATCACTCCCAGTTAGGTGGATATGGAGGGTTAAGGACCTGACACACAGGGAAAAGGGCAAATAACATATCCGATAGTTGTTTCATAAACAAGCATGAGAGCAATGAACTGTGTTCTTGAGAAAAAAAAAATCTTAAAATGCACCTATCTTGGAATTAATATAGTGGCCGTTCTTATTTAAATCATTTTCTGTTGTACCCAGCTTCCTTTGTGGCAGTGTTTCCCAGCTGTTTCTTGTTTAATTCTAAATATTCATGACATTAATTCTATTTAAGTCCTATGCTGTTATCTGAGACAAAATGTCAACATTTTATGACAAACTGCTGTATCCATTGCTTAGAGTGTCCCTGAGGAACCTGTTTGCTGTGGCTGACTATCAATCTCTGATGGAAAACCTGATTGACACCAATAAAAGCTTGGTAGTTCTCATTTCCCCATTTAAAATGATCCAAACAGCTCAATAGCCATCCAAGATTTTTATGGTGTTTTTAGCCTGTGCATAATTCATCATCTCAGTTATTGTGCTTTTTTAACTTCCAGTTTTGGAGTATTGGACCCTCTCCATCAGGTCAATAGAGCATCCAGTTCTCTCTCTTTACCCTTTCCTTTCTTGGTGCAATCACACAGGACCCCAGGTTCCTTCTGGGCCCTGGAGAGGCATCTTTTCATCCTCTCTGCTTCCTGCCACGACCCTTTTCATGGGTTGTTCTTTTAACTTGGGTCTATGAAGTGTAAGCTCCAAGACCATCCAAGATCTGTCCTACATGCAGAGGAAAACAAGTTGTTGCCTCCAACCTCTTGATTCTGTTTTCAAAGTTAGCTCAACCCTCACTTAGCCGGTTGGGGTTTTTTTTTGTTGTTGTTGTTGTAATTTCTATTTCTGGCAGCGGTGAAGAAAGGAAGAGACTCTCAGACCCCAGACTGTGAATATAATGCTGACAGTAAGAAAAAACATTTAAGAGGGATCTCTGTGAGATACTGAGGTCAAACTTTGGCCATCTGGCAGTTGGGAAGAGCCATGTGTGAAGGCACACCAGGCACCTGCTGAAGGCAGAGCTGCAGCAGCAAAGTCTTCAAAGGTTTGCTGGCTGCTCTCAGCCATCGCATGGGTTTCATTTGTAGCTTCTCTTATCGAGCACAATTTCTAAATGAGGATGGTTGCTTCACTTTAAGGACGTACAAATGACTTGCCCTCACCTGTCAAGCATGATCCTTGTATTTTACCAGGCCCATTATGAACGCAATCTTTCTGTCGAAAATTTGCATACCTCCTTTCTTGAAAAGTAATGACAGCAATTTCTTTCCCTGCGCTCACTTTCTGAGTGTCTCATTTAACAGCACCTGGGAAACCGACAGGCGCAGAGATGAGAAGTGAAAGAGAGCAGTTGATTAAATCATCATCAAGTCGGGCCTCAGAAAGTCAATTCTGCTTCCCGTCTGCAATGATATCCTTTTATCTTAAAGTAATGAGCTATGGCACTTTTGCATCCGGTAATGCGATAAGTTCTATTAGCATGTTCCATTTGCTTCACAAGCAAGGGCAAGTCATTTCAGTAAGCTCATATCACTGCAATCAAAGCAATTGGCTTCACAGGCAGAGAAGAAAGAGGAAAGGCTCAGGGTGATTTTTATGGATCACAACACAGTGTAAAAAATAGATTCTTGTATTATTTTAACCCGTAACATGCTTTGCTTCTTGTCAATCAAGGTGTTTTTATTTCATTAGCCTGTAAGTACCTGGAAGACTCAAATTCCAAACAGAACTCATGAGCTAAGACCAGGAGTTCTGAAAAATAAGACTCTTTTCATATACAGATAACACCCACTAATGCAGTATTAGGCACTGACTTCATTAACCACTGATTAGTTTAAATCTTTCCTATTGACTTATTCCTAACATCAGTACAAATGCACGTTTTTATCATTATTTACTATTATTTATTTTTTTGAACCCTGAAAAAGTACTCGTGAGTTGTGAGGATGCTAAACATGACATTACACTCTGCAAATTGCCATCAGTTGAGAGGGTGCTAAAAATAACATGACAGCTGCATGCTGCCTGCAGCCAGCAAGGCAGGTAAGGAGGCAGCAAATGTGCATCCTGAGCCCCAGGGGAGAGCATGGAGGTATTTTTCCTTATGGAGCCCTCCGGAGCTGAGGCAGAGACTTCACCCTTCAATTGCAACAGAGAATGACTTCCTAAAATCAGGATTCTTGTGTGTGTGTGTGTGGCTGGCAGTGCCTGGTCTGGTGGGATTTGGGTGCCTGACTGGTGGTGGGCACTTTCTGAGGGTGCTGAGCTGAAAAATGCATGGCATTGTTAGTTTTCCATCTGGAAAACACATTTAATCCTCCCCTGGCCCTGCTGGGAGCATCATCCTGCTCTGGGGATGACATTAGGCAGGTGTGGGGTCACAGGGCAGTGACACCACGAGAAAGCTGCTGCAGTGGGACCTGGGGCACAGAAGGTGTAGTAACCTCCAGCCCCCTTCCCAAGGAACAAAAGAAAATTAATTTCTTCCAGGGCTGGTTCCACTTATCCCTGGAGTGACACAGAGCTGGGGCAGCCTGGTAGGACAGGGGGTGGCAGCTCTGCCCGTGGCAGGTCCTGTGTCCCCTCCCTAGCAGTGCGTCCCAGTGACACAGCTCCCACCCTGCCCCTGAGGGGACATCCCTGCATATACAGGGGTCAACACTGCAGAATCAAAGCTCAGAACAGGATTTGTCCTTCAGGGTCTTTCTGGAGGGAAGTCCCCCCTTGGCTTTACAACAAGTTCCCTGTGGCCTACCAGGAACATTTGGACCTCCCAGCAGGTGCCAAGGATATATCCATGTCCTAGAGAAATGTTAGGTGGATCATCCTTATGCTGGACAGCAATATAATCCAGAGTTTTTATTTTAATATTCAACATATAATTATTTCTTATCAAACCATTGTTTTGTTAATGATAGAGCTAAAAGGAACCACTAGTTGTGTCATTTTATAATATAAAACAATCATAAAAGTCCTAGGAGGGAGGAATTAAAAAGAATTGCAGCTTTAAAACATTCTAAGTTCTGAATATTTTTCTTGTAAGGGGCCCAAGGTAACTTCAAATGTCCAAGACTGATACATTTCATCTGAAGTGAAGTAGTTTGGATGAAATGGAATTCAGATTAAAGGTCAACATTGCAATCTTTTGTCCAGACTTAGGTAATTTGTGTAAAATGGGACTTTTTGGTGAATAATCCATAATTTTAGCTTTTAAGAAAGCAGACCTTAAACTTCTCAGACCATCTCTGTTTCAGTGCCATTCCTTACAGTGAATCACAGTGGATAATGGTGAGGAATTGCTAAGCAGACTGTGATGTTTACCAATTTGTGAGATGCTATATATATAAGATTTCTTGGCAAGGAGCTCCATGCTGAATGCTACTTGCAGCAGAGTCACAGATAGGGAGGAAAAAAGTGAAATTCTTGCTCTTAGTTTCTTTGTGACTCTGCTGGTCTCCATTTCACCAATTAGAAAATTGCCCATTTATTCCCTGCCTGTGTCTCCTTTCATCTATGAGATGTTTTTTTCTCCTTTTTTCTTGGAAGCAAAGGTCTAATTGTATAGCTAAAATACCATCTCTGCCCTTTACAGGGCTGCCAGTTTGTCATTGGTGGAGAGATGGACAAGAATATTGTAAATGTCAGTGTGAACAGGCTGAGGTCTGGGTTTTCCCTCATTTTCTTCAGATTTCTTTTCAGCAGACAGATGAGTAGAATCACTTTGTTCGGCGCTGGCGTTGCTGCAGCTCTGACTCCTTTGGTGGCAATGATAAATGGCTCCAAGATATGAAATAGCTGTTCCAGCAAAGTCCATTGAGCAGAATAGAGAACAATGCCCTCCTCAATGTCATTGTACATGAGATATTCAATGATTGCCACTTTTTGCACAAGAATGTGTTCAATCAGCAAAGTACAGAGAAATCCATGGTGTTGCTTCAGCCTGAATGAGCTGGCGAGGTGGCACAGACCTTTACTCAGCTTGATTTGGGCCAGGCTCTCTCAAGTTATTAAAATGGGCTCAAATTAGAGGTGTCACCACATAGGGTGTCTGATTTTTGAATCGTGGCTTTGGGATCAGGCTCATTCTGCAGGTGCTGTGGGAGATGTGGTGTGCATTTTAACTTTCTCCACCTGGGACAGAGGACTGGGGAGGTACAGCTCATCTTTAGCCTGATCTTCAGTTTCCCTTTTCTTCTAAAAAAACCACAGCAGCAATTATGCCTCAACTGGGGATTGGAAAGTTCTTTTTCCACTTCCCACTGCAGGTCTGTATGTGCACACTCCCTATTGCAGGGAATGCAAGTGCTGCAGCCACAGCCCAGGCTGACTGCAGGGCTGCAGCAGATTCAGGCTGGGGCACAAAGAAGAGCTTTCTGCTTTGTTGGTGCAGAGATCTTATGACTTTCTATGTCTTCTTCCTCACCTGGGCTTGATTTTAGGGATAATTATTTGAATTTTGACTGCATCACACATATGAAAATGCAGGTTTTCAGGTCATGGAGTGTGGTTGTCATTTCTGGAGCAGGAAGTTGCAGAAATACTGCAAAAGGAAGGTTGAACACTTGGTATGTGTGTATCTGTGTCTGTGAGGTGTGTGATGTGATGGTTGGTGGCTTTAGTTATTTAAGGGATTGGAACAGTTTCAGTGATAACTATGGCCACTTTGTGCAAATCACAGTCAGTCTGGTCTCATTATTACCCCAATTATATAGGCATTAGGAGCACCCTTAGCATTTCCATATGTCCTGTAAGATTTTTATCAATGAAGATTATTTTGAGTGAGCTTCACTTGCTCTGAATTTTGTTGGTAGTCCCATAGGTCTTTTAGGAAAACTGTTGCATCCCTTCTGGCCAGTACAAGACTTTGAGAAGCACAAAATAGCCATTTTGCAGAGTCCTCCCACTGAGCAGCCTGTGAACTGAGAAGCTCTCACAGCATTTGGGACCATGTGCATGTGAAAATTTGGCCATCCAGGGGGCTGTGGGTGCTCAGCAGTTCTGCCCATCTGGAGTTCACTTCTGTGCCCAGCATGAGCTGAGGGCTGGCCAGGGGCTTGTGTAGAGCAAATTTGGCAATTTGGCTTTGGGCTCATCTCAAGCCTGGCCTGGGGTGGCTGTAATCAGTCACAACTGGTGTTCAGAGTGGAGACAGTAAGTGCCTTGAGCCTGAGAATCAGAGCAAGAAGCCTCTGTTTGTTCAGGTGTAAAATGTGTCTGCAGCCTCCTTGTCCTGATTTGTCACATTATCACTCTCAGCTTCCAGTGAAGCTAGTGGCAGTTAACCAAAAATCAGGTCATGCTATCTCTGAACGATATTTTGGATTCCCAGTTATTTGCAGAATATTCCAAGGCAGCCTGTGCACAGAGCCATAGTTTCCTGACAAAAGACATGGGAGAGCACTGAGAAATGAGCTTTTTGTAATAGACACGGAATACTGAAACACAGCCCAAAGCAGAAGGCCAGTACAAAGTATTTCCACTGCTTCAATTCCAAAACAGTCTGGCGTTCTGAGAACCACAAAGCACTTAAATCATTTTACTTCTTCCTGTGGCCCTGGGAGGTAGGGAAATGCTGGAGGAATTGAGGAATTGAGCAAGCACTGCAGACTCGAGCCTTCAAATTGACCAGTAATTCTGAATAATCAACTTCACGGTTGTCAGCTTCAGTTTCCAAAATGTGCTCTCCAGCCATGGGTAGCAGTGAGGCTGCAGGAGATGGAAACACCTTGTGCTTTAGCACCTCTGGGGAGAACTTGCATCCAGAAATGTAAATGAGCACATCAGAGCATGGATGGCTGTGTGTGAGCAGTGCCTGGGCTGACCCTCAGGCAGGGGGACAATGTGCAGTTGCTCTAATTCTGTTTCCACCCTGAGCAGCAAACATCTTTCTTCTCCCTTTCTGGCATCACCCCTGCACATGAGCTGTCTGATGGGTGCAGAATGTGCCAGTGCAGAGTGTGTCCTGCACACACACACACACACACACACACACACACACACACACATGGATAGGTGCTGCACAGATAAACAACCCCAGAGCAGTGCTTAGAGCCCTTCCATCCTCTCCCTTCTTTTTTCCTTGCATCCAGCTGGTCCATAGGATGCTGCCATTGACCCTGCTGGACAGTGGGTCCTCCCCTGGTGCCCAGCCCCTCTGTGACAGGGCAGGAGCTGCCCCAGAGCCAGGCTGGCCAAACGTCAGGAGCTGTTTGCTGAGTGCATTTATTGCCTTTGCATAATTTATGAACTGGAGGGGTTTGACCATCATCCCTCCCTGCCAGCGGCTGGCACAGAGGGCTCTGGAGGCCGGAGCTGTAAATTGGATGGTGCACTCCTGCTGAGCTCCCAGCAAAGTCCTTGGGTCAGTGTGGGAATTCAATGGCAGTGTTTGCTCCCAGTGCCATGTGTGCCCGTGCAGCAGAGGCAGTTTTGGCAGCCTCCCCACCCTGGCTGGCCGAGGCACAGAGCTGTCACTCACGGGCACACTGGGAAGGCAGCAGGAGCATTTTTAATCGGCTTGGCACCCGCGCCACATCCATAATGGACACCAGTAGGTCTGGGTCCTTGGCCATATGCTGAGCTCTGGAGACAAGGTGCTGCTGGGTACAGCAGTAATTATTTGATGTGGAATTAAGCGGACCTTGAAATTAGAACTGGACTGTGGGAGAGCTGGAGGTTTGGAGGTTTAACACTTTGGTGGAAATGGCCTCCCACCGACTGTGCTCTGCAGATTCACTCGGGTGTGGGGAACTGTTCTGTTGGCAAATTCAGATGTCAGTGCTGGCAAGTTCTCTTCTCCCCAGGTGCCTCCACGCTGCAGGGAACACAAAAACCCTGAGCTTTTCCAAGCTTATGAGTTGGTAAAAACTACAGCAGAGGAGAGATTCTTTAAATCAGACCAAAACTGGGGTGAAGGAGAGGCTGCAGAGTGCTCTGAGCATAGGACCCCTCATGTGCCTGGCACCAGGAGTGGGTGGCACCTTGAAACCCTCTGAACCCTGCTGCTCAAAGGGAATTGCTCTTGCCTGCCCCCTTTTGCCCCCTTTATTTTCACTTTTGAGTTCAGTCTGATCAAGACTTGGAGTTTGCCTGGACTGCAGGCAGAGACACAAACAAATGGAGTAATTGCTCCTTTGCTCCCTGATTCGAAACACATAGGAGGTGTGATAATGGATCCTGGGGAGCTCATGGTGAGGGAACTCCTGGCTCTGACCATCCAGGGGGAGGTGACAGAGCCCAAAAGCTGAATTTTTACAATAGCCGTGAAGGAGAAATAGTAAATGGAAAATCTTTGTGACATTTATGCTTGTGACATGCTCTGTGATTCTTAGGGATGTCCTGTGCAGGGCCAGGAGTTGGACTGGATGACCCTCATGGATCCCTTCCAGCACTGGAGGTTCTCTGATTCTGTGCCGTTATTTTAATGGATTAAAATCCATGGGCAAGTTTCCTTTTTTGTAAGTGTAGGGAGGGCCTTGCTCACCTTCATACCAAAATCTCATACAAGCAGTCCTGTTGAAGTCAAAATGCATTATATTTATGGGGTAAGGTAGGAGTACTTTATATCAATGCCATGCTGTTCCAGAAATGCTTTCCTTTTGTCAGTTAAGTGGACTCTTCATTAATTTGAGCACCACGTGAGGTTTTCAAAATTAAAGCTAAAATTGCCCCCTGTCTTCATATTTCTTGTCATTTGTTTGTTACCAGAGTAAATACTCTGGTATTAAATATGTGCAACTAGTGCTATATAAATCACTTCCGTTATTAAATAAATTTCACTTCCTTTTCTATTTGGAATCAGCTGCAAGGAGATTGTAATTTTATCTAATCTTTCCTTCGTTTAAAATTAGTTGAAAAATACCTAGAAATAGTTCTTAGCTCTAATTTGTTAGTATGTAGCTCAGTGGTGTAGGGAAGGCACCTTTTGACCCCGTGTACTGATGAAGACAAGGGAAAAGCCAGTGAAACAGAAAAGTTATAATTAAACAACAGACAGAAGATGAGTTGATTTGTGCAAATCAAGTATGTGTATTTGTGGGAGTATTTGGCTCTGTCTGTTCCCATCCCACTGTATAGTTAACCTTTGGAATGCACAAAATAGAACTAATTTCAAAGCAATTTGGTTGTCTTACAAAAATACTCAAAGATGCAACAAAACATGATCTAAATACATAAAGAGCTTAACTGAGTGCTGTAAGAACCTGACAGTCAGCTGGTGCTCGGGTAGGAAAGCCTGGGTCTCCTATTTGGTGATGTTTTCCTGGGAAATGTTTGCCATGAGATCTGCAGAGGGGTGAGTTCAGTCTTGAGTGATACAGACAATTCATCCTCCAGAACCTGCAGCTGTAGATAGAAACAAAACAGACCCACAGAAGGAGGTGCAGGTACCCAGAATTTGGTGGGAGGGATCAAACCTGTGAGTTCCAGGGTTCTTGGAGTCCTGCTTCCAACACAGCTTTTGTACTTCTGGCAGATGCAAATGTGGTTTGGGTTCTGATGCTTGTCTTCAAGAAACACTGAGTGATGTAGTCCTGCTCTACTCCTACTATAGCAAAACTTATTTAAGAATTGAACAATCAAGACTATCTAGAGTTACCATTCAGCATTTTGTAAAATTGTGATATCTGGGCTATTCCCAGAGAACCTCAGGAGTCAGTGACTGTGGCACATTCCTGCTTCCCTGTGATCTCTGGATGCTTTAGTTCAGCAGCCAAAGCAAAGGCACTGGGTGTCCTCTCCACGTGTTCCTGGAGAACAGCAGCCTCAAATGCTCCTGATTGTGCTGGGCAGACCTGACCATCTCCATGGAGCCCCTGGAGCTGGCAGCCAGCATGAGGAGCACTGTTCATCCAAAGAAAACACACCAGCCCTCTCAGACTGCTTTTCTTCTTCCCTGATACAGTTTTGGAGTCTGAACATGCCCCTGCACCATCAGCTCCTGTGCCCCTGAGCTGAGCTGGCCTGTGGTGTGTGCAGGGCAGCTTTTTCATCATTCAAACACAAAACTGTGTCCTCTGCCACAGCAGTGGGGGAAATTTCCTCCCATACACTAACTGAACTTGTTCCTAAAGGTGCGAGATGTGATGCCCAACATTTATGAATGCATCACCCATCTTGTTCACAGAAATATTTATCTTCTTTTTTTGCTGTAGCAAGTTTCTCTTACCTGTGCTTTTTCTCTTTTTGTGTTTCAGTGTGACAGCGACAGTGATCAAGAAGAAAAGGTAAGAAAGAAAATCAGTATGGGAGCAAAATTAATTTATTGGATTCCCTTATTCCTCTTAATCTATTACTTATTCAAAGTTTCTTCTTGGACTAATCTAAAGCATCTCTACACAAAAAAAACTTCTGTCTCTAACTTAATTTTGGGATATACCTCCAAGGAAAGAGAATTCAAATGAATATTTTGGAGGCTGCTCAATTCATCTTTAAGCATAATGATGCCACGGTCTGTGTGGGTTGTTTATGAACACCAGTCTCACTCCCAACCCTTTCCATGGCTACACTTCCTCTTGGAAGTTGTAACAGCAACTGAGTGTGTTGGTAACCCTCACATTTGCACTTCTTAACAGTTATTTAAGCACTGTTAGTGCCTGTTGTCCTTCTCTGCAGGCAAGGGCCTGAAAATTCCAACTGAAGTGTTATGGTTGATAGATCTATTTTTTAGAAATAACATTTGGAAACTGCACATGAAGTCAAGTAACACAACTTGCTGATCACTGTCTCCATGATTTTGAGTTTCTAAGTGGGAAGGGGGGAAAAATTAATGCTGAAAGAGTCAGGCAATGGTCTCTGATGCTGCTTATTGTTTAGAAGACTAATAGTAATGAAGAATTGGTATCCATACTGATGAATATTTTTATCTATTATTTTATGTTGTAAACAGCCTAACCTTCTTTCTTTGGCAAGACTGAAATAATCATCACAGAAAAACTGGTCTAATGTCTTTATTTTCAGGTTGGATTTTGTGAGTTTTATTTGTATGTTGAGCCTTCAGGGATGTTTTGATAATGTAATCACTTTTGCCTCCTCTTTCCCTGGATAAATTGGGGGATGGAGGTCAGGGGAGGGTAAAATAATGTCAGAAAATATTGTTCCTATAATAATGTTGAAGTGGTTAGAGTTTCATGAGTGGTTCTGTTAACCAGCTCCAAGGCAGGCCAAGAAGAGGAGAGATGACCATGCTGGTGTGCAGCTTATCCAACAGCCAAATGCAAATATGCTGTAAAATCCAGAGGGAAACATGGAGTAGTACAAAAATCACCTTCCATAAATTAAATTAGTTTTCTACAGGGTTTGTGTAACAGGAAGCCAAGGAAATTCTCAAACCATTCTGTATATAACTTCCAAAGCTTTGCCCTTCAGCTCCTTCCCCAAGTAGAGGATTTTTTCCCTAATGTTTCTTAATAATTTGCTAACTTCGTTAAAGAACTTCTGTTTACTTTGAAATGCAATGATTTTCCTTGCATAAGGGAACTAATCACTGGAGTTAATCAGTGTGACAACAGAAAGGGGAGGTTTTGTTGGGTTTTTGCACAGAATATTAACCTGCACTTTTCAATATGAATTTTTAATGCATTACCATTACATTCCATCCTGTGAAGTGATTATTCATTTTCAGGATGTTCCTTATGCAGAGGAAGATGATAAACTGAATTTCAGCTTCTATGTTTATGGCACCCAGAACTAAAAGTGTAATTTCCTGTCACTGCAGCATTTATGGAGCTGAACCTCTGCCTGTTTCACTGAATTCTTCTCTTGCAGCACTCCTGTATAAAAAGGCAGAGGCAGCTTTTGGGGATGGAGGGGGAATGCTGGTTCAGGATGGTTTCCACAACACAATACAAGAGAGACTCAGGACTGTACCTCACCCAGAATATCCCAGCGCTTGTGTGGGCAGGATTTAAAATCCAGATGTGTAGTTCATCTCTGTGATCTATATTTTGTCTTCCCTGTAAATGAAATGAGATTAAGTGCAGACCCAAATATCCCTAAAAATTTAGTGCTTTTCAAATGTCAGAACCAGAGCTATCTTTGAGCTCTCCAGCTCAGGCCCAGCTCTGAGACATGACTGCTCACCCTGGCATATTTATTCAGGCTGTGCTGGCAGCCCAGGCAAAGATCTAAAGGCCTTGTTCTGCTGTTAATTTGAATTCAGCATATGTAGCCTGTTATAAAATGCGAGACATCATCATTTGAGCAGGTCAAGCATATTCAGATGAAGACAAATGGTGCTTATTTGATTTTCTTAAAATCAGGAAATGAAAAAAGCGCTCTCTGGAGAAATCATGTTCTGCCTGACTTAGATGATAGACCAAGGCATGTACCCCAGATAAGAGCAGGCGCTCGTCACTGGGTTTTATCTCTGAAGGACGGTGGGGACTGTCAGCTCGCTGACATGTGCATTATCCATGTCATTTTAAACAAAGTGACCTGTAGAAAAGTGCACTCTGCCGTGACGTGATAATGGGCTGTTGGATGACAGGTAAAGTACACACTATAAAGGAGGCTGTGCGTTACTCCTTTGTTTAACTGACAAGTAGAAACTTCTTTTCTTCAGACAGGCAGGATCTTTTAGATCTCTTTCAATAGGGCCCAGAAGATTTTTGAATTCCTGCTTTAAATAAAATAACATTTTTAGGACAAAAAGTTCCTGCGAACGCACTGCTCTGGGAGAAGTGAGGATAGAGAATCCTGTCCAAGGGAGCATTTCATCAGTAGTGCCCAACATCCTCAGTTTTCATTATTAACCAGGAGAGCTGGGGGTGCTCAGCAGGATTAGAGGTTTGAAGATCATTTACCCAAATGCCTTGTATCATGATGATATTGGCCTCCAGCTGTGGAGATGTTCTAGCAGGGAATTGACAAATTGCTCTTGGTTGGACCTCGCTCAGTGTGTTCTGAAGATTGTGGAGTGGTGTCCCTCCCACCAGCCACAGTTTGGCATGAAATGTTTGTGGGAAGAGGAGATCTGATTTTCTTTAGGACTGTCTCTTGCAGACTTTGATACCCTGTTGTGTACAGAATGTAGGGTTAATTGCTGCAGAGCAATTCTGTACTCACTCTTCAGAAAATGCAAAGGAAGCAATTTTGCTTCATTTAGGATTTTGGAGGGCAAACCCCCACTGACCCTCCACAGGAGATCCTCAACAGGTAGAAGTAATGAATATAGGTACATATTTCTGCAAGGATGAATAAAACCTGGAACCCAGAAAGGTAGAGCAGAGCCTTTGAATGGAGTATGGCAGATCAGGAAAGGTGTGTGATAGATGGAGGGGCTGAAGGATGGAAGGAGCAGGACCTGGGAGCCTGAGGAGCAGCTGGGTGGTGAGGGATAGCAGAGGGAAGTGTCTCAGCCTGGGTCTTTTCCCTGGCTTGGATCTGTGCCTACCTGGCTGTGTAAATCTGGCTGAGATCTGATCTCTGTTAGGTGCTGCCTGTGCCTCCACCCCACCTTCCCCAGCCTTTAATTGGGAGCCAACAGACAGAGTGACTTTCTGTCTGTGTCTGCCCTCAAACGAGACGTTTCTCCGGAGGTTTCTCGGGAAGAAGAAACAAGGATATTTAATTGAAACAATGATGCAGCCCCTGCTTAGCCGTGCTATAGTTAAGGCTGTGTCAGCATCTCAATTTTAAATGACATATTTTGGGTAGATAATTTGTCTATTTATATAGAGTCATGCTCCTTCACTTCAGTTTGACGCACAGGACTGGACTGGAGCACTCAAAGTAGACATTTCACCCTCCTGTTGCTGAAAAGCCTGAAGAGGTAGGAGGCATGTCTGTGGAGGGAGAATATATTTGGAAGACTTGCATCAGAGTGAGAAGCTCTAATTCTTAGAGAGATGTCATTTTCCACCCTGGGATCCTTTCAGCAAGTGCCACTGGGATTTGTTACTGAATCAGAAGAAAGTATGGATCCCAGGGGAACTCCGATTTTCTCCATTAAAAAGTCTGTCAGTCTTACTCTTTGAGCAGGTCTCCAGAGCTGATAATCTAAAATTAGGGCAAGCTATTGCACAGCTGACAAATTTAAGTGCAACTGTGTTATCTTTTGATACCTTGATACAACCTTTAAAATTACACCCATGGTAATTAATAGAATATTAAAAACATAAGTACAAACACAAAGTTTGTCTTCTGGAAATCAAAGGAAATCTTGTTTGGAAAAGACATCCAAAGAGCTGTAATAAGGAAATCAGGTACTAGAGATGAAGTAAGAAATGAGGTCTTGTTTTTATTCTCCATCTGCACCATCTCCTCTCACCACTCTGTTTAATTGTAAAAGTTAAGGCTCAATCTCAGGCTCTTCAGTGATTTTTCACTTCTTAAGAAAATATTTCATTGATAGGGGAGCTGCTTTGCAGTGTACACAGAGCAGGGCTGCTTCTGGCTGGACTTTGATGGGATGTGCAGCCTGAAAAAAAATCCCTATTGCTGCCTTAGTCCTGTGTTTATCTCAGAGACACCCCATCAGTTTAGGAGGCTCCTGAATCCCACTGGAACGAGGTCTCCCAGGGCCCAGCAGTGTGTGGCTGGTCCTGGCTGCAGCCCAGGTGTCCCTGCTGAGCTGGGCTCAGCTTTGGTGCCCTTGATGGGGATGGGGAGGGAGGACAGAGCTCAGCCAAACCAGTGGCTGAATTTTCCAGGTGCTGGCATCTGTTCAGAGGGGGAGAGTAACAAAGGGAGGGGATTGGGATTAGGATGAGTGGCTGTTGTTCTTGCCAAGGAGCCTGTGCTGGTGGGACTGTGTTGCTTCATTATTTTTTTCTTTGACAGAATTTTTTTTCTTTGAAAAGTACTGTGCCATTAAAAGCACTAAGAGAGCTGAAGAATGATCTTTCTTGAATCAGATTGCTTTTAATGATAATGCTGATACATCTGATAGCTTTAAATCAGGTACAAACCAAAGAATGGCATGGGAAATACCATAAATGACTCTGCTATGCCCAGGTAAGAGGGATGGCTATTTGTGTGCATCTGCACCAAAACATTCACACCTGCACCCTTTGCATGTTTCTGCAGCACTTTTGGCCAATTATTTTGTGTGTGGACTTTGGAGAGACATTTTGGAGTAGCATTTTGGCAGATGTGTCTCCCAGTTTATTGCACAGCCTGCATTTTAGTGTTTGGTGGTTAAATAACCATATGAACAAGTGTTTAGATGTTTGTGTGTGTTTGTTTGTAGTTCTTTCCAACTCTGCAAACTCAGCTGACTGAGGTAGTAATAAATGCTCTGATAAACCTAAGAGGAACTTGGGAAGGACCTGCTAAAACCATGTCAGTCCACAGCTCTGGATAAATGCAGAGTTTGTTGGTCATGAACTTCAGGAGCCGTTTGCTCCTGCCCTGCAGATCTGGAATGTCTCTGCTGAAAGCACAGAGCATCCTGTTCAGCTGGGGCAGAGCTGCTCCATCTCCACTCCAAAGCATGTGGAGGACACAACAAATTGTCCTTTGCAGGGGAACAGGAAGAGCCTACAGCAATCCCCACCACTAAATATGCTGGAAAATAGAAGGCCAAAGCAGGCAGCTGCTTTGCACAGGGCTGTGTTCTCTGTGTTCTGTAAAAGCTTTGTCATAAATGGATTAAATGCTGGTGAAATTGCTTTATGCCGTCTTATATAAAAATGTAATATATATTACATTTTTAAACAGGTGCAATCCACTCTCATGGGGGCACTTGCATCAGTTTGGGATTTTTTTACTGGGGTGCTTGGAAACAAAACTGGATTTGGGATATTTTTTCCTCACCCCTGGGAGGAATGAGGGAAGGAAGAGTTTGGGTAGGAAGGAGGGAAGGAAGCACTTCAAGGGAAAAATATCCTCCTGGATGGTGCCAGGGCTGTGGCAGAGAGACAGCTGGGAGCCAGCTACATTTACACCACCACAGCCATGCAGTGCTACAGTAATATCTCTACTCTTCTTAGGGTTTAAAACTCTGCCAGGGATCCCATTTGGTGTTTATGCACTGCTGGAGTATAAATAATAAATTACAATTTACCTAGTCTGAAAAACTTTAGTGATAAAGGGAACTTTGAGCATTTATTGAGCTGTTGAAGAAGTGCCTGCCATCGGAGTTGGGTTTTTTCTCATCTCCTTCTTCACACTTCTCAACCACAGGTGCAGGTATAGGAAAATTGGGGGTGGTTTTTGGAGGAAAACTTCAACAGGTAAACTATGTCATCACCAGTCTAGTAAGAAGAAGAAAGAAATTGGTGTGTGGCCTAAGGTTGTGTGAGACATTCCTGTTTCTCCCAGGCAGGGAACAGCAAGGAACCACTGGAGAAGAGTTCCTGAAGGGGGACTGGCTGCAATATGGGCTTTCGTATGGGAGCTGTAGGGGGGCTGGTGGGGGATCCTGCCCTCCCCAGATCACATTTCTGGGTTCTGTGGGACAGGTTGGGCTGGTCATTAAGGCTGAGAAGCTGTCAGGCCACTCAGCCCCTCTTTGCTCCAGGAAGGGCAAAGCATGGCTCATATGGATACTCGGAAAACTCCTTGGATGGTGGGTACCAACCACCACCTTTGGCGAACGAGGGGACACAGTGGCTGAGAATCCAATTTTATTCAATTACTTCAGGTCGTGGGATACTGCTGTCTTACTGTTTGGCATGTATTTATTTTGGCTAAGGGTGGGATTAGAGAAATCATTCCTCAGTATTATTCCAAAAACTATATCTGCAAAGCCGGGATGTTTCCCACAAGGGCGATTTACACTCCATATTTGTACAGGTGTTGTCTTTTTAACTCTGGAAAACGCAGCACCTTAAACTTGCCCCAGGGGTGAAAGATCACCCAGCCTTTCCATGCTAGTGAGGCTGCGGCAATCAGGAAATATTTCTTACTGTTTAAGGCCCATTAGGAGGGAAGATAAGGCTCCTTTTTATTCATTTGATGTGCCACGCAGAGGGCCCCCACAGCTTGAGTGGCAATAAAGCGAGCCGAGCGTGTTTGCTGTAAAGGATGCTGAGTTTGGCAGCGAGGGGAGCGCTGCACTCGCAGGTGGGGCTGCCTTGTCCCGTCCTTTGTCACTTTGTCACCGCTGTCACCTGGCAGCGCCTTGTCACAGGGACCATGAGCTCCTGCCCTCTCCCCTCCCTCTGCCCCGCTCTCCTTCCCTTCTTACTTTTTTTTTTTTTTT
>VWZU01008655.1:136492-171492 GCA_013397095.1 Sterrhoptilus dennistouni
GTACCCATTTCGTGTAGAAAATTTGTATTTACTTTGGGAGTGTAATTTGTTCCTCATGGATAATGTGACCCTTAGCGGAGCTGGATCATGGGTTAGTTGAAGTGATATTTTCCGCTAATGGTAGTCGTACATCATTGCTGTCAGCTCGGGTTAGGAGGCAAGCACATTACAGCTCCATTTTACCTCTGCAGGCATCTGGGATTATTTGCCATAACTGAGTATGACATGACCACACTACAGAGTGCATTAAAATTTTACTAGCTGCTCAGGCAAGTTCCTTGGCTCCAGCCTGCCTCCAGGCAGCCGCAGTGATGGATACCTCCGAGGTCCTGACTCGCTGCACCAAGGATACTCAATGTCAATGGCCCAAACAGGTTTTGCTCTCCCCAGGGCTTGAGCCCAGCTCCTGGCAGTGAGTAAACAATGCAGAGCTGGAGCAGGGAGGGCAGGTTGGCACAGATGCCCCTCTGAGGGTCCTTGGTGAGTTGGAAGCCCCAGCACTGTCACATCAGTGTCTTGAGACACTGCTCAGCCATCAGGGCTCAGAAAGTGTCATTTGCAGGCTGTCTTGTGGGGATAAAAATAAAACCTTTGCATGGAAATTCAAACTGGTAGCAAAAAGCAACCAGGGCTGTGGAATGGTACGTGTTATATGTGTAACAGGCATGGAGCATGGTGCATAGCCAATGTGGAATATGCAAATGCACCAAATACTGATGTTATGAGTGTATGCTCATATTGCACTCGATTTTCTGCTCTGTGCATATCTGCAGAGTATATTTACACCTGCAGCAGCACACACCTATGCCCAGTATTTTAATTTTTGTATTATTTTTATATGAGCAATTGCTTTACTTATTACAGGACCTTAGAATACCAGCCATAGCTCATCTGCATGTATATTATTTTGCAGCATGTGTTTTCATGTACACACATGCCTACTATGAAAATCATAGACATTGCTTTCATTGAACATATCTGTTTATATAGATGTACATTATTTGCAATGTGTCTGTTTATATATATTGACATTCCAAATAAGAGGTATAGCTGTACAGAGAAATGTGTGCTGAGGAAACTTGGGGGAGAGGTTAAATTGAACCTACCAATGGTTTTAAATGCTTCTTTAAAAAGCATAATATATACCCCATGATAATTTTATTGCAGCCTCCTGGTGGTTTTATAAATATCTACAACACACGTCTGTGCTGCCCACAAGCTCTCCTCCCCACAGCAGCACTAATAATCTATAATCATTTCAGGCAAAAGGTACATAATTATGGAGTGTGTTTCTGTAAGGTGAGCAGGAATTGTGTGTGTTTGAAATCCTCCAAGTTGTCTCCTCTGTCCTCATTCTGTTGTTTTGTGAATTAGCAGATGGAGGAAGAATAGAAAAACTTCAGTTTTGTTTGTTTGGATTTTTTGCTTTCTCTTTTAAAGTGTTTAATGGCATTTTTATTCACATGATAAGAGGGATGGGGGTGAGCAGCTCGTGCGCTTGTCAGGGGAAGATTGTCTGGACACACAGAGTCATGGGGTTGTTTGTGTTGGAAGGGACCTTAAAGATCATCCCATTCCAGCTCCAGAGTGTCCCTGAATCCCCACCTTTCCCTGTTCAATCTGAGGTGCACTCCACTTTTTCCAAAGTGCCCAAGGCCAGGCTGGACAGGGCTTGGAGCAGCCTGGGATAGTGGAAGGTGTCCCTGCCCATGGCAGGGAGGGAATGGGATGAGCTTTAAGATCCCTTCCAGCCCAAACCTTTGTTTCTGTGATCTAGGGCCGAGTTTCAGGATGTGATACTGATTTGCAGGGGTTTTTTTTTGGTATAACACATTCCTGGCAATAAATATTCCCATCCTAATTGCAACACTCAGAGCCAAACTTTATCATGCCCAAGAGTTTTACCTGTGCCTGGATTGTAGGATTTGATTCTCAGTAGGGGAGGAGAGAAGAAGAGATTAAAGATTAAAGCTGGTGATGTGCTCAGTGCTGTACAAGAAAGAGAAGAGACACTTTCAGACATCTCTAAGGATAACATGCAAATTCCTAAAGCCTTCCCAGCAGCTTAGATCACAGTAAGAAAGACATTCCAAATGATAGATAGTTTTGCTTGTTCACTTCATAGTGTTACATCTTCTTTTTTTATATGTAGCAAAACTTTTATCAAAGTGGTTCCATGAAGGGTGTACGTGAGAATGCCAGGCAAGATTTCACTTTCAGGTGTCACTGGCACAGAGTGAGTGAAATCACAGAGTGGTTTTCTGATCTTGCACGTAGCAAGCTGTGATTTCAACTCAGGGAAGATGTGTCTCTGTGTCTGCACACAGTGCATGTGCCCAAATGCTCTTTCTGTCCTGAAAGATGAGAATTTTAAACTTAATTTAGAAGGTTTGAACTGAAGTCTCTTAGTGGATTGAGCAGTTGTGTCTGTTATTTTGCACAAATGTCTGTACATCTTCCACACAAAAGTAAGATGAGATGTCCTGAAAGGAAATCTGTGTTCTGAAAGATGCTGGCCCAATTGTTATGATCACCACACCCCTGTGGAGCTGCTGTTGGTTAGATCTGAGCTTTGGAGGTGTGTTAATGGCATTGATGAGTGGGCACGTGTGATCTCTGTGTGTGCAGACAGACAGAAATTCAATCTGTGGATACTGGAGTTTGGCCATGGCCAGACATATCTAGGTTATACAAAGTGTTCTTTAAGGATTATGTTATTCAAGCATAATATTCATTTACACTTAATGCTCTTGAATAACATCTGTTTTTCATAACAAATCAGGTTTTATAATCATGTATGAGGCATGCTCCCCATTCCTGGATGTCTGTTCTCACTTTTCCTTGAAAAGAAAAAGGCTTGGGATTGAGAACTGAGAAGGTGAGACATTTCTTTGGAGGTTTCTTTAGAAAGAGAAGAAAAAAAACCTATATAGAACAAAGTTATGGCAGTTATTTCATGGTTTTAATAGTCTTGGAGGCCACAACACATGTAACCGTCTCAGGTTTCTCACAAACATATCCAAGGACAGGCTGAAAACAAGGAGACAGGAAATTAAATGCATGCACCGATGAATTGAGAAGGATTCCAGCAAGGACCGTGCTGGTTCTCTAAATACTTCTCTCCATGTGGCTCAGGCAGGGTATTGTGGACCTGGAAGTGGGATAACACAGCTACCGTGTCTCTTGGATTCCAGGAATTCCCCAAACAGGGCAGAAGTCAGGAAAATAACACGTGCTTTGAGTTAGGGTTGGGCCTGCAGGTACCAGCAGACTAAAGATCATTCTGGGCTTTCATCTTCCTGCTCATCCAGGGCAGGTCTGGCAAAACCTCTCCTTCCCTCCTCCCTCGTGACATCGCCAGCCAAGGGAACCCCTTCTCCCACAGTCTCTGGCTGCTCTGTCACCCTGCAGTGAACCCCTGGGTTCTTGGTTAGAAGGAGGTGGCTCTGGGGGTAGAGGAGTCAGAGATGTTCCCAGAGTCAGGGAATGGGGTTTTAGAAAAGCAGGATGTGTAAGCAGTGCAGGAGTGTCTGACCCTGGCTGGTGGTGGGGATCTCCATGAATGTGCTGGAAGTGTCTCAGAAAGGCACCACACAGGAAGACAAGGAAAGCTCAGAACAAATTTATCTGAGAGCTGGCAGGTTCTCCCAGGCCCCCAGTGTGGGCACACTGTGATGTGGACACTGGTCTGCACTGGGAGCTACTGGGAGTGTGGAAGAGTTGGCTGGAGGTGAACCTGACGTGCTTTGCTGTAGAAATGAGGGTCAGCCTGTGTGCACTGACTCTTGCAAGCCTTTCTGTGACCTCTGTGGAAAGTCTGGATTCACTTGCAGGCATTACCATTGCCTGGTTTGTAGTTCTCTCTTAGTAGGAAACACCAAGAAGACCATTGTGTCTTTAAAAATTGCCTGGGCTTTCTAATTCATGCTGATCTCTCATCTGAAAATGCACCACTGAATTTCTGGGCTTTGCAGGCTGCCTCAACATCCCATTTCAGCTGACTCTGGACAGGCAGACAATATTAAACAAGGTTGTTCATTCATAACAAAAGCATCCTAATTGAGTTACATTATTACATTAACTGTAGCAATCAGATTGAACCAAATCACTGAGCGATAATGTCATTTTCCAGGGTATCATTTGTAGGAACCAGTTGTCCTGTAAGATGCAATAACTCACTTAATCCTGTGGAGTTTATGGTGACTTATGTATCATATCAAATTCCTTACTTTCAGGGAAAAACTGAGCAGTTAATGCATGGCTGTGAATGTGCAAGTGATGAATTTATAGAGAAACATTTAGCAGATCCTAGACAAACTGAAGAATGAGTGATAGTCTATAATAATCTCAGAGAAAGGGGCTGTTCTAGGAACGGGTAAGACAGAAACATTTTCAAACTGTGAACTTCTGCCAACACATGGGTGGTACAGTTTGTTTCAGGGGCTGATAGATGCCTGCTTTATTGGCTCTGAGCTGCCCATTGAGCACAAATTCTCAGCCAAAGACTGGGAAGGAGGATAGAGGTGAATTTTGAACTGTACATGCCAAATGTTTACAAGTAACCTCATTTAGAAAACCTGGTTTCTGGTGGCATTTTTATGTGATGCCAAGGCACTGCTGGAGATTTCTGTTAATTCACTTAGAGTTTTTTTGTTTGGTTGGTTGGCTTTGCAAAATTATAATGAGGAGAGGAGTTGAGGAGAGGTGTCAGGCAGTTCAGAGCAGAGGGACAGGATGTGGGACAGGCCATCTCCCAGGGCTGCTGGGCTGGAGGGGGGTTCTGCCCTGCTCATGGGTCTGACTCTGTAGGACTGGTGCCTTTTAGGATTCACCTCCTTAAAATCCATGGTAGGATGCCTGAACCTGTGATTCTTGGCCCAGTTTGTGATTTCTGGGTGTCCTAGGACAGGAAAATGAGAGTTGACCACTTGGCACTGTGCATTCCTGGGGGTTTAGCTGATGTGACAACTTGGGCACTTTCTATGTTTCTTTTCTGTGCCTGATTTATATGTACGGTTACAAAATACTTATTTAAATTAATGATTGTCTTTAAGTAATTTAATGCTTGTTTTTGTTAATGGGAAACCTGACTAAAGAGCTTTCAGTGAGCTGCTGTAGCAAATCATTACACACTCCCTGACACTTCCTGTGGTAACATTAATCAGAATGGACTCATTGGCTACTAAGGCAGATGCTGCATGCAATTCACTATAAATTTTATTGTAATTTACCAATAAATAGTGTCCACTTATTCTAAAGTGACACAAAAAAATGACATTGGGGAATGAGGTCACCCTGCTTTAGACACTGAGGAAAACAGAATGGTTTGGACTGGAAGGGGCCTTAGAGACCTTCCAGTTCCAACTGGTGCTGCACAGCTCAAAATGGCCACAGTGCTCCAGGGACACTGTGTAGGGAGTATTTCTTTAGGTATTTATTTAAACACAGGTGCTATATGGACTGGTTTCCTTTCCAGATTTAGGGACAATGGCTGTGTGTCATTTGGGCTGAGCTGTGGGGTGGATTGCATCTCTCTGGAAAAGCAGGAAAGCTGATGAAAGCTTTGGACTTCTGGGACAGGGAGAAAAATCTGAGTCCTCTCTGTGACTCCATGAAATAGGCTGAGGGGGCTGAGCTTAGCAGTGTTATGTGTTTTTCCAGTAGGAATAAAGGACTGAAGCTGAAAATGCTCTTTACTCTGCCCTTTTTCACAGGAGAGTAGCACATTTTTCTGGAAGTTCATTCTTATTCATAAGACTATTTTCTCTACATAAATTCACTAAGGTTTAGTCAAAACTTCCCATAACCATATTGCTCAATATATAATCTGTTTACCACAATATTTGCCATACCAGCTAAATACACTAAAGAATAATACATAGAATACATAGAATAATACATAGAAATAAATATACATAGAAAATTACTAGATGAACAGGAACCAAGTCACACATAAGTGATGTGTTAAGGATGTTTTGTGAATAAACAGCAAGTCCTAGAACCAAAGTACCCCCTGTGTAACATCCACTTCAAAGTGAAGCTTTTCTGCTAAAAACACGAAGCTGTGTGCTGCAGAGAATAACAGGCTGGAGCTAGAAGTGGACAAGAGTAAACGCTTCAATTCACATTGAAATGATTTCTCCTGCCTAGTATAATTTAACCTGCCCACACTGCTAAACTTCTGTATTACACAGTCCTGTCAGACTGTCAGGAGGAATGATAAGCCTCCTGGAAGCCTCAGCCTGTTACACAGGGAGAACATTCCAGCCAGAATTTCCTTGTATGTCTTTAAGACTTTTAGTTTGGTTTCTCAAGTATAAAGAATACCCTACTTCATGACCCCAGCCTCTTGTTAGTTGATAGATGAAATCTTTTCTTAAGCTGAGTCCCTTGTCTATTATGTTTGCAGAATTCAAGGTTTCTCTTTAAGCTTCCTGGCTTACTGCCAGAAGTCCATGGCTTTGTTACCCAAAGAAATTGCCTTTTTATTAATAGGAAGAGGATTTCTGCAATGGCAAAGGTGCCAATCTGCTTCCAGGTGAGGGAGAACAATTTTAAATGTGTGATCTCATACTTTTGCCACTGCCGATAACTACAAAAAGAATAGCAAAGAACTCTTGTAGTGGTTGGGGCTTTTTTGTTTGACTGGTTTTTTAATTTGAAAAGCTGGGATATGACATAAAAGCAAAATACAAGCTGTAGTAATTTCTGTGTTTTCCATGTTCTTTTAATCTCAAACTTCTCATCACTATAAACTGTAGTCTGCATACCCAGGAAAATGGGCATAAAGTAAGCTGGGCTTTGGCTTCAATCTCATGTCAAGAACTTGTGCTGTAAAACAAAGGAACTCCTTTCACATGTACATCTATTGCAGTTAAATTGTGTTCTGGAACACCAGAGCAGGGATGGCTGTGTCAGGTTGGTGCTGGAGAAGGAAGATTCCCTGTGCCATCCAGGCTGGAATCTGGCCATTGCAGCAGCTCAGCTGGTCAGGGCTGTGGATCATCACTGATTTGTCTGTGTCACCCCAGCGAGTTTTACCTCTGCCATACAAGCAAAGTCAATCAATCAAATGAGGCTTCCTAGGGATTCTCATTTAAGGACTTCAGGGCTTTTTCATGTGACTGCTTACTCAGGACTCAGCAGCAGGAAAAGATTCCAGGCCACAGCTAATTAGACAAGTGATTCCACTTACCTGAAATATCAGAACTAGTTAGGAAGACATTCCTCTAGCAGGAGGCATTCATGCTTATCTGTAGATGTTGTTAAAGCCTTTTTTTCTCTTTTAGATAATGACCAGCTACTGCACTTTTCTGGATTTCAGTAAAGGTGACGAATAATTGAGAGGGGTGGAAATAATTAATTTCAGTACCAATTGAGAACCAGTTGTAGTGACAGATACTTTTTTTCACCTTTTTGCAGGAATCACTGTGTAATAAAACTCCTGAGCACATTTTCACAAGTGCAGAAACACTAATTCACATTTGTAAGAGGCTGAGAGGCAGAAGGCCCCAGCAATATGCTGAGCAATAAAGCACCATAGGGTTATTTAGCTGATTGCTGCCTACAGGACTTGGATAAATTTCTAAGGACATGAAGAACAATGAAACAGTGAAGCAGGAAAAAGGGAATTCAAGATAAAGCACATTTTGAAGAGCCTCTTTAATTAGTTACTTTAATTAGTTACAGATTCATATTCTAGTGTGTGTGATTTCCCACCACCATAAAAGCATAATGAAAGATTCCCATGTAAGATGCTCCTTCCCCCACTGTGGAGCGTCTTGCTTTAAAATCTACAGTAAGTACCATCACATTCCCTTCTTTCTTTTGCTAATATTGACCTTGTAAGGGGCTAGACTTGCAGTTGTTATAAATCAGTCCAACACTGATTGCTACTGAGCTTTCTTGATTTGCATCAGCTAAGGCTCTATCCCGAGTGCATCCTCTGAGCATGAAATGAAGACAGAAGTCAGTGCTAAATGAAGTTGACCCTTTCCTTTAATTTGCAGTCAGTGGAGGGGCTCCTGAAATTTGAATTGCCAGGGCTGTGTCATTTGTGTCCCTTGGACTGTCACAGTTCAGGTCATACTGCCAGACTGCCTGGCTAAGACCTGATTGAAAACCTGAGCATGTTTGCTCTTGCCCCATTTTTATATCTGGGATAAAAAATTATCTCAGTGCCCTTGCTCAGGTGTCAGGACAGTTAACAGGGAAGAGACTGTGATGGGCAGGGAAGTAAAACCTGCAATCCATCTCATGAACTGCACTTGTCCCTGGCAGAGCAAATCTCTTTTGGTCTTGCTCCTAACAAATCCAGCATCTTACCTCTTTTTGCTCATTCTAACATGAATCACTTGTAGTTTAAAAGTCTAAAAGAAGGTGATAGGAGTGTAACCACTGTGCTCTGTCATAACAAGGGTTATGCTATGGCAAATTCATCTGCAGGGGGGTTTGTGTGTGTCTTTTAATATTCAGTAGCTAGCCAGATCTCATCTGATGTCCTCTCAGAAACCTGGGATTCTTTGTGGGTTTGTTACCTTATGTTAAGCATTTCCCAGGAGTGTTGAAGTGCTTAATGCTGAGATATCTTTGTGGCTTTTCAGCTCAGAGTTCTGATTGTGAAGACGTGAAGGGAAGAAATGATTGGGAGGATTTGTCACCTGGTTTCGTTTGAACAATTGCTTTTCCCCCTTGGTCAGATGTGGGACAGAACAGGAATCACCTAAATGTAGATAGATTGCAGTAACACATGACAGTTCTTTATTGGTTTCCATTACCTATGCTGCTCATTTCCCCAGAGGAAAGGGCAGCTAATACTGTATATTCTTTAACATAAACCAAAGGGAAGGATAAGCCAGTGCATATGAAACTACAGCTCTTTATTCTCCACATGCACTGAATTGAATTGCAATTTCCTCCTTTCATTTTCTCTTTGTTCTCTGTATGTCAGAGCAGCCAGGTATGTTTGTAGTCCTTCACCAGCAGATGATCACTGGAGGCCCACAGGTAATGAGTGGACACACATGGTGCAGTGCCAGGGTTTTCAGGCACAGCTCTGCTAATGAATTGGTGGTGCTACAAAAAGGATGGGGGCAGCCAGGCCCCCTCTGGGCAGGGGAACTTTTGCATGCTCCCATTTTAGCTTATTGCAAACCCTTTCTGTCTCTGTTGTAGGTATTTCACACCTTTATTTAGACATTTCTTTTAGCCTTCTCATTGTGTCTGTATATAAATTCAAGATCTGTGCATCTGAGGAGCTCACAGTCGGTGCTTTCCCTTTGCAGAGACCAAAATTGGGCCTTCTGCACTGGGGCACATCATTACCAGGTGGGAAAAACAGCATTTGGGAAAGGTTTTCAAAGGTGCAAGAAAAAATATGAGATCCCAGTGAGGGAGGAGGCCAGCTGAGGTGGGCTGGGCAAAATCTCTGTCCTGTTCTCTCTCTCTCTTTTCCTCCTTTTCTCCCTCTCTCCTTCTCCCGCCCCCCAATAGGTTTTCTAGCTGTTTCTTTGAATAAAAAATTAATAATGGCAAAAGCTTGTAGCTGGTCCCTGGGGTAGAATAGTGGCTAAGGATGTAGAAGAATGATTTGAACAAACAGTCTCAGGAGGATAAATGAAGTGCTATGAGTTCTGTAAGTAAAGGGAAAACATATATAACTGAAAATATTTGCCTAGTTAAGCAACTTCTATAATAAAACTTTAGCCACAGCATTAGCAGCTTGGAATGGATTTTTAAACCCAGACAATCTAGGAGACTATAGTTAATTTTCTTAATAGACACACAATGTTGAGATGTCCAAAACACCTGAATTCTGAAGGGCAAGGTTTTTAGATGGCATTTGGATACCTGCAGATATAATGGGATTTTTAGAAGGGCACAAGCAAATCAGGCAGCCCAGCCAGTTTTGATTTTAATGGAGTTGCATACCCAACATGCTTTTTGTGCCTCCTCTTCCTTCCTGCAGGGATTTACCTTCTCCAGCACAAGATATTTTAAAGTGATACTTGGAAGTCTAAGTCACTTTGCTTATAGAAAACATACCCCTGAGTTCCTCAGAGCTGTGCTGACAGCCTGGAAGCTGGAAACACATTCCAGTTCTCTGCCATGGGTCATGTGTGGCTGCTCCCAAGCCTAGCCAAGCAGCAGCCCTGTGCCAGCCCTGCCAGCCATTCCCTGTTCCAGGCTCTGGAATACTATCCCTACAGCTCAACCAGCACAGCCTGGCCTGCCTTACACTGAACAGACACTAAATAAGGAACTACTTTGCTTTTCCTGGGCTGCTACGTGCTCCTATCCATAATGCATTGCTGCAGAAAGCTCCTGATTTAAATACAAAACCTGGGGAGGTTTGTGTGGCTCCGGATGGATCCTGCCCCTCTCTGTTCCAATGACCTTGCTGCCGTGTCCTGGGGACCTTATCAAGGATTTCTGCCGAACTGCAATGAGCCACAGCCGTGCTCCCAGCCCTGCTGACTGATAATCTTGGAAGTGGCAGTTAATTGGTGAGAACAAGCTCCGGAGGCAGGAGCAGGACCCCTCTTCCAGCCCTGTCTGCAGCATCCTGCCAGTGCATCTGGGCTGGGAGGGAACACCCCACCCTCCACTCCTTTTGTTCCTCTCTTTGTTAAGTAATTAATCCCATTCTGCTGAGATAAATTTTTTATATTAAAAGGGAAAAAAAACCCCAACATAAAACCAAACCCTTCAGTCAAAACAACATTTGGGGGAGAGAAGGAGGGAGGGGGAGAGGAGTCCTCCTCACAGTTTGTTAATTGGTTCTTTCACCTGACAGTAGTTTGTGTCAATTAACTTGATACTCAGTGAAAGTGAAATTAATCCACCTGGGTCAAAAGCAGCTATTAATTTTTAATCAAAACAAAATGCTCACTCGACAGATTTGTAGCTCCACTTAGAATAAACAAGATACGCATGAGGTGGAATGTGCCACAGGCTCTGCTCCACCGAGGTGCTCCTGGGGATAATTTCTTTCTCTCCTGCAAAGGGCAGAGGTGAGGTAACTCGGCTGCTAATGACAGTTGTCTTCCAAAGAGGCTGTTTCCCTGCTGGATGTGCAGCCTTTCCGGGGTGTTTCCCCCTGGAAACCAAACCCTTCCCACGGTGGGTGTGGGCAGCAGGGGCTGAGGCTGTGAAATGTGGGGTGTGCTGTTCCCTTACCCTGCTGGGCTCAGGCCATCCCTCCTCCCTGTCACTGCCTCTGGGATACAGCCAGACACAGCCCTGTCCCTGCTCTGTGACTCCTGGAACACCCTGGGCACCTGCAGCCCCCAGGAGCCCCTGCTGGCAGGGAGGAGGTGACTCTCATGGAGAGGTGCTTCCTTCAGGAAAGGGAGCTGGGAGCACAAGGGTGTCCCAGGACTTCTTCTGTCCTGTGCATTAAAACAATGGGGCAAAAATCTCATGGAAACCGTTTGTTTTGCAGAAACGCACAGTGCTCCAGGGGGCTGGTCAGTGTGTTCAGATTTATCCAAAACATAGGCAGAAGCAAAAATTTTGGAGCTTGCTTTTGTGTATGAGATGCATTAGGATTAAGTGCTGTTAATAATGACCTGTGCCAGACCTAGGCCTTAGTTCACAGGATCCTAAAATGTCCTGAGCAGGAAGGGACCACAGGGATCATCCAGTTCAGCCCCTGGCCCTGCACAGACACCTCAACAATCCCATCCTGGGCATCCCTGGGAGCTCCTGGAGCTGTGGCAGCCTCAGGCTGTGCCCATTCCCTGGGGAGCCTGGGCAGTGCCCAGCACCCTCTGGGGGAAGAACCTTTCCCTGATCTCCAGCCTGACCCTGCCCTGGCCCAGCTCCAGCTGTTCCTTGGGTCCTACCCAAGGTCACAGGGAGCAGAGATGGGAGCTGCCCCTCTGGAGGAGCTGCAGCCTCTGGTGGGGTCTGAGTCAGTCTTCTCCAGTTCAGCTGATGAGCTGGAGGAAGTCGAAGTGAAATATGCTTGAGGTATGTACAGAAAAGCCAACTTCCAAATCTCCTGAGGTGGTTTAAAATTTCTCTTTTCTCCTTTCTGTCTGTCTTTTGGTGTCTTCCTCTTGAAAGCTTCGATTTCTGTTAGACTCAAAGGGACTAAAATGGGAATTCCTCCACTTTGCTCTGTACTGAGCATGTAGCAGCAGCTCTCATAGGGCTCTGAAGAACAGATTATTTGGGTCACACGAAAGGTGATGGAGTAAGAGCAGCCTGAGGGGCAGAGATCCAAGCAGAGCTGGGTTCCTGTTCCATGTGAGGCACAGGGAGCAGCAGAGAGGAAGCAGTCTCAGGTTTGTACCTGTGGTGCAAAGGTGAAAAATACTTAAAAAAAAAAAACAACTGGACATCTGATTTTGTGGAAGGAATGTTCTCTTATGAGCCCTGTTGGGCTTGACTCTCAGAGTGCTAGAGATGCCCAAATGCACCAAGTCACCCTGCAGGTGCAGCTTGCCAGGTGAATCCAAAGGGACCACAGTGGGACAACCCCATCCATCGCCTGCCACGAGCGTTTAGTTCTGCAGCCAGCACAGCCCAGCCCAGCTCTTCTGGAAATAACAGATGCAAGATTAATAATGAACTGGGAATAAACCATTCTTCAGAGGGTCCAGGAGGGAATTCCCATGGGAACTCTGCAGCTGTGGAGAGGAGCTTTTTCTCTGTGGGGGATTTTTCTCTGCCCTGAAGCTCCAGCCGTGATGCTGGGCAGGGGAAGCTGCTCACTGGGCACTGACCTTGCCCAGGGGGAGCTGGCAGTGGTTGGCATCTGTGCTGCCACAGCAGTGAACAAGCACTGGGAGACCTGAAATGAGGTGTCAGTGCTGCTGCACCCTGCAGTGCCTCAGTCCTGTGCTAGAGCAGCTCACTCAGACACCTACACTCACTGCTCTTCTCACTTTCTCGTTACTTTGTAGACAATAAAAGCAAAATATTACCTGTTGGTTGTCAAGGTATCAAGCCTTAGAGGGGATTTCCCCCCTCTTTTTTTTTTTTTTCCCCAAGTGGTATCTTGGTCTTGGGATTTTTAGACACTAATTGGATTTTTTAAAATTTTTTACTGCTATGAGTATTTATTCTTTAGTGAGGTGAACCTGTCTCCACATCAGAGTGCTGGAGGCAATTTATACCTGTGCAACTTATTACCTGCTCCTGCACTGACTTGGCCAACTGGATCAGAACAGTCCCTCCATCTGCAGTAATTCATTAATCACTGGTACCTCACACTCCTCGTGCAGGGGAGCCTGATCTCATGTGTGACACTGCTCTTTCAGGTCTTCCCCTTTCCAATATTGTAATTAAAGGAAATCTGACCTGTGTGCTGGAGTTAATAGATATTTTTATTACACATGCTTGAAGATATAAAAGGGTTGCTCATTCTTCCTTCTCTTCCAGCTCTCTCTGTCTGGTCCACTTAGCTGCCAGGATTGCCTGGAGAATGTGTAACCCGGATTATTGTTAGGATTTTAAGAGAGAAGAATATATTTTCCAGTGACAGGGAAAGGCAAGTGAGTGACAAAGGAGTGACAGCCTCCTCCAGTGTCATATATGCAGAGGATATTAATAGGCAGCAGCAAGACAAGGATGTGGTTCAGAGCACGGAGGGGTTGTGCCTATCAGACATTAGCAGCAGTAGAACCAATAATAACAACTTTATCCAGCCAGACAGATTAGCTGGAACCTGCCACTGCCCTTGATGTTCTCATGGAAGGTGCCTCAAAATCTGTAGTGAGCATGAACCCCCTGGCACTCATTAACTCCCCATCCCACAGAGGAGATCTCCAGCAGCAAAGAGACCACAAAGCTGGAATATTCCCTGTGTGCTCCATCAAAGGGATCTTGCCAGGGGGTGGCTTGTAGGCACTGCTTCCTGAAACATCCCTGGGACCACTGCTCTTCCAGGTGCTTCCAGCTGATTCTGCCTCACCAGAACAGAGAGAGAACAGCCTCAGCTGCTCTGTTTGTGTGGCACAGAGGGTGGCAACCCTCAGGAACTGCTCTGCACCTTGCCCTGTGTTACTGGCCTTTAGCAACTCCTTCTTCTCATCTTTTTGTTTTTGGTTTGTTGGGGTTTTTTTTGTCTTTTTAATAATTTCTGTAACAAAGTGTGAGGTTGGTAGGCAGTGTGATGCTCTGACAAATGGAAGCTTACATTTCTGATTATTTATTTGTATCTCTTGTAAATAGGTAATCCTTTTTTTCCCTTTCAAGTTAATGTAATTTAGTTGCAGAGAGATTAGGGAGCTTATCTGAACTTGGGGAGGAAGTTTGGTGTTCTAAGGCTTAAACCTTCATAATCAGAAATGTTGCTTCCTCCTTTGTTCCAGCTTATAATAACCACATCAGGTGCTCAAACCAATAACATGCATCCACACAAGAAGCCTGTCCCCAAGTCTAATAATATCTGTAATGACTTGGATGCAGGCTCTAGCTGGGGATTAATGACTAACTGGCTTTAATGGGCCTCAGATCATCAACTGCCTCTCTGTTGGTCATTAATCCCCAGGAAACAGCCTGTGCTGAAACTACCATTGCTTAATTAGAACATGGCTGGCCAGTTGCTGCACAGCACTGGCTGTGGCTTTGGGGGAATAAAGGGAATAAAATGGCTTTATGAACCTGTTGAGTGTCAGATGGACCTTCTGCCATTCTCCACGTGCATCCTCAGGGACAGACTGGAATTCTGCCTCTTCATCCTTGGACTCTTTCTGGCTCAGGACAGTCCTTATTTCATTCCAAGGCAGCAAATTCTGCATTCCTTTAGAACTGCTGCTAAGGTCTAAATGGCAGTGGACTGTTTTGTTTTGGTTTTTTCCTGAGATGGTAAAAGTGTGTTTTTATAGGAAAATACCAGGTTTAAGTTACCTCATTTACTGTGGTGTGGTGGGTTCTCCCTTCCTTCCACATTTCATGTTTGTTCATTGCATTTTTCTTGTTAGTCTAGATCCATAAGGGAAATACATTTTGTCTGAAATTTTCTAAGAATAAAAGAGATTTAATCTTTCCTAGTTTGGATAAACATCCATGTGATCCTCCCCTACCTTAAGATATTGGAAAACTCCTTTCTTTTTCAGAATTCTTTGACCACTATTTGTTCAAACCCCAGTTTGAAGAAGATACTTTTTCAGTGGCAATATTAATTATTCATTATGTCCCCAATCAGCATAACCCTACTTGTACATGCTCCAAATGTGATCCAAAGCCCAGTGAACTCTTTCTTTTCAGTGGGTTTGGATCAGGCCCTGGAATCACCTGGATTTCACGAATGAAGCTTCACTCTCTGCTGGGTACAAGGCTTGTGCTGTCCATGGGACTTGTTGTAATTAAGTTTATTCTTCCCAATGTTTTGATGGTCTGTGCTCCTCTGCTTCCCATTCTCCCTGAATAGCATTTGATGCCAGAACAGAGAGGGGAAGATGCTTTTTCCACAGCCTCATGTGCAATTCTGAACATTCAGACATCTCTAGAATATGCTACACACACACTCCACTTTTATAAGGCCAGTATAACACTTTGAAAAGTTTTATGAATTCCAGGATGTAAGCAGAGTCCTCGTTAACCTGTTTGGGATAAGCCCTAATGGCCTGGCCCCCGAGCTGCACAGTCACTCCCTGGGCTGTTTATGAGCAGTAGTTGTGACCAGGTCACTGAGAATGGAGCACCATCAGTCTCCACACAGGTCTGGCTGCCCACTCCAGCCTAGTTAAAATTTTAGGAGCAGTTAATGGGGGGATCATGAGTATGAGCTGATATTTTGACCAGTATTTCCAGACTCACTGGATCCTGCATCACCCATTAGGCTCGAAATGCTTTCCATAAAAGCACAGCCCCACAGCTGCCAGAACAGCTAAAAGTGAAACCTGTGCCACAAATCCATGGCAGGAGGTGATGGAAAGTGATCACAGCACAATCTGATGCTGCCTCCCATGCTGTCATTCACAAATCCTGCCAGGAATTGAAACTGCATTGGGCAGCCACACTGATGATGCTCTTGTGAAGCACACAGGTATTTAGAGCTTTATTTAAAGATTTGTGGGCTCCATGGAAAAAGAAATATGTAGAGGTGGAGTGGAAGGCTGACCATTTGCTGTGTGAAACACCAGTCAGGACAAGGTCACCAGAGGTCACTTGCTTTATGTCCTGCATCCCACCCTGTCATTGGAGGAACCACACAAGCTTTTTTGCAAGTTTTGTTTGGCTTTGATTGGGGTGATGGTGTGCAACACCCCATGGCAGTGCAATGAGTAGGTGTATTTATAAATCTCTAAGTTACTTCTCAGGAAATATTAAGCATTTTATCAAGATCCTTAAAACCAACCTTCATCTGTAGAAAATTGCCTCATGCTGACTTCTTCACTGAGAATTTGAGTCCATTACCTACCTATTAAGCAGTTAGGAGATCTGATTTTAATGTCTGTAATAGAGCTTTTAATTTTAATGGAAAGGAGCAGTGGCAGATGCTACAGTGCAGAATTCCACATGTTCCCTGCTCTTGTGGAGCTGCCCCAGTTGCAGGATTCAAACCAAAGCATGGAGCTTTTGTCTTCCAGGGGCAGGAGTGGGGTATGGTTGAAACTCTTCCAGTGCTCAGAGCCTAAAGGGAATCTAAGCACCATTTAAATGTTGTTTCCACCAGAGTTCCCAGGCTGAATCTGTGTTTGAACAGTACAGGGGCTCTGCTGCTCCTATGGCACTCAGGAGAAACCCACCCAAATGGAAACAGGCCATATAAGGCTTGTTGCTGTCTTTATCCTTTCTGCCTCCTGGCCTGTGGAACAGCCCTTACCTCATTCACCTTTCTTTCATGTCTTAACATCCATGTCTTCATTAGAGGTAAGAGAAAGAAAATCCAGAATATTTTGCTTTGAGATAACCAGGTCTTTGGGCATTTTGTCTTCCCACTTTGAACTGTGGGTGTTACACAGAGAATCTCGGTTCCTCTTCTCCCAGACACTTTTTCAGTAAATCCTGAAGCTGTGGGAGACTCTGCCTGCTTGGGAGTGTCTTCCTCCAGCTGAGAGAGGTAAATCCTTCAGCAATTTGATCATTTCTGTGGAGCATCTGTAGTCTGGTTGGTCCCAGAGATCTGAGTGAGCTGTACGTATGAGACACAAATCCACCCAACCAATGGTGGACCTGGTTATGCCCAGGCCTCTCTCTGTAGCTCACATTTAGGAACAGAGATCTGTAATACTGAGCCCCCAGACCATTACAATCAGAGCTGTATTTGACCAGCTGGACACCAAGTCCTAGCAGGCAATAGAAAGCATTTTAATCCATTTATATTGATGCAGCCAGAAGAATAAAGAGTCTGCAAGTACCCCGAGATTAGCTGATATTCCACAAGCAGACTGGTTCACCAATTTATCTGTGTTTCAGTCCCACAGAAGTGGATCCTAGCTGGGAGACAGAATTCTGCTACCCAGAATAACATCCCAGTTCCTAGTGAAGGATGTCCTGGGTTTTGCAAGCTCTTTGGAATGAATTCTCTAGGAACTTCAGACTGGCTGCAGCAGAATAGGTCTGGACCCTCAAACACTGCCAATACTGATCACTGTCAAAATGGTGTTTTCTTTTTTCCTTTTTTTTTTAAAGCTGTGTATGATCAACAGCTCTTTGCATTGAGCCTTCTCAACTGAGACAATATACACAGACTTTTAACAGGCTTCAACTTCAGCACTGCTGGCATGTTATAATGTGGTATTTCAGTCCTAATGTCCTGGCTTTTTTCTTTATCAGTGCCTCAAGAATGGTATCAAACTATTATAAGAATGATAAAAAGCTAATTTTTTTTTAAAAAAAGTATATTCTAAAGCTATTCTTCTGATTAAATAAAAGGATAATATGCATCAACTGTTGAAAATAAAAAATGTTTTCTTTTTGAATTCTAGATGTTTGAGGCATGGTGGTCTTTTTGTTGAGGTTGAGAGGCAGCAGATGTAGTGAGGGTACTTATCCAGAGCTGGGGTCCACAGGTCATATCACTGTATAGGGAATAAATAGGAGAAGAAATATGGCATTTAGGACCCAAGTAGCTGTTGTGCTGTGACAAATCCTTCATCCCTCTTAGAGTGCTATTTGGGCTAGGCGCACATTTGCAATCCCTTGCGATATTCAGGAGTCACAGGCTTTTGGTGTTGTCCTTAAAACAAACAGATATTCAAGTCTAAGTGGGAAAACAGTGATTTTTATTTGCTTGGGATCTTAGTTTTAAATAACTGTATATCATTTCTGGATCTCCTATGGCTGTGGCACACTGCAGTGAAGGGAGGAATTTACACCAAGGCCCCTCATCTCCATTCCCTCACCCTTCCTTCCCCTGAAAACCCCAACCCCTTTATCCAGCAGCTCCCAGTGCCTAAAAAGAAACAGTTGTGGCTTAAGGAATGAGATGCTACCAGCAAACAGTGCAATAACTCTTCCCTAATTCAGTCCACTTCTCCAGATACTGTCAATTACTCATATGAAAACCAATTTTAAGTGTATTCTTCAAGGTTAAATTCCCCCGAAGCCTGTGGACTGCTGCCAGGGGCTGTGAACCCTTCATGCAGGTCACCCAGTATCTGAATCTTCTGTTGCAAATCACTGCTCTCCCCATTACTCCTTTGGCATGTACCTGATTTGGTTGACATTTCCATAATTAATTTATAACAGCAATAACCCTGAGATAAGCCTATTTATAGATTTGTGCAAGCTGTATAAGACTATAGATAAAATCTTGCTTCATTAACATATTTAAAGTACTTGGGAGACTGGAGGCTGATAGTGTAGTTGGTGTGATTATCAAATTATACGATGGAAAGCTCAAGTGTTTAATGTGCATTCAGTGCCTATAAGCTGCTTTCCACTTGAGATCACAAGGGTAATTCAGGGGACACAAACGCCGTCCTAGGCTGTTGACCCAAGGAGTTCTGTGTACTGCCAGGCATTGTGGAGTTGAGGAAGGCAATTTCTCTTTTTCAGATATTTCCTTTCAGGAAAATTATGAATTCTTTGCATCCAATTCTCTGCAGTTATTTTTCTCCTTCTGTCATTGACATCAGTGCAAAGTCAAGGGTAAAATAATGCCAAATCAGAAATATACTCATTCAGCTCTCCCAGGTGTAAAAGTTATTTTATGGTTTGCATGCAAGATAGAATTTGATTGTATGCATTTTTTTTTCTGCAAATCATCTCCAATATCTTTTTCTTTTCTTTTCTTTTTTTTTTTTTTTTTTTTTTTTTTTTTTTTTTTGGTAACACAAAACAGGATTGTCTTTCCAAAAGTCAGAAGCATTGTGCATGTGAAAGAATGGTTTGTCTCTGTCTGTGCTGTGCAGGGGAAGCTTCCCAGAGAAGCCAGATAGGCTGAGGGAGACAGGAAATACAGGCTGTGGCTTCAGCATGGAAATGATGCTCAGCTTGTGAGTTAGGACAGAGCACAGAGAGGACAAAACAAGTGAGGTGAGTGGGGGCTTTTAAAAGATATGACAGAGCTTATGTCAAAAATATGACAGAGCTCATGTCATGGCTCAACACTGACACACCCCTGGTGAATTCCTCCTGACAGAGGCATTCCTGAGATATTTTGCCACAAGCCAAAGTGTTGCAGGAGGATCTGGGTTCCCCAGAGGCTGTGCTGCAGTGGAGATCAGAGCTCCATGTGTCCTGCTGGGCGAGGAGCCTCTGGACCACACCACACTCCTGGTGCTGCTAGGTGTGCTCAGGGCGATGGATGGAGACTCCTCCTCTGTCCATGTGCACAGGTAATTGCCAACCTGCAGCTGGCTGTGCCTCAGAGTTGTGCTTGTTACAGACCTGAAGATATTTAATTTGTAAACACTTAATAAAGCATAGCCTACAGTAGCTTGGCTGGTCTTATCTGTCAACCAAATCAAAATCAATATGTCCCCGGGGTATAAGCTATGATTGTCTGGGCTGCGGAGTCTAATAGGATTAAGTGTTTGGGACCTTCTCTAACATTACAGTCCACAATCCTAGTTAGAGAAAGTTAAAGACCAGCTTGCCACTGTAGCAGGCATGATTGCTTAGGGGTCTGAAAAATCATTAAAGCTTGTCCTCTTAAACGTTGATTGTTCCCTAGTGATTTATTGACAAAACACAAAAAGTGCTCTATACTGCACTCTAATTATATGTATGAGGCTAGGAAATCTCATGGGAAATTAAATAAAATTTACAGCTTGATGGTTTTATGCTCTTGGGAGACATACCTTCTTAATAAGATCTTATAGCTGGGAATATTTATGAGGTTAAAATCTGTGGGCTTGAGCAAAGACCTAACCTTCGCAAAGGGAGGGGCCTTTGTGTTTTTCTTTCAGTAAATAATTTCAGTGAAAAGCAAGGTAGGCAAAAACTACAATAAAGGGATAAAGTGGGAATTACCGAGTCACTGTATTCAATACCTGTCAATAGGGGGAACTTCAGGGGTGAGGAAGGAGCCAGGGCAGCTGCCTGCCCTTTGTGACATTCTGGAGTTGGTGTTTGCACTCTGTCACCTGTGGCATTCCTCTCGTGGCCAGGTGAGCCCACACAGAAGCTGTGAAGGCATGGGACAGTCTAAGGCTTTCTAGCTGGGGGAGGTATGAAAATGATTGTTACAGACATGTACCTGTGTACTGCTATGTATGGTTTTCTCCTGTGAGCAAAATAACTCCTAACCATAGAATCAGAGAATATCCAGAGTTGGAAAGAGGTCACTGCAGTCCAACTCCCTGCCCTGCACAGGGTCAAACCTGCAGATCTGCAGCCTGGGGAATTCTTAGTAAACTGGGCAGGCCAAAGTCCTTGGAGATGTGTAATAATATCATCTTTATATTTGGGAATGGTCAGATAGTTCCTGTTTGTTTTCAGATCATATTTGTGATCAGACATGTTTAAATTGGCAGTTTGAGTGTGAGTGGGGCTGGGTGAGAGCAGGACATTGGGACAGTGTAATAGTGTCACCAAATTCCCTGAGATGTGGAGGATAAATCTGTACAGAGTCAGCTGCATCAATAAAAGAAACGTCCTTTTCTCACGAGCTAGAGCAATTATGGGAGAACACAAATAGAATCACAGGTGGTAACAAAATTGGCCAGAAATCCCTAGTGAAGTTTTGAATGTTTTATTAAGTGGGACCCTTTGGAAGTTGGCCTAGGAGTAAAAACAAGAACACTTTCCTAGCAACTCTTCAAATGTAAAGGATAATTAATATACAGGACAATTCTCTCTAGGCCCTGAAGCAGTTTTTGATTAAGGCACTTAACTGGGACTTTGGAGAATTAGGTGCACCACTTGATTTTGATGCAGAGCAGCTTTATGATATTGGGCAAAGAATTGCATCTCTCCACACCACAGTTTCCATGTGTAGATAGGATTGTGATCCTTCCTTTATCTCCCTTTCCTGTTCATCCTGTATTCTCTTTGAGGCAAGGACGATGTGCCAGGCTCCAGCACGTGGCCCCCAGCAGGGACTCTCTCTGTTGTTGTTGTCACAGCCACAACAAGGAGCTTGTCCTTTATCTCTGTAACTTCTGAACGTGTGCAGTGATAACTCTGACCAACTTCTCCCTGCTGTCATCCTCCTCTTGGTCCACAATGAAAACAGAAACAGCTTAATTAGAATATGCTTGACAGGAGTCCATGAAGAAAAGATGCAAACTCTCCTGTTTGCATAACTCAGTTGTGATTATATTGCTAATTTAAAGAAAATAAAAACAAACAAACAAACAAAAAACCCCAACTTTCTTGGTGTCCTTTTAAAAAGGCATGGGGAAAAGAGAGAAGAAGGGTGTCACCTGTGTCACCTCCCCCTCTGTCTGAGAGATGATCTGTACTAATAATCCATGCCTTGGACTCCAGCTTCTCACCTCACTTACCTGGAGCAAATCAAAGGTAGCTCCATTAAAATGTATGAAAGTACTTGGATGCAAAATGCCTTGATGTTAAATGTAAGGAGAATAAACCCCTATATATTAGCTACTCCTTCCCCCAAATCCTTCTAAATTCAGCAGCCATGTGAATCAGATTTGTGTTCCTGTAAGTCTGCCTTTTTCATGTGATGGCTCCAATCATTTATGGAGCAGACTTGCCTAATTTTGTATCCCCCCAGTGCACACACCTCATCCTCGCCCTCCTGCACACAATGAAATGTCTGATCAGTTCAGAGAGAGCTTAGAAAGCCTCTGCCTGGGATGAAGGAGAAATTTATTAGTGAAAGACAAGACTCCCTGATAATCAGGGAGTATTGAAATCCCTGATTTAATTTGAATATGGTACGGAGCATGTCTCTTCCTGCCTTCATTACTGCAAAGTCTGTGCCTGATAATGTGTCTTTTTACTTAAGGATATTATGCTGGGGGAAAAATGCTTGATGGGCCACTCTAGCTGAGGTGAAAAGGTTTTAGTATGTTTTAATAAAGATGGATATCACTAAGAATGTTTGAAATATGTGGAAGTAAGATTTGTTACAAGTTACAAATCAAAGCCTAAAAATGTCACTTATCTCCTAATGATACTTCTACACAGATTATTAATTTCATTTTAGGAGACCAATGAATGTTACATTTTTATGACATTGATTAAATGTCTCACTGCCGTCCTCCCATCCATCCTTTTCGTTTTCAAAAATCCATATCCGACTTTAACAAAACCCAGCTCATAAATTTGTGTTTTACTGCTCACCAAAGCAGAGTTGGATGGCAATCCGCCTGCTAACTTTGGTTTGCACTCCTCTTATCTCTCACAATCACTGGTCTGCCTTGCTTTCTTTTCCCTATCCAAACAGTATTTCACACGTGAAATGTGTTTTTCAATATTCACTCACTCTCTTACATCTAAAAATGTGTTTTGGCATAGACAGCACGGCTGGTACCACCAGGGCTTCAGAAAAGGGCGCAGGAACTGCTGCTCAGTGACTTGGGGAAAGTATCTTCAAATGTTTTGGTGGCTCCTGCCTGCCTCAGTGGGAGCTGCACCTCCAGCCCTCTGGTCACAGGTGGGGATTCATCCTGCAAGAGACATGAGATGTGTAAAACTCCCTCCCTGCATGGACTGACCTGCCCCTGCCCTGGCTATGGATGGCTGACATTTAGGCAAGTTCCACATGGTGCCAGACCACATTTAGGAGATTTTCCTGGCGCTGAAGTTGTGTGAGAGAGAGGGACAGAAACCTCCTGTCCCTTCCCCGCTCCTGTTCCTCACCTCTCCTCCCACCCACATTAAACTCTACCTCTGGCCTTACCACTTGCATATTTATAGTCTCCTGATCTCAGATGAGTAGGAAAAAAATCACAAGGGAAACAAATTAAGGCCAGCACCAGTGAGAAGGGAAAGCCTTGGCCTTAGCTGTCCCTAACTTCAACCCTGCAGTAGGATTTGGTATCTTGAGCACTATTGTGCCGCTGGGAACAAAGTCAAATTAGCAACAGTTCACATCCAACAGACAAAATCTAAAGAGAGCAGCAATGTTCAAAGACTGTCTAATTGATATTGATTTTAACCTGCTTGTCTTAAACATTACTTCTCTCTTTGAGAGAAGTCTGCTGCCAGGCCCCAGTGCAGGGGCCCTGTGCTTCCCTCTCTGCTTTTCTTAGGTGCTGCTTCTTCATCAGGGATTTGGGCATCGCCTTTGGGTGTCCAGTGTTATCCAGCCTTGGCTGCTCTTGTGACAGGGACAGCCACAGTGCTGAGTGCAGCAGGAGCAGTAGGCCCAGGCTCCCAGCGAGGTTCCTCCCAGGTCCTTTCCTCAGAGATGTCCCTTTGGGACACAGCTCAGGTCAGCCGGGGCAGTCGGTGCTCAGCAGGTCCCGTGTGAACGCCCAGGATGGACCATGGGGAAAGGCCAAGCCGAGCTCCTTGGGGCTGTCCTGGTGCTCCCCCAGCTCAAGAGAGGCTCTGCCTGCAGGGATGATGTGGCAGCACACACCAGCAGCTCTGGTCCCTTCTCCCTCCTCCCCCTTCCCTCACGTCGCACACTCAGACACATGGGATGTTTCATAAAGAAAAAATATGGCATGTTTACAGAGAGAAATTTCAAGAAGTGTTAATTTAATATGCTAAAGTGTTCCCTTCAGCATTTTACCTTTGTTGTTGTTTTCACAAAACAGCCAAGACTAAATAATGAGCCCAGAGCTGTGCCCTTTGGTAGTGTGATACCTCATTACCCACGAGCGGCCTCCATCTGCCCTCATGGCTGCACAGGGAGCCATTACGATTATGATGGAAATCTCAGAAGCCATTACCAAGATGCAACAGAGGGCCTACTGCAGACAGCCTAATGGACTAATTTGTAATTGGGAGAGGGAAATGACTTAGCGAGCTCAGGCTTGGTTTTGATGAGTGTGGAAGTGCGCATGCTAAATGTGATAAATGAACAGGAATGCTTGTTTGCGCAGTGGGTTTTACAAGGCCTTCAATCTCTCCTGGGGATCGGAGGCGTGCTGACAAGTCTTGAGAAGCGAGGAGGAAAGGGCTCAGGGGAGGCGAGGGAGATGCAAAGAGAGTAGCTAAGGATAAATCGGTGAGAAAAACTAATGGCAATAAAAACCCAAGGAAATGGCTGCGTCTGCCAGGAAAGCAGTAATTAGGATGCTTTTTGCGTGCATATCTTTAGCTATTAAAATCAAAAATAAGTGTGCACCGTGGCATTTGCTAAGTTTAAAAAGAAGAAAAGAAAATACCATGTAGAATGAAAGGCAAGTAGTGTTTTAAATCTGCAACTTCTGTCCAAAAGTGCAGCCGTGTCTATGATCAAGCCCATTTTTTGGGCACAAATTGTGTGACAGAAGAAGGGAATCCTTCACTGAGGATCCTTCACAAAACTCTGCCCCATCCCTGGAAGTGTTCAAAACCAGGTTGGATGGGCTTGGAGCAACCTGATTTAGTGGAAGGGGATTGGAACTTGATGGTTTTAAGGGCCCTTCCAGCATAAACCATTTTATGGTTCTGTGATTCTAGCAGAGGCCCAATAGCTGCAGTGGGAAGGTCCCAAGGCTTTCCCCTGGCAACACAGAAGTAGAGAATTGTCCCCAGACAGACCAGAGGAGAGCATTGGAAGCTGTTTCTGGGTGCTGCCCCAGCTCTGTGGAGGCCGAGGTAGCTTTGGTTTGAGGTCTGCAATCTGCAGGAAACATCCAGGAAATGCATGTCCCAGGGTCTCTGCCAGGTTTTCTCTGGAAGAACCTTTTGTGGGTTTTTTTCTCAGTCTGTTCCACTGCTGCGACGCAAGAGCGCATGCATTGCCCTGAGTTTCCATCAGATCTCTAATTGTAAGGATTGCCTGGAATAACACATGCACAAAGATTCACACTGCATGGGGCCCAGATGTTTGGTTTCCTCCTGTGGTTTCGCTTATACCAGGGCAGGATTCACACCAGTCACTTTTGAGTTTATGCTTAGGTGTGTAGTGTAAGTTTCTGGTGCAGCTTTTGCCGCGATTATTTTCTCTTTGGTTTAATATCCTTTGTCTATTTGAGTCACAGGGCTGGGAGAGTGGTGAGAGCACCTCAGGATGTGCACAGGTAACCAAAGCCATTGCAAAGTAAACAGAGATGGTCAAAGAACCACCTATGTGCTGGAAATGCCCTGTGTCCAGCCCAGTGGTTGGATTTTGTTTGTTGTTTGTTGTTTGCCACCTGCTGAGGGAGGTCCCAGAATGCTCAGGCCCACTGGACACTGCAACACATCCAGTGAATACTTTCACATTTTTAGTCAAATGGAACCATGGTTTAATTCCTTCCTCTTCTCCTCCTTTTTCTCCCTGAGAGCGTGTTACATGCCATTATTGCTAGACAAGGAATCATTTATGACATAAAGGTGCCGAGCTTTAAGACACTAAAGGTACAAGCCGTTATCTGTTATGAGCTATAGACTTTTCCAGTTTACATCCATTTATCCTATCAAAGGGCAGATCATGGGCTGCTGCTGATGCCAGCACAGAGGTTGTAAATAAACCCAACTGCCATTCAGCAGGCCAAAGTTAGGGATTTATTTATTTATTTGATGGTTGTTCTTGTTTACTTTTTATTCTTGTTTGCAGACAAAATAGGATGTAACGGGGCAGGGGGGGAAAGAGCACAATTTACATTTTTGTAGCCTATAAACACCCTGTTTCTGCCATGGAGTGGAGTCTGGGTTTCTGGATGTTTGTGCCTGTGGCTGATGGCTCCTGATGTGACTGGTGTGTTTTGGCGAGGGAGCAGCGTGTGACTCCAGAGTGCTGTTGGTGACTTTCTGACCCTAAGCAAATAATTTAATCTCTGAATATCTCCTGACAGAGTTTACAGTTCCATCTGTAAATAGGGGATGTTAACATTGTCCTGCTTGGAAGTCTGTCAAGAGGCTTTAATTCATCAATATTTGTGAAACACTTTGAGCTGCCATATAAATAGAAGTCATTAATCTGTTTTATCTAAAAATCTATGGAGGTTCAATCTTAATAAAGACATATTCTAGATAACTTTGTTCTGTTGCTAACAATCAAAAAATCATTCCAAAACAAGTTTATGAAGGGGTCTACCGAAGTTGAGTTCATGTTAAAAACAAAATTTAAATCTCCTTAATGTTTTGACTGTGCTCATAAATGAGGAATGTTGTTCTGCAGTAATTCATACCAGACCTGGGGTACAATCCTGTGCCTTTGCATTAACCAGTGTGCACAATGTGGAATGTACACCAGCTTCAGGGAGGTTGCTGGCCTTATGCAAGATGCAGAAGGAAAATAATGGCATTTGAAGACCAAAAAAATAGAAACTTTTTTGTTTTCAAATTCACTCTGTTTTCTGTATATTTGAATAAGACCACAGAGATGGAGCCTTTAGGTAACAATAATGGGAATTTGCCCCCTCCTTCCTCCATGTGGTTTCTCTCTAACTATTGCCACTTGCTCCTGGTTGTCCCCATGTCACTCCTTGGCTTTTCTTCTCATCAAAGTCAGCTCAGAGGCTGCAGGGATGTGCTCCAGCCTTGGGCATGGGGTGGAGAATTCATAAAACCCACATATGTCATTGAGGCTCTTATGAACAAAGTCTTTGGTGCCTAAAGCTTCTGCTTTAATACTCTGGCTCTGTTGAGCCTCAGACAATGGATCTCTGATGAGTATTAAACAATAATGTTAAAAATAAAAACAGGAAATAGTTGATTAATCAAAATATGTACATGGAAGTTGACAGATATAGCCAGCAGTATTTGACCTTATAATTAAATTACTTGTAAATATGTATGGGTATGTTAATGCCATCACTGTCTGATTTCAAAGCATTCAGTGTTCAAGAAAGTGACGTTTTTGTAAGTAACTGTTTTCATTGAGTGGATGTGTTCAACTAGACCTGCCAGACTGGGCTGTCTTAGGAGACCTCCGTGCACACGGGAGAAGCCCTCAGACACTCATGTCAGTCATTCACTCACATTCCCCCTCTCCACCACTTTATCCTTCCACTTTTTCTGCTTTCCTTCTTCCCTGTCCTCCAGAACAGGCTTGCAGCTCCCAGTGAACTAGAACTGCTGTTTTACTGATGCATGACCAGCTCTCTCTCCTAAAAAGTGGAAGTGGAGAACACCACAATAGGGATCTTCATTGTGTGCAAATCTGCACAATCCTGATGAGCTTAATGATGCTATATTGACTTGCACCAAATAAGAAATTAGCCTCTCCTTGTTGCCAACTACACATAAACATGAAAATATCCATTTTTTATTAGAGTCTTCATGTGTGTGCTTATTAGAATTTCCCCTTTCCTTTTAGTTCTGCATTTTACCAGGAGTCACTCCAAGACCCTTGGTGTTTGCAGTGTGGAGATTTATCTTGGCCCGTTTCCATGGTGACACCTAAAAACGAGTCATTTCGAGGTGCTGACCTGTCCTGTGTTATTTCATACGTGTGAAACATCAACATTTTCACTCCTTTGGTGTTTCCTCTGAACACAGAGGTACGTCAATGGCCAGAGCCTTTAATAAATAGCCATGTGTGGGTGCTGTTTGTATTGGGAGGGTGCCGAGGTGGTAACAAAAGCATCACAGTTACACAAGGCACCTGGGAGCAAGGAAGGAAGAAGGAAAAGAACGGTGCAGCATAAAGCAGCCTCTTCTCTCATAAATACCTGGCTGAGAAGCAACTCTGCGGAATATATAAGTATTACAGTGTGGATGTGGATGAGTGACGGAGGGTCCAGCAGAAAGCTGGCTCCGAGACCTAAATGCTGAACTACCTGAAGTGGAGAGGTTAGAGTGTATTCCCAGCTCTGCTTACTGGGTCACAGAGAGCAGCTGGAGCAGAAAATTGTATGCAGAAAGGAGGGTGAGGGTGAGGGGCAGCGCTGGCTCCGGGGGCTGCAGGGAAATCAGGGCAGGGCCGCCTGTGCCAAAGTGGATTTCCTGGGAGGGGAGAGCCTGGCCAGAGGGGAGGACTGGGAGCAGCGTTCAGGTGCCTTTCAAGAGAGCCAGTAAATGTCTGCATGGACACAGTGAACTGCCTGGCAGGGTAACACACGTAGGAGAGCTCTTCTCCAGATATTTCTAAGGAATATACATTTTTAATGACTGCAAGTGGGATGGATCTCAACGTTACATTGCTTTTGTAAGACAGCAGTGTAATTCCCTGGTGTTGGGATATTTCTGCCACACAGAAATAACTAAAAGAAAACTTGGGGTTTACCACACTTCCCTGATTTAGCATATTCTGTGATTGTTCTCCACGTTGGGATCTGTTCTCATTGCAGTTAATAGCTTCACTTTCAGACTACCAACCTCAACATTTTGCAGTATATACTGAATGTAGGTGATGTGCATATATTTTCCCTTTTTACTCATTTAGACATTTTGGTACATCCAGGAATGGGACTAGCAGACAGTTTCTTTAAAAGAGAAGGGGAAATGAGAGGTGTGTTGGAGGGGAGGGCCTAATTTTAAGTGCTAGTCAACTGCAACAACTGATAATCTGGAGCCTGTTCAAACCCATTTAGAGAACCGTTGAATTTTTAAGTGCCTTTTGATTCTCTCTTTCATTTATTTTAACTGATCTGCAGGGATTAGGAGCTTGGTAGGGGAACACCATAATGCTTGCCAAAATGTGTGAATAATTAGAACGCCAACGATGTGTGCCAGATAGGAGGGGAGTATTCACACTTCTGATTAGATTCACTGAAATACTGTTGTAAATCATGGCTGCCAAGGTAACTTTGAGCTCTCTGAAGTTCCTGCTGCCACATGAGCCAGCTGTGGTGTGGCAGAGCATCCAGCTCTCTCCAGCAGCAGGTGGACACGTTTTGAGAAGCTGATTTGTTCTGCTGTGAGGCAGAGGGGGCAGAGGTTTGGAGGTGTGCTGTCACACAGGTTGAGCAGACAAGTTTCAGTGCCAACACCTCTGTGCTTACCACTGAAAATCAGGTGAAGAGAGGACAGTTTATTGCTCGAAACCTGAGGGTTCACCAGCATTATGAGAATCTTTGCATTTCCCAGAACAGACTTTTGACAAATGTCAGTAGTAGGTACAATGGCCTAGGGGGAAAAAAGTGAGATAGGGTTTATCTGGCTTCCCTTTTCTTAATCCATAATCCTCAGGGAGCTGTAAGGAAGAACAGCCTCTCCCTGATGCTCTGCAGCACTCCTGCACAGCCAGAATGCTGTCCCAGTCCTGCCTCTGCTGCCCTGTGTTCACCCAAAGGCTGCCTGGAGCAGTGGGTGGCCACCAGATTGCAGTGCTGGGCAGGTGTTTTACAGGCAGATCATAGTATTGATGCTGAAGGTGGATTAAACTCCCAGATATCTTTAAAAAAAAATCAAACCTTCATAATTGTTTGCCTTTCCTTTCCATTTTTCACACAGTTGGTCCCCAAAGCAACATACATCAGAGTCAAGAGGAGAAAATGGGAGTCTCTGTCCCCAGGTGAGGGGCTGAGTGAGAGCTGGAGCTCACTGGAGCATTAAATCACACCCACACACTGTGCAGCTCGCCCCGTGATGTTAACAAGAGCTGTGCTTGCCAAGGAGAGAAGTACACCTCAGAGTTAAGGGAGAGAAATTCCATGTGAGTGAAGAATGCCCAGAACAGTAACTCACACAGTCCTGGGAGCTCCAGCTGTCACTGCCCTTCAACTTTCTGCCCTGGGAGATGGAGCAGGGCATGTCTGAGCTGGACAGGCAGAGCCTGCCGACTCTGCAGGGTCCATGGCCAGTGGGATCTGAGCCAGCAGTGCCCTGGAGCCAGGAGGGACATCCCTGTCCTGGGAGCACCAGGGAGGGGATTGTCCTGCTCTGCTCTGGGCTGGGGCAGCCTCACCCCCAGAGCTGGGGCAGTTTGGGCAGCACAGTGTCAAAAGGACATGAAGCCATCAGGGAGCATCCAGAGGAGGACACGAGGATGGGGAAGGGTCTGGAAGGGAAGCCCTGTGAGGAGCAGCTGGGGGCTCTTGGAATGTTCAGCTGAAGGAGACTGAGGGGAAATGCATCATGGTTGCATCATCCTTGTGATGGGAAGAGGAGGAGCAGACACTGATCTCTGCTCTGTGTGATAGGGACAGGCCCAGGGAAGGGCTGGAGCTGGGCCAGGGCAGGGTCAGGCTGGAGATCAGGAAAGGTTCTTCCCCCAGAGGGTGCTGGGCACTGCCCAGGCTCCCCAGGGAATGGGCACAGCCTGAGGCTGCCACAGCTCCAGGAGCTCCCAGGGATGCCCAGGGTGGGATTGTTGGGGTGTCTGTGAAGGGCCAGGGGTTGGACTGGATAATCCCTGGGGGTCCCTCCCAGCTCAGAAGCAGTACCATGTCCCTGGTACCCCGCTCCAGGCTGGAATAACCCTGCACACATCTCCCTCCTTCCCCTCCCTTTGGAGCTTCCTGTATGAGAAAAGTGAAGCTCAGCAGCAGCAGAAGCCACATCCCATTTCCCAGCTCCTGATTTCTCCATCAGGTCTGTAGGTATAGGCCAGTTAAAGGCAGTCTGGATGAGTTTGGTGCAGGTTGAAAAGGGTGCAGTAGATAGGAAAAGAGGTTTTTTAGGGGACAACCCTAAAAAAAATTGCGTGGTATTTTCTTCTTTTCCATAAAACACTATAAAACTGTTCTTACAGCCAGCATAGCTCAATTCAGAACTGTAGTAGTGGAAAGTACTGTAGAGTCAGGGCATTATCCATGGTAAAGGAGAGGACAAAAATCAGGTACCTACCATGATTTTAGGACCTACCTGGAAGTATCTGCAAGATTTGATTGAAATGAGGGATTTATTGTGTTGCAATTTCAATGATTTACAGATTTTATTATTTTTGCCTCCCTTTAATATGGATCTTTTGGAGTTTTTGGCTTTTAAATTATCATTCTTTAGCCACAGTTTTAGTTATGCCATATTCCTATTTTAATGTGCCATTCTCCTAGTTTTCCTCCTGATTTCCTTTTTTGTAAGTGGATCGCTTAAGTCCAGAAATTTTAATAAATAAATAAAAATAACTCAAATCTAGATCCATCTTTCTGGAAGTCTAGAATGATGGTAAGGAAAAACACCTTTCAAAAATCAGAGCTGTTTGTTATCCCAGCATTTGCAGAAGCCAGTGCAGCACGTGTGAGCAGGGTAAGGCTTGTGCTGCTGCAGCTTTGTAGCCAGTGCAGTGTTGGCAGGAGCTGCCCTTGTTTCCCTCCTCAGTGAGACACAAACCCCCTCTGAAGTGCAGCAGCAACCCAGAGAACAAGGGTAAAGGATCTGGAAACAGGACATGACAGAGGATGGCTTGTAAGCCAAATGGAATGGAGAAAATGAGCAACACATGAGGGATTTAAAGAGAGGGGAGACACATCAAAATCACCTAACCATCCCTGATGTCTTTAGAAATGGAGAGAGACAGGAGAAATAATACATATGACTCCCTTTAAATCATAGGAATTGTTTTTCACAATTCAGTGGAAGTCTGAAGGAGATTTCTGTGGAAGGCTGGGAACCTCGTGAAGTCCCTGAGAACGCCTTGGCACAGATTAACATTTGACAAGGGGAGAGAAAATACCTTCAGCAGTGCTTGGCCTTTTAACTGCACGGACAGCTGGTCACACAGCAAAGGTGTTCCTCTGTGAAAGGTCACAATCAATACCTGGCATCTTTAGGGCTGTGTCCTCTCTCCTTTGTGTCTCCTATACCCAGTTTTACCTGTCAAAACCATTTGAACAAATTACAGTTCATGTCACTGTTAGAAGCCAAGAGTCTCTGCTCTGCTTTGCTGTTCCTGCCTCCCCACCTGCTGCAGGTGCTCTGAGCTCTGGGGATTATTTCTGAGTTCAGTTCATTGCACAGAGCCTGAACTGGCTCATGGAAATACTTGGATGGGTTCAGACTTGGTATCCAGATATTTCTGATTTCTGACAGCAGGAAATCAGTGAGAGGTTTTCCTGTTTGACATCCTGCCTTGATGTTGTCCATCCAAAGAAAATAGTCTTGGAAATATCCAATTAAAGATTTTTTTGCCCTTGTGAATGTCACAGACTGAGTGCTGGCAGACAGTAAGGACAAAAAGAAGTTCCCCTGATGAGCAGGTCTGTGGTGGGTCCCCTTGGGTGGAGGTGTTTTTCCAGCAGTCACTGACAGGACACTGGGCTAGATAGACCCTTGGTCCCACCTCCAGCAGCTCTTGAGGTGCATTATACTCATTTTTCATAATGATCCATGTGAGAGGACGGCTGGAAATCCTGAAGAACTGGGAATTAAATTTAAAATGGTGCCTAAAACAATTATTTTTAATTGAATAAATTTATACACTGCAAGAATGTGCCTTATGTATTTCCAAAGCTTTATGGGTCTGAGCCTTCCCTGCCAGCAGTGTAAATTAGGAGTGATTTTGCTCCAGTTGTGCTAGTCTGAGTTAATCCTAAATGGAGATAGACTCTACGCCCTAAGTGTGTCACTTTTCTAAGAGAGTCATGAGAGTGACAGTCCTAGCAAAATCATTTTAACAACTGGATTTTACCACTGGCACCTTTTAAAACTCCAGCTCATCATCTGAGATCCCATTTTATACAGCAAAAGATACTTGCTGGCCTGTCCACTCACATTGGCAGCAGCTCGAGTTGCTAAGGATGATGGAGCCTGGGGCTTTGCTGGTGGGGAATATTTTCCACATCCCATCTGCATCTCTGTAGAACTTGACCATTAGTCAGGCTACTTCTAAATGATGCATCTCTTTTAGAGATTTCGACTGATAACAAATGAAAGAGCATTTTTTTTTTCCTTCCCTCATTATGCAGGCAGCTGTGTGACAGCGTTCTGACAAACTGTGTTATCTCAGGCTTCCAGCTGCAAGCTGTTCTCATCAATACTGCTGCGAGCTGGTTCCTACTAACCCTTGTGCCTTTATGCCCATTTTTATCAGAATTTAATTTTAATGCGAGGACAGCCAAATATAATGCCAGATGTGGGGAGCAGATAGTTTCCTTTGTACAAGAACATAGCAGGGGAGGTCTTCTAAAGGACTGGCCACACGGTGTGCAGGGGGACAGGGCTGGAATCATTATGTTTGATTCCTGGGGCTTATTCTTTATATTATTATTATTATTATTATTATTATTATTATTATTATTATTATTATTATTATTATTAAAACTGCCATTTCAACCTTTACTCACGTTTGCCTTGGCACTGAACTGGAAAGAGAAATTAAACAACAACAAAAGCTCTATTATTTAGGAGAAAATAGAAAAGGCACCGTGCATCCCTGGTCCCGAGTTTGTGGTGTGCCAGGGGTGCTCAAACTGCTTTTATCCTGACTCCTTTCCCCTGGTCTGAAGAACAAAAGGAAACTGAAAAACAGCTGCAGGAAAATCTTGTTTGACATCTACTGAAATCACTATTTCTGAAAATGTGACCTGGTTCCCCCAGCTAGAGCACCCAGCTCAGGTAGGGAAGGTACCAGCAAATCTGTGTAGACTCAGGGCATGGAAGGATGGAATCCTTCTCCCTGTAGCACTGGGCTGTTTCTCTCAGTTTACAGCACAGAGCTGGATTTTGACAGAGAGGCTGAATGTTGTTGAAAAATCAGTTCCAGCTTTGCTTAGTTGTAGGGGAAAGGAGCCAAGCTGAAATCAAGTTGCCCTTCACAAATTTTATTCTAATAAGAATGAAAAGAAAAAAAAAAACCCAGTGTAAGAGAGGAGTGCCTCTTTATCCTCATATTTTACTCATCATTGTCATCACTAGAAATGCTGAGGCCTTCAGACTTGTGGTTATTTACTGGTACCTGGAGGGATTTGTCTGGCCAGGCACAACCCAAAGCAGCCTCACACAGCTTGTGTACACCTTGAGTATTGGGTTGGCCCTGCCCAGTGGGGTTCTCCTCAATTAGCACTAACCTCCCTAAATGAGTGGTGTGCAGGATCATGTTTGACTTGTGCTGACCCTGGAGCTTTTCACATGTTTTTAACTCATTTATGACATTGAGCAACCACTCACTGCACTTTAACAAATCAAGTTACAGTCCCAAAAGAATTCATTTCATGCTCTTGAGTGGTACAGTAATTTATTAGTCCAGGAATTCTCGTAATTTGGTGCTCTATTTTAAGTAGTTCAAGTCAAATTAATAGGAGGGTTTTCTTTAGGAGTAATGTAATCTATGCCTATATATAGAAAACTGTCATGTTAATTAGCTTTATACTATTTTAAAATAGACACACAGACGTGCAGACGCTTGTGTTGATTTGGGTACTGAATTCAGGCCCCATTGGCCCAAATTACTGCTTTGCTCTTGCAGCTTTACCCCCTCACAGACATGTGCACACATCCCTTTGGCCAAGACAAAGAAAATCCACTTGTGTCTAACAAGGAGAGTGGAATAAGATGTAAGTTTATTGAATAAGGGGGGGGGGGAAATCACATTAACCCCATAAAATACACAAGCTACACACTGGGAAGACCTTCTTTACAGCTGTTGTGGAAAAATATCTGTTCTTGTCAAAAGCTGTCCTGCACTGCCAGTGAAAAGGTATTAGGTGCAGGTGTCAAACATGCCTAATGAGGCATGAGGAGTCGACAGCCAAATAACAGAGATTATAGGTACAGAGGATTGT
>VWZU01008655.1:176492-204414 GCA_013397095.1 Sterrhoptilus dennistouni
GCTGATGGAAGGAAAGGGAGAAATACCCCTCCGTGCCTTGAAAAGAGTCACTAAACTGAGAGAAATGCCTTTGCAGGGAGGGCAGGCTGCAGTGGAGGCTGGTCAGCACTCACTGGGGCCTGCTGGGAGCTGATTTAGGAGGTTCCAGTGAGGCTTTGTGCAGTGTCTGTGCTGTGCCTGTTCCCTTCCCAGCGGCAGGAAAACGTTCCCTGGGAGCTGGAGCCCAGCCTGGCGCCGCTGGTTTCATGTTCAGGGCTGTGTGACTTAATCTCCCCTGCATAACTGAGCTGCAGAGAGGGGAAAGGGCCTTGCAAGTGAGACTTTTATTATACGCAGCGTTGCTCCACCATAGACTGTAATTGGATTTTTTTTTATTATTGATTATGTGGTTAACTTTCCTTTTCACAGCAATAAATCTCAGACAGTGTTTAACTTTATAAAGTGAGGAGGAGAGGAAAGTATCAGGTGAGGGATGTCCCTTCCTGCATTCCCCCACCCTCTGCCTCTTTTTTTTTTCCACTTTTGTTTTTTTTTTTCCTGGCTTTGCACTGTGTTTTCATAGGACTCCTGTCAGGTGAGGTGGTGGCAGGGCTGACACCTCTGGCAGGGCTCTCTCAGACATGCCTAACAATGCAAGTCCTATTCAGAGAGGTCTCAGAATTTGGCTTTCACTGGTGCCAGCAGTTCTGAAAGAGGCACACTCAGCTTGGAGCACTCAAGTGCTGATGGACAAAGTGCTGGTTTAACAGTTCTGCCTAATAGGGAGCAGGTGAATAAATACACGATTAGAGAGTCCTTCACTATAACAGCCTTATTATCACATATTATGTAGAGTTGGAATTCCTGGAGGGTTTTTTGGTGTTTTTTTTTCCCAACTGACGATCTCAATTGTATCTAAAAATACGTATGTGATTGCCAAGATTTCAACTGATATAAAAGTCAGAGTGTATGAAAACACACAGCATTATTCTTTAGTCTTCCTAGGTCATCTGAGGTTACTAACAGGCAGATTTTGTGTGGCACAAAGCGCTGGCCATTCTCATCCACTTCAACAAGTACTAGCAAAATTCAGGCTTTCAGTGCTTTCTGTGAGTTTGGGATGTACTGAAGCTTTCATTGCAAGATGTACAGATAACTTCTTTCTTTATTTTTCTAATGGAGTACAAGGAAAGCCTGTGTGCAATCAGAGAACAGATTATATTCCCGTTAGCAGTGATGCCCTGACAAGGGGGAGCTGTGTTCAGCAGAACAAAGGGGTATGTAGATCTCTGGGAGTAAAAAGGTCAATAGTCTCTATCCCTAATGCTGCATTTGTAACACATTTAGCTGTTAATAGCCCTCCTTTGTTGGCCTAATTAGGAGGTAAAGGATACATTTATGGATGGTGCTGATAGCACAGGTAATGAGGGTCTTTCCAATGATGGAGTTTTGAATCCAGGTCTGATCTCGAGATGAATCACTTAAAAGGGAAGCTGGAAATGGTGGGATCATTTGGTGCTCTTAATATTTTCTGTAGAAACCTCTAATGAACAACTCTGTGCCCTTCAGAGTCACGGCCTTATTTTACAGCTGGGGAGGGTATTTGTCTTTGTTCTTTAATATCAGTCATACAATATAATCTTAGGAGTTGGAAATGAATTGGACAGTCTCTGTCCTCAGTTCCAACTTAAAACACATTGACTTCATTTTCTGAGGGAATGAATGCTTCTAGCCCCAGTGAGAAAGGAAATTAGAGCTGTAGGTTGTGAACCAGCTGTGCAAACCCAGTTCAAGGTGTTGTGAGAATGTTTGACACTGTCCACTGCAGTCAGCTGGTGTCAGAGCCAAGGGGTTGAGCTGAGGAATGAGGAATGAACCATGTCTTGATTTCCTTTCCATGTTTTCACCACTTTGCTTTCCTGCTTTGAGAGCAAATATCTGCAAAGGGAAAGAACCCATTAAAATGGCAGCCTGTCCTTACAATTGCAATGGCAAAGGTTTGTGTTCTTTGTAAAATGAATGAGTGGACCAAAGAGCAAGGTGACTTTTTTTGGGGCACTCACCCAAGGACGAGTAAACATCCCTGTCACCATGCTGCTCTCTAAGGAGTCCAGCTCCTCCATCAGACATCTCCTGATGCTGAAGGGAAAGCAGCCACCTGCCTCTGTCCTGGAGTGTTACTGGATGTGCTTTAGGTTACCTGGCAGGCTCTTGTCCACGGCAGATGGGTTGGTGTGGGCAGGGGTTCCTGGTGCTCATCTCTGGGGAGCAATCCCAGCTCAGCAGCACCAGGCTGGGCACCCCACACCCTCACCCACACTGGCCTGGCTGCTGCCATCCATAGTGTGGCAGCAGCCCCAGCATGTCCCAGGGGGTTAGTAGAGCAATATTCTGGAGTGCACATTGACTGGGCATGGGAATGCTTTGGCCAAGAACCTGTGTGCATTTACAGAGCACTCCAGGGAGCAGCGTGGCACTGGAGGAGCCGTGTGCTCTCCAAGGAATATCTCTTAAGTGAAAGCAGAGAGGAGATGGCTTTGCTGCTGCTGCCTCTCCTCCCTCAGGCTCTCAGACTTGACTCTTGAGAAGTCAGCTGGGAAACCGTGCGACTCTTCCCACTTGTCAGGAAAACACCTGCAGAGAAACAAGTCATGCCTTGTACCTTGGAGCCGGCAGAGCTCAAATCGATGCTGATCCCCACAGACTCACCAGACACCAAGCACATGGAGAGATGCTGGGGGCCCCCAGCTCTCTTTGCTTTCAGCTCCCAGTGGCCTCAGCCAGCACCACAGGGAACCAGGAGCCTCCTGCGCAGTGGGAGCCACTGCAGGCAAACACAGTTGGGCTTTGTTGTGACAAACCACTGCTTAATTCCCACAAGGCTGCCTGCCTCCTGTCCTGATCCAGGGCAGGAAAAGCACCTTTGTGTATTGTGCGGAAATCTAAAAAACCATTGCATCTCTCCTGCAGCAATTCTTTCACACCACCTTGTCTTTCTTTTTTTAAAAATTTTATTTCCCATTTTAAATCATGCACGGTATAATACAATAAAGCAGTAAATCATGCAAATTGGTCTAGGTTACATTTTGAAAAATGTTAAGAGGAAACTGTTAAGAGACCCGTTTCTGACAGGCAATGCATTTTAAAGTTGAGGGATTTGAAATATTTCAGCAGTGGACCTAAAACAGCATTATAAATTAGTTCAACTTATCAGCCCAAAACAGAATTATTCATCTTCCAAAAGGGTATTTCATGCCCGCTAGGCCCAAACGATCGTTCACCTTCATTCTTGCCCTGCTCTAAGGGTAGGTCTCACTTTACTGAATTCTCCTGATTCATTACTGTGTGTTACTTTATGAATTTTTTATCAGCATTTTAATAGCTCTTTCAGATGATTGAATGTAACTGATTCTTGTAGCAGAACACTGATTGAACAGAAAGACAGTAATGTATGTCGTAGGGGTTAGCTCCAAGCTAAGCAACACGATTTTTACCTACAAGATGTGCTGTCTTTCCTTCTTATCCCCCCTTGCCTCCATTTTCCTCCCTTTTTTTCCACAGACAAGAAGCTGTCTGGCTTCTTTTTGTGAAACAGGGACATCTAAACACCCCAGCTGCAGCTCTGACCATACTGCTGTAATGAACCATGGATTTGGGGTGTCAGAAGAGCCGGTTACATCAACTTCTGAACCATTCTGATCTATCATATCTCTCTCACAAATGCCTTGCACTCTGCTGTTGTGTCAGGCCCTGGGCACACCCAGTGTTGGCTGTGTCAGCAAAGCTGCTGTGACACTTTCACCCCCTTGGTGCCTCAGCTGGGGCTTGACCCATTGCTTGCCACCATTCCCTGTGTGGTGACTCTGGTCTGGGGAGCAGCCTGAAACCAGATCACTAAATAATGCAAATTAAAACATCCTCACATTAAAAAAAAAGAAAAAAAAATTTCTTTTTTTTAATGATCTGTTCTCTATGATGTCCTACTGAGTAGTGTGGATATAATTAGAGAGACTGGTGTGAAGGTCCTGGGGTGGTGATGGGGAGGAGGATTGTGCTTCCTCCATCCCTGTAAGAGCCCACAGAGGCCTTCAACCAGAGGAAAATTATCCTTGCTGTTTGTGGACTGTTTCTGCCAGTTTTTTGGGGTCACATATGCATCAGAGCTTGTGCAAGGTGTGGGGCTTGGACAGTAATATCAGCTGTCTTGGCCCAGGTGTGTGGAGTTCCTGGCCAGTGAAATTGTGTCTGCCAGGTAGAGGAGTTGGACTCACCGATCCTGGCGGGCCTGTTCCATGATTCCATGGTTCTGTTCCCTGTAACTGAATTGGTTCCCAGCTAAGGGTGAGCCCAGGCAGGCTGGGAAGGCTGTGGCAGGAGATGCCCAGCAGCTGCTCTCCACTGTCAGCTTTCTGCAAATGAGGTCTGGCAGGGCCCTCTTGCTGTGCCGAGTCCAGCCCATCCCTGCTCTGCATCCATGTGTAATCCCAGCTGGATTACATGTTCCAATTGAAAGTTGATTAGATTTGATTCTTTTTATCCGTCCATTCTCCTGAAGGCAATTTGTTGTCTTCACTGCAAATAATGTATTTATCTCCATCCACAGTTGACCCTTTCTATCCAGTAAAGTTAAAATTAATTTATCATTTCAATGAGGCTTAAGGTCATCAAGGGTATTTTAAAGAATTAGCAGTGAGGGGAAGGTGCAGTCACACCGCCCATGGTCAGTGGAGCAGCCTGTGCTTTGTGAGGAAGGTGGAATCAGCACCTCTCAGTTGGATGCTTTTTCTCTCTGAAAAGCTGGCAGAATACTTGACTTGCCAATTCTCTTGTTTTCTTTGTAGTTCACAACACCATCATAATGTTAAATGTGATGACAACAGAGCTCAGCTAAGGGAGCTGGCTGAGGCCAGAGCAAATGTAGCTGAACGGCTCTCGCTGTTTTTCCTCAGACCTTGGAAATTTCCAAATGTTAGTTTTGGGCCCTATATTTGAAAAGACTTCCTAAGTCTGGTTTTTTTCCCCTCTTCTAGTTTTCCTTGCTTAATTCACAGTCCCCTGAAAATCCCTTCTCACTCTGGCCATGGATGGTGTGAGGCTGATGGGTTTTGCTCAGCGCAGCCTCGTGCTGGCTGCAGCCTCCCTACAATGGTGACTATTCATGAGGAGTGTGGGGAGAGCTGGGAGTGCAGGAGAGCAGAGCTGGGCAAAGACACAGTGATTTTCACCATAACAGGGGGCAGGTTTCAGTTATGGAGAAGTCCAGGAGGGAAATGGTCCCATGTAGAAGGCCAGGGTAAGACCACGGGACAGGTTGAAGCTGGAGCTTCAGTGACCACAGAATCATAGAACCATAGAATCATTAAGCCTACAAGATCCTCAGGTCCAACCTTTGACCTGATATCACCATGCCCACCATGCATTTAGGGGAAATTTCAGAAGGGAAGAACAGACTTGAAGAGGAGAGTACCACTTTTAAATGCCACTTACCAGAAAAAAATCAACAAATAGTCTCTGGCCAGAATGTGCCACAAACATGACAGTTTTGCTTTGTAATAGTGATAATAACACATATGGAGAGTGAAAAGTGTTGTAGGGTTCCTTGGAGCTCAAAAGAGTTTCCTTTGATCTGTGACTTCACTGATTTTTGCAGAATTGTAGCTGGCAAAGAGGTAAATTGTAGCTGACAAACCATGGGGTTGTGGAAGTAAAGCTCTGCTTTCAGGTGAATATTTATGGGTGTCTCTTAATGCTGCACTTTACGTGTGACTCTGGATGTGCAGCATAATTTAGAAACTGTTATGTTTCCCATTTCTTAATTTTTTATAAGTATTTGATACAGTCATAAGGAAGGTAATAGAAGGAGATGGTGAGGCTGCAGCTGTCACACAGACACTTCCTAGAATAAGTTTTACGCACTCATTTTCCTTGAAGTTTTCTGTCTTGTGCTGCTTTATGAAGAGAATTACATTGATGAATCTAGTTAACAAGATGGATTTTTTTTGTTCATGTTTGGATTTACATTATGAGAGAAGTCAAGCAAGACATTTTGATGTTCAGAGCAGGTCTCTGCCTGTCATTCCAGCTCATTCCAGTCATCTCCTCCAGCATGAATTGTGCTCCCAGGTTCCCCACTCTGATTGGGCCCTGGTTGTTCCCCGTGCAACTGCCACAGGATGTAAAGCACCCTCATTGATGCGTCTAGTCAACAAGATGGATTCTTTTTGTTCATGTTTGGATTCAAATCACATTTTTCAGCTGCTTTGTAGAACACATTCCTCAGCAGGTTACCTCAAGTCATTTCTAGAGCGTTCCCCACCCAGAGATGTAGCAGGGTGAGGGATGAAAGAGCCAATTGCTCCAGCATGCTCTGAGTGCAGTGCCAGGTGAAGTGAAACCCAAAGGAATGTGATTCAGCCCAGGTGAACCTGTCTGAAGCTTCCAGTGCAGGTTTGGCCACAGGGAGCCTTATCATTATCATCTCACCCAGCAAGGTTGCTCCAGCTTCTGTAATGTCTCTGGATGGCCTCATCCATCCAGTGATTTCTACAGGCTGTCCCTTCCTCCCGTGTCCATGTTCCCATGCCATCTCACACCCTGGGACAGAGCTCTGGGATGCTAGAGCATCTCTGCTTTGCCATTTGTGACACGCCTTGGCTGACACCAGTGCCAGAGGGCTTTGGGGGACAGTCACTGAGCAGATCCAAGGGCCTGTGATCAGCACAGAGCTGTTCTTGAACAGCACTGTACATTCTGGCAGAGAGGAAAACCTCCCTGGAGCTTCTGGAGCCCTGGCAGGAGCGTTGGAGCTCTGCAGTCCCTGGCTGGCCTGGGAACAGCCAGGACACACAGGCTGGCTCACATCTGTGGGGCTGCTGCAGGGCAGGACGAAGGCTCAGCCCAGTAGGGTCCTGCTGACAGAGGATTAGTCTGGCCTGGCTGGCGAGGGGCTACTGGTGAGCCTTGGTGAGCAGGAATATTGCCCAGGAATTACATGGCTCTGGAGTGAAAGTTCAGTGGTGTTGTGCAGCCACAAGAGGAGCTGCTGCTGTTTCTACATGCTCAAAGCAGACAGAGCCACAGGCACAGCACACTGGCACAGGAGGTGGAGGGGTGGGAAGGACCTGTGGCCCTTCCAGCTGCCCTTTGGCTGCCCCTGCAGCCCAGAGCCCACAGCCCGGGGCAGCTGTGCCTTGTCTCCTTTCCCAGCTCTATCCCTCCTGCCTCAGTAGCCAAGCAACAACTCAGGGATGGCTCCGTTGCCTCTGCATTGTTCCAAAAGGCTTTGGTTAGGATGACAGTAGCTTAAAATTAATTGAGAATCCCAGAAAGGTTTGGGTTGAAAGGGACCCTGTTCCACCACCTGCCATCTTCCACTGTCCCAGGGTGCTCCAAAGCACCATCCAACCTGGCCTTGATGTACATGAGGTTGTGAGTGGTACCAAATCTTTCAGTCCCTGTGTCATCTTCACTTGATTCTCCTCAGAAACAGTGGAGCTTGTGCTTGGGTAAAATCTGAGCAGGAATTTTTGGAAAGGAGGCCACAGCCCTGATTTCCCCTGGAGCAGAGTTAGTGCTTGTGCTTCCACCTTTACAGTTTTTGTCATTCTGGTCTGCCTGGCGATGGTATTTTATGTCTGGCATTACTTTAATAATAAAAATAAAAAAGAGGAAAAGATTTCTTGATAACTGTGTATATATTTGATATGATCTCCTTTTACTGAGAGTAAGGCCATTGGAGGAACGGGTTATCTCCAGGCTGCAAACCACCATTCTATTAGTCTGTTTGAAGTTATCTAGAAAGTCTGTTTGAAATATAGCCTCCTTCTTCCCCTCCCTCTCAACCTTCCTTCCCCTTAAATATATTTTCAGTCCCAGATCAAAACAAGGCTGTACTGCAATACAAAAACATTGTTTAAAGGGTCTTTACTCCGAGGTTTTATTTTCAGCCCTCTCTGGTAAATGGGGCTGGTCCAGCTCGATTCTAACCTTTATGCAAATTTAACGATAATTCAGCACAATATTTATAAGATTCAGAGTTAATTAAATCCCAGTGGAGATCAGACCCTGTATGACCTCATTACAGTTATACACAACCGCCTAATTTCCCCGAACAACCGCCGAGTGGAGGGTGTGCTAATTTAGGGAATGTATGGACATATGTACTGTCTAGATGTCTGTCTGTGCAGCCTGAATGGCAGCATCCTCCCTGTAACCAGCTCCTCCTCAAAATCACATTAGCTTTTGTTAATAGACTCTTTTTTTTTTGTTCCACTGGATCTTTAATCGATAGAAATAAAATTAAAGAGACATTAATTATCAAGCCTTGAGTTCCTGAGCTGGAAGGCATTTTAGCAATGCAAAGTATTATTATTGCTATTAATTTTATTAGATAGGCTTCATTTTCTCCCCTACATAATGAAGAATTTTGGTGGATTTCACCTGTGTGCAAAGGGGCTGGCTCAAGGCCTCTTGCATCGCTTCAGTCTTATCTGGGAGGCTGCAGAGGAGAGTTTGAATGATTCATGGGAGCCAGGATGGGAAGTTGCCATCTGTGAACAGCCGAAAATTAAATCAATTTTTGTGTCCTTCAGTGCACATGGGCTGGTATGTACAGACGCACATATGTACATTCAAACATGGGGGGGTTAATTCCCTTTATTCCCTTTTCAATCTGAATCCTTCTCATGGTCTTTTATGTTGAGTCTTTGGGGGTCTTGCCTGTTATTGCCGTGGACACAGCGAGGGTGGGAGTGGCTATTTCTCAAGAGAATGTTCATAGAAAAAACTCCATACAAGGGTGCAGGAAAGACAGATTTTATTTTCCTATAGTTTAATCCAAGAGGGACTGAAAAACATTCTTTAATTGTCAATAGGTTTCACTGTATTTAGGTTAATTTCATTTTGGACACAACTTCTTTTCCTTTGGAAATGAAACACTATTATCTAGTAAAAATAGGGAGTTTCAATGTTTTGAATTCTGTCATGAAGAAGGAATTGCTCATCAATCTTTTTTTTCAGTGTGGTGATGTCCTTTTGGTGGAAGAAAGAATCAGGAGTTACTACAAGTATCTGGTTTTCAATCTAAAAACCTCCTTATTTTTATAATCATATTCAGAACTGAATCTTTAGGTTTGATAAATATAAAAAAGTCTCCCTTGAGTATTTTTGTTTGTTGGTTGGTTAGTTTAGTTTTCTTTTAGGGGTTTTTTTTTCCCCCACATCCTTTACTCATGAAAGGGATAAACAGCAGAAACACGAGTTTCTGCTCTGTCAACATGGGTTGGCACTTTCAGCACGTAAATATTTTCAGCAGTTTGCCCACAACACACACATCCCTATCCCCAGCAGCAACCCCTGTGCCATGTGGAGTCAGCAGCACATGGACCAAGTTCTCACAGAGCTCCCAAAGCAAAGCCTCTTCTGGAGTCTGCAAAACAGCATCATTCCCGTGTGTAACAGCAGAGACAAGGAAATAAAGCAGCCCTGAGTGATCTCCTCTTGCACCAGGGAATGGTCAGCATTCCCTATCACTTCTTATTATTATTGCATCTGAGGACACCTGAGTCAGATGAAAGGGAAATAAAATGAACATGTTTTTGATGATCAGCAATGACACAGGCAAAGACACAGCAAACAGAGTGGCAGGGCCTGTGTGGAGCAGTGACTGACGGGACCTCTGATCTCCATGCCCACAACTCTGTGTGATGGGGAGGCAGCTGCAATCTGTTCTGTTTAATGTGAGCTCAGCACAGCCCTCGGGCTATTTGTAAGCTGCCAGGGAGCTTTGTATCGCATGAAGTTTGGGCACCTTGCTGAATTTCATGGCTCTAGCTGTGTGGCAGGGTTTGACAGTTTAAAGGATAGAAAGGGGTGGGAAGTTTCTTAAATAGCCTTCTGCCAAATTAAGAACAGTGCCCATATGCAGGTCAGAGCTAGTTGGTGAACAGGGATTGCAAACTGTGGTGTCTTTGTTCCCTTCCTCCAGGAACAAACGAAAAAGTGGTTCTGTGCCTGGGATGCAAAGTGCCAGGGAAAGACCAGTGGATGGAGAATATCATCAACACTATCAGACACACATGCAAACAAAAGCAAAAAGCCCATCAGGCCAGAGAGGACAAAGTATCTGTAACACAGGAGCCTCTTTAAGAGCTTTCTGAGGGCCTGTGGGGATTTTGTGGTGGTTGAGGTTTTTGGGTGGTTTGCTTTACTTTTCCTTTAGAGTTGCTCTAGTTCATTAGCTTTTAACAATTTATCAGTATGGGAAGATAAATCCCCTGCAGTCCCTTTTAATATATTTTCTTCTTCTTTTCAAGTAAATGATTGATGAGTATCAATCTAATTGTTCAATACCGAGTGGCTGCTAATGTAGAGCCCCTGTTGCCTGAGGGTTCCTACCATGGTTTATAACCCTGTGCAGATCATCTGGTTAAGATCTTAAGTAGCCAAAGCTGTAAAAGTTTATGTCTGTGTGTGGGTGGGGGAGTAGGGAGCTCACAAGTAAGCAAGGCACATTTCCATTAATCATGTTGCACTCCTTTTGGCTGCTGGATTGGGCAATATGTTCCCAGCTATGCAAGTAGGGTGGAGAAGACTTTCTCTGTGTTAGTATTTGCCTCTGGCAAACAGGGGCCAGAGCTGTGGTGGAGCCTTGTGGAAGGAGACTGATGGAGGAGGAAGTGTTGTCTGGTGGTGGAAGCGCAGGGCAGGGCTGGTTGCTCTGAGTTCATCCCTGCCGTGGCTTTGCTGCCTTACACCAAACACAAGTTTGGTCACTCCCAAGGATTACTGAGCTCCAGTGTGACAGGCTCACAGCCACTCAACAGCTTTCCTGTGGCCTTCACACCGTTCAGGATCCTTCAATTTGGGTGCCACCATCACTCTTGAAATAGCAATGTTCCTTGGATATCCAGGGACAGACAAGAGCCCCTTTTGGTAGGTGCTGAACCAACACAGTGCCTGTCACAACCAACACAGTGCCTGTCACAACCTCACCCTTTGGGAGATGGAACCAGATGGATGCACAGACAGGAGCACACAGGGAAGTGATGGGCACAGGGCTGGCCCAGCACTCTGTAAGTGCTCTGCACACACCAGGCACAGTCTGCTCTCAAGTGGTTTTGGGTTTCATTTGGGGTCTTGGGTCTAAGGAAGAGTATCTTCAGTATAAAGAAGAGATCTTGGGTATGTGGAAGAGATCTTGGGTCTAAGGAAGAGGAACTGCAGAGCTTCACATGTGAGAAGTCCCAGCCCCACTGTAGCTCCAGGTGTGCAAGCCCCACACTCACAGTGGGAGCTGTTGTGACTCCACAAGGCTGAGTTCTACAGCCATGGGATACCAAATTAAACAATATATAATCTAATGTCTTCACAAGGCTTCCTAAGGCAAAGCTGAGATAAAAAAAGGCTTGGACATCTTCCTGACAGGTAATGGTATGGAGATGACAGTACAGATTCTTACACTTCAGACTGGCAATGTGTGAGTAGAAGCAAAAATAAAGTGAAAACAAATATTGTCTGGTGTTTCTTTATGTCTGAAAATTCCCAATACTTATGTTTTTAATTGCTTTTAGCTACAGGTCTGTGATATGTTTTAAAATTAGGTAGTGAAACACCCAAAGCTCCCCAACAGCATAGAATTGAATTTTGCTTTTCAAAATCTGCATCAAATTCTCAAAGCAATCTATATTTTTAATAAATACAGGAAGTTTCTCTGGTATTAAGGTTACCTCTTATGTATTTTGTTCATTTTTTCTACAAAGAAAGAATTATTTTCACCACTAACACAACAGCTGAGATATGTATCCATAATGCCATTTGGCACCTCTGTATTGAAGGATTTTACATTTTCAGGGTTGTATTTTGATTGATTCCTTCACATTTAATTTGTCTCTTGTTTTTCAGTATTTTTGTTCCACTTCTCTGAAAAGGGCACTAACACCCCATCCCATTTTCACTCACTGAACGTCCTCAAGTCACTGAAGGTCCCCAAGTGAAACCATGACTTCCCAGTTTCTGAGATCTGTCCTGAGACCTCTAAACTGGGTTACCTCATACTGCCTAGAGGTGGGAAGTGATCTCATATGGGTAAGGGACAGAAACAGAAACAACTTTATAGGTGGCAAAGGAAACATTAAAAAAAAAATCCATTTGTGGGCACATATTCTCTCCAAACAGATGAGGCAATTAAAAGAGAAAAACTGACAACAAAGGAGAAGCGGAATCTACTAACATTTGCTCAGTGTGGATCTTGGATTTCTCTGTGGGAGTTACTTAAATTTACACCGGTGAGGGTGGCAGCAGAAGTGGCTTTCCATAGCCCATGCCCCACATCTCCCTGTGCTGTAAATTAACCTGCCTTCCCGGTGACTTCACTGCACCAGCTCCCCGGGGCAATCACTGCCCTGACAGAACTAAGCCTCGGTGTCTGGGGCTGCTTCCCCAGCCCTGCCTCTGGACAAGGTTTTAGGAGTGATTAATTCCTCCATCGGCACTCGGGGCTTTGCCTGGACAAACAGCCCTGTTTGCTCACGTGAGATGGATTGCAGCCTCCAGACCCTGCGCTTTGCCTGGGGGGTGAGGGCAGGGCTGCTTTGCTGTTTGGAGATTCTTCTTTGAGAGGTCTAAATTACAAAACTGTTCATTTTGTTTAAAGAAAGATTATGATCTCTGGAAGAAATACAGTACTGGCAGCAACAATGCACAAAGTGCTCAGAAACATTCGAAATATTGGACCTAACAGAGAAACCCCTCCCAATCCCTGCTCCAGCCTTAGTGCAAGTATTGACTTACCCAGAGCCACAGAGTATTTGGGAAATGGAAGTCTTCAAAGATAAACAATTGGCTTAATATTTTAATATTTGTTATGTGGCCACTATCAAAGTCTTGATTTTGGGACTGCCAGGCAGAGCTGTGCTGGATATTGTCTATCTGGAGAGCAGGGGGGGGCTCAGGACCTGGTAGGTTTGGGCAGAGGGACACGGTGGGTTTGGGCAGTGGGACATGGTCGGTTTGGGAAGTGGACACACAGGGGTTTGACCATAGGGAACACAGGTTTGGGCACCAGTGCTATAGTGGGTTTGGGCAGTGGTGACTCAGTGGGTTTGGACAATTGTGACACATGGGGTTCAGGCAGTAGGGACACAGGGAGTTTGGGCAGTGGTGACCCAGTGGGTTTGGGCAGTGGGGACACAGTGGGTTTGGGCAGCAGTGACGTGGTGGGTTTGAACAGTGGTGACACACGGGGTTCAGGCAGTAAGGACACTGGGTTTGGGCAGTGGGGACACAGGGGTTCTGGCAGAGGTGGACAGGGCTTTGGGTAGTAGTGACATGGTGGGCTCACCAGGAACATCACTGTCATCCTCCCTCTCAGCCTGATGAGGAGTTTGTGATACACAGAACCCAACCATGTACCAGTGCAGGGAAATGTTATAGGTTTATGAGGAGAGTGATTAAAAATGTATCAAAGAGGCTTGTAAAGCTTATGGTTCAAGTTAACTGTATGAAGTAAACAGCCTTTAAGTGTCTCCTGGGACTGTGACAGATAGTCTGTGGGTGTTACTGCAACATGGTACTGGTGATTGTTCTGGCCATCCCAAACTAATCACCATCTGTGTGTATGAGCCTCTTGGGAGCTCCTGGTTGTTGGACAATCATGGTTGTTAGCATTTTTAATCAGTTTCTGTGCAGCACAGATAGAAACCGTATGCTCCAGTCTTTATTTTCCCTACTCGGAGAGAATTATTGCAGCACTAAAAAGGGGATGTGTGAGTTCCTGCTAATTTTAGAGGGTCACATTCACCTCATGCACCTAGTCGTGGTGACATTTCCCTAGGTGTTCCCTGCCCCTGCTCTGAAGTGCTGTGGTAAGAATTATGCTCCTGTTTTGCTGCTGGCAAGGTGGATTGGACTGCGAGTCCTTGGCTCTGCCTGGCAGCCCCCTCTCTCCTCGTGGCCACGCTTCCTGCATGATTCAAAGGCACTGACACAAATGCAGAACATTCAGGATCACAGTTGGGGAGATGGAGTTGGGGGGTTTTATTGTCCTTCTTGGTAGTGAGAAATAGCTGCTGAAGTAGGAAGAAGCAGAGCAGATCATTGCCTGAAGCAGGAGACTGTGTGCAGTTGAAGTTATGGGCCCTGGGAGAGTTCCCAGCTGTACTTGCCTGGCTGTTGATGCAAGAGGCACTGCAGGCAAAGATGGCTCCGGGAACGGAGGGGCAAACAGCGAGGGGAGGGATGGCTCAGATCCAGGCTCTGAGGAGCAGTGCCGATGCTAAAAGGAAAAAGCTCTTCTCTCGTTCTGTACTGAAGTGCAGCTCATCTTGACAATTAATCCTTTAAGAATTAAGATCTGGGGGCTGGCTGTGCGCTCCGCAGCCATTTGACATCTGTGCACGGTGGCTGGAGAGCAGAACCCGGCTCTTCCCTGCCGGGCTCCAGCAGCCTCCCCTAGAGTGCTGATCTGTCAAACCTGGCAGCAGCTCCAGTGCCCCCTTGTCCTCATCTCCCAGCCCTAGCCCCAGACTCAGCTCTAAGGACTGAACAAAGGGCTGGGAGTGTGAGCAGAGAAGGCGCTGATGTACACGGGAGGTGAGGGGGGAGAACAGAGGAAGAGCGAGCAAGCTGAATTCCCTCCTGTTCCAAGCAAGCTGGAGTTCTTGTCTTAAATGAAATGTCTTTTGTGTGTTCATTATCAATGTTGCCATCAGCTTCCTGGGGCTCTGCTCTCCTTTTACTTTTTAAAGGACTTGATTCAGGCTTCCTATTAATTTTCCTGGAGCCATGAGGTGTGAGACCGAGGGCAATGTGCTGCTGCTGCTGCTGTGTTTATCAGCTGGGGCTGCTGTGTCCCTGTAGCTGTGGGACCAGGAACAGGTTTTGAAGAAGATTTTGAATGAATAAATGAATGAATAAAGCCATTTTCTGGCGCACAGTCAGGTGGCCTGTTTGAGTGAGGATTAGTCCTCCTCTGCACTGTTTGGGTGGTAGGGTCTGATCACATTGATGTGATCAGTTTGTTCTCTAGAGTTCCATCCATGGACTATGTCAAGTTTAACACCATGGCTTTGTGGTGAGTATCATGCCCATGCAATGGAGAGGTGCTCTGTGCCTTCCCATCCTTCCTCCTGGTGCTCATGTCTCCCTGGAAACTGTATTCTGGTGCTGGCAGACCCAATCAACAAGTAATTTCAGTTTACCTTTTGTCAAAAGGGACAGTTGTATGTGATTAGGTGTGTATTGATTATCTGATTTAAACCACAAATGTTTCCCCATAAACTGTGCTGTGCCCCCAGTGTGTCTCAGATCACTGGTAACTCCTCCACAGTGTGAGCATGGGGCTCACACTGGTTTGGGACTGGTTTGTTCTTCTTGTCCTCCAGCCCAGCCTCCCAACGGGGTGGAATTGTCAAATACTACAGAGTCCATTTAGGGTCTGAGAGCTGCTGTCAGGCAGGGACTGTCACTGCAAAATTTCTGCAGTTTCATTTACACCAACTTGTGAATTCCTTCTGGAAGGGGCAGAATACTGAGAATTCCAGGAGTTAATGGCCCAAGTGGGTTATAAGATCCATAATCACCAACGCTGCCTCTCCTCAATGCATGTGTCTTCATCTGTCAGCCTTGAGGATCATCATGAGCCTGTGTGAAATGAAAAAAACCTGTTTAACTGCTTCATGTTAACTAACATATTAGAGCCCTCCTGACATTATCGTTATTAATTCTAACAAAACGTGCTCCCACTGCTGGTAACCCGAGTGTGCTTCCAAATGCATCCCTGCTCAGGGAGCAGGAGGAGGTCACTCGCTGTGGGACCCGGGCTGCAAACACACTTCTGGAAACCATCAGAGCCTAAGCCTGTTGACTACCACAGTGCAGAGCAGGGTGCATCTTATTAGAAAATTAAAGCTGTTTTTTGAGGAAAGTGGCTCAGTCTGGCAGCTCATTTCCTTTATTTTGGCCTTGCAGTTGGAGCAGGTTTGCCTCCACCCAGAGGGGAAGAGTCAGACTGTGAGAGGGACAGAGCTCAATGGTTCCAGAAGGGCCAGGTTTAAAGGTGTGAAAAGCTCCTTGGCACACCTGAGGAAACAGTAAATACTCAGTAAATGCTCACTGCTGCTTTGCATTTCTTTCTAATCTGCACATCACAGATGAATCTCTCCTTGTCTTGTGCAGGCCACTGTAAAAGTGTAGGCAGTAGGGACTGTTCTGTAGTAGCAAATGAAGGAGCACCCAGTTGTCTGCAGTAATTGTCCAAGGTGTTGGCAGTCTTTCTGCAGGACCCAGGAGACCTTTCCAGGGGTGGTTCTCAGTGCCCTCTCTGGTTCACTCCCCTGCCAGGGACCTTTCTCAGGGGCCTGTAATTGGTTTGCAGAAAGAAATGTCTGCTCATCCCTCCCACCTCATGCATTTCTCCCATGTGTGCTGGGCTGGGCTGGGCTGGCTTTGCAGAGGCCTCTCTGCAGAGACCTGGGGGGCTCCTGGAGCTCTGCAGTGAAACTGTGCTGGAGTTGGTGTAAGGGAGTGGGACCTGACCTGCCACACATCAGCTTTAGGATAAATTCCACACTCTGAGGCCAGTCCAGCTGCAATGGTTGGTGAAACATGGAAACAACCTGCTCTGTGTGGCTGAGGGGAACCATTTAACCTGATGGAATTTTGTTACTGATATTTTTATCTCTTTACTCCTTTTCCTAAGATTATGTTCTCAAAGACGCAAGCCTGATTCTTCTGTCAATATTCAGGCAAAATCAAAAAGACTTTTTGTCTGAATTAACACCCATAAATTATGTCCAAACACAACCAGGCACATCCAGGTTGTCTACAGCTACACATAGAAGACTACATTTGTAGTGCTGGGTGCCAGGCCTCTATCACTCGAGGAGGAATTTATTCTACCCTGTACTTCTTCCAATTAAGCACTGGTGGATGCTCAGCTGTGACAGGTACTGATAAATGGATGTGGCAGGATCGACTGTGAATGTTTTGGCAGCAGCCCTCCTTCAGGTAGCTATTAACTTTATTTTTTAATATGAAATTCAGGCACTAAATCCAAGGGAAAAAAAAAGCATACATAATGTAGGTTAATTAAAATGCCTGTAAATGAACAGGTGACAGGTGCCAAGCCCCATGACAACCACAACTGGAGAAATGAAAGTGCAACAGACTATTAGGATTCCTGTGTTAATCAGGTAATAGTAACTTGGGTAATTACAAAATCATATGAAATCTTTTTTAAATCCCAAACCTCATTTATAGCCTTTTGGAGATAAAATATAAAATATAGAGTTTTAATCCAAAAGGACTTTCCCTTCTCTGGAGCCCTCAATCTCAGATTTCTTCCATGGCTGACACAATTAAAGGCTGGATTTTTTTTCTCTCCCCTCTCTTCAATTTTATTTTAATTAAGAAATATTAAGTTAAAAGCCACCGAAGAGTTTGAGTTTCTCTCTCTCTAGCAGGTATTTGCTAGTCACTTATGTGTCCCAAGGCCTTTTGCTGTGTATCAGGTAGAACCTGTCGTGTGCACCTGTTGGCTCTGAGAGGTGGATTTTTTTGTGCTGAGAAGCAGCACAGGGCACGTGTGAGATGAACCTGGAACAGACTGGAAGCTGCTCTGCCTTCCCAGGAGCAAATTATTTGAAGATAAGTAGGAGGACTTCTGATTAAAATGTTTTTTCTCTGAGTATGAGGCCAAGCAGTGATACAATTTCATATCTGATAGGCAAACTAAGACAACATCCCATTGTTGCAGCCTTTCCCAGACTGAAAAGCCCATCCAGATTTGGTTTCCCAAGTAAACACATCGAGCCCTCCTGAGGAGATGCTCACAGACATTCTTTCTCTGCTTCTGGAGTCTTACTGTATAACTGGGGTCTTGATCCCAAGCAGAAAGTTTAGCAGAGGTATTAAGTGACTTGCCCAAGGTCATTAATAAAAATCAGTAGAAAAATGAAACTTTCCAGACTTGTGCTTGTAATTACCAAGGCACATGCCTCTCTCTTGATCTGTCAAAGATGTAAAAATATATATTAAAAACTGTCTGTAGTTAGTGCTAGGAGGTGGTGCCTTTGCTGAGAACCTGCACCAGGGTTCCCTCTGTGAAGGACCTTGGAGGCTGATTCAGACTCTGGCATACAAAGATTTTTCTTGGATTATTATTTTTTTTTATTATTTTTTTTTAAACCAGATATCAGAAATGAGAAACATTGGTTTTCATCCTTGTCCCTGCAATAGAATTTATTACCCCTGGGCTATAGACAGCCAGACAAATAGAAACAGATTTCTTTCTTTCTTTCTTTCTTTGACTTGGAAGATGAGAACATGTTTTGTACATTCCTATATTGCAGCCAAAATAAAGGTCTTTATCTTCAAGGAAATCAGAAGTTTGGTTCTTGGTAATACCCCACTAACCCAGACAGTGACAAATTTCCAGCTTTCCCCACCATACCAGGAACATGATGACATTCAACTCCCATCAAGAGGAACAAGGGAGCCTTCCCTCCTTTTCCCTTTTCTGATCAACACTGTGTATAAATTAAACAAAGAAAAGGATGGAGCTTTATTTTAGGAAGCTTTTGGACCACAAGTTGTGTAGTTGTGTTTTGGATTAAAGGTCAGGATGGGAAATCTGCCAAGGTTTCCCCTCCCCATTGCTACTAATTGTCACTGCTCCAGTGGGGAAAAAAAAAATACTGGATTAAGGGAAAAAAATAAACCCAGTAAGAATAATAAAGGGAAAACGGAAATCAGGCTTCATCCAGTGCTCGAGATATGCCCTACATAGAGGCTATTGAATTCTGCCCACCTCTTTGCCAGCCTCCCCTGGGCATGGGGGACAGTGCTTATTTTGTTTGGGGGTTTTTCCCTCCCTCCCACCCTCTGCCTCCCTCAGTGTTTTTATTCAGGCACAGCAGGCACAAAAGTGAACACTGACAAGCTTTGGCACGCTTAAAAAAAAAATAAAAGAGGAAAAAATAAAAAAGAAGAAAAAAATTGCTGCCCCTCTCCCCAAGCCGTCCATTCTGTCGCCAGAGCCCTGCATTTTCCAACATAAAAGCATAATCAAAAGAAATCACGCTTGGACTCAGTCAGGGACAGGGCAGAATAGTCCATTTAGCTTTATGCTAAAAAAGAAAATAATTGGACCAAAATTTGTTTGAAATAGGAGCAGGAAACTGTTTGTTTGCAATCTATTTCCTCTGGAAAACAGCAAACCCTATTAAACCCTCTTTGGGAGCTATTTATTTTGGAAACAAGTTCAACATTCTGCAAGCAGCACATGCAGGCAGAAAAAAGTTGTAGCAGAGTGTAATCTTTGGAGGAAATGTCCATGTTTATCTACACCGTAGTTCCAACCAGCTCCCAGAAAAACAAGCGTTCCACAGCTCTAGCTGGGCTTGGCTGCTCATAGCCCACAGCCCCAGAGTGACAAGCCCTGTAAGTGGTGCAGCTGAGAGGCAGGAAAACCAGCAGAGCCAAAAGCTTCTTCTGCTCTTCTCCAAAGGGATGTTTCCTCTCTGTTTGCTCTCCTACTCCCATCAGCACCCTGCAAACCTTACACCTCATCATACCACAGGGTTCTCATTCCAGGGGATTTCTCCTGGGACATCCATGCCAGTGCCAGAATCAGGGAGAGACACTGGCCACCTGAGCATGGCAGTGACCCCAACAGTCCCAGGCTGTGGAGGCTGCTGCTGGTGGCTTTTACCTCTCTTTTCCATGGTCAAATCACAGTAGAATCCTTGAGGGAACAGTAACAATGAATAATTTCCAGCTAGTGTGTCGTGATTGCGCAGTTTAGGGGAGTATTTGATGGCTGAGATGAACCAGTTCAAACCTTGCTGCTGATTTGCAGTGGAACAGGATCTCCCAAGCAAATCTGCTGATTTTCTGTCTCCTAATGTTGTTAGTGCTGGACACAGAGAAATTCCTCACTGGACTTCTGTGTTTCTTCATTTTGGAAGGTTAAATCAATACTACCCAGTGCTGGCCTCAAGTTCATCTTCTAAGTTGTGATTCCAGGTAACCCATGGTACCTGCCAGTTTGGCTCCATGTCTGGTGCCAGTCGGGGTTGTTCTCCCCAGGCAAGGCCTGGCATGGCCTTTTCCAGCTCTGGGCATCCCATTATCCCAGAGCTTGTAACAGCCACAGCCTTTGCACAGCCCGAGGCGCCCTTTGTGTCCTCAAGCCTGGGACATGCAGGGACTTGTGCTCCTGTCTCTGTGCAGGTGCTGGGAGGTGTGAGGGTGTATCCTACATCCGAGGCAGTGAGAAGGCATCTGCCAGGCCCTGCCACTTCCCCAGGGCTGAGCTTTTCCTCCAAGCTCTAACCACATCCTCCCCAGTTTTGTCTTATCTGTCGTGATAAGATTAACCCAGTTATGTAGGTATTTGTATTCCTCTTAGCCACCTACTCCTGTCCCCAGTTCCCCTGATCTCCATCCTTCTCTACATTAATTTCTCTTTATATTTAACCTTTAGATTTTGGAGAAAGGAGTATAATGGGTCTCAGCAGGATATCATCTGATTTCTGCTCACAAGAGAGGGTCTTAAGTTTCCCCACAAAGTGGCTGTGATTTATGAGCTGTTTCCCACTTAGGGGTTAAGTGTTATCTCTCAGCCCAAATATCCTGTATTAGCAATAGAGCTGATTACCACTGTTTGTATCAGTCATTGGGATCCTTAAATAAAATGGAGAGCAGCTTGTTGGAAATCCTCATTTCGTTGAAAAGCATGGTTTAACTTTAATAGGGTTTGCATATATATCGTAAATCAGCTTGGAAAAAAGAGGGCATATTTTTTTTCTCCATCTGATTGTTTTACACATTTCAACAATGTGTAAAAACACAGCCTGTCATTGTTAATTTTAACCAAAGGGAATTACTTCTCAAAAGACTGTAGTCGTGATTAAATGGAAAAGGTATCAGTAGTGTAAATTTGGAGCTGATTAAATGCTGTCAGCTCAGATTCCTTATGCAAAAGAGATACAGGGATTAGGCTGGCTGCTTTCACCACCTAAATAACACAAGTGCTTAAGCACACTCAATGCAGGGAACTTCTGCAACACTGGGTTTGTGTTTTAGCATGGGGCAAACCTGCCTCGTGCAGTCCTTGGATTGAGCTGATCCCCCTTTCCCATCTTACACAAACTGGGTCGTTCCTACTCCCATGAGACTGGGATGGCAATAACAAATGTTGTAGGCTTTGCTCCCTTAGCGAGTGTGGGACCGTCCCAAAGTACAAGGTGGGTTGTAGGAATTTGGAACATGCTGTTCTTCCTGTTAGAAAGAGTACTTCTCTTTTCTGGTATAGTCCTGTGGATACAAGTGGAAATTGACAGGCAGGACCATTCCTGACTCCACTGTTACCTCACCTGCAGAATTGCCACAGTTTTCAGCCTTTCTATGGATGAGCAATTCTGCCTCCGCCGAGGGTGAAGAAGGGACAGCTGCAGCATTGCAGAGTGCAGGAAAGGGACCTGGTTTCTGTGCTCAGAGCAGGTCAGAGAATCCTCCAATGGTTTGGGTTAGAAGGGACCTTATAAAGATCGTCCAATTCCACCTCCCTGCAATGGGGCAGGAACACCTTCCACTAGACCAGACTGCCTGCTGTGGCATAAATTCATAAAGCCATAAATTAATATCTTAAGGCATCCTTCTTTCTGGTCAGAGTAGTGTAGAATTTGCAATCTCAGGCAAACAAGTTGTTCAAACACTTCTCTCACTGTTAGGGACAACTTCACTGTCACCTGTGGAAAGTGGTCACTTCCTTCTCTAGGCCAGACCATCTGGTGAGGTAGGCAGAGGTTTAATCAGGTGGAAATGGCAGGCATTTTAAAGGATTTATTTAGCATCAGATCCCAAAAAGCTTTGGGGCACTACAGTGGGCCATAATGTTTGGTGGTTCTTTACAGCCATCACAGTCCTCACAGACAGACAGGGAGGTCTGTGCTTGCTGCAAGGAGTGTTCATGCCATGGGCAGGGACTTAGGTTGCCTTGGGATTGTACAGTGCTGGAGATGCTGGACAGAACTGAAAAATGATCCTGCAAATCTCACACACAGAGATCCAGGGTGAGATCTGTGTTGTTCCCAAGCAACTGCAGAGAGAAGGTGGTAAGGGAACAGCATCACAAGTCTGAGGGACAATGACCAGAAAAGAAAGGTGCCCTACATTTGCAAGTATTGCAATGTGTACAGAAGTAGTTGTGAGACTTACTGCAGCTTATTCATAATTTAAATTTTGAATAATACACTATTTTTCCAATGCTATGGACCATAGATTTCACATCCTCACATGTGATCAAGCCAGCAGTGTGATAAGGAAATATGGGCAGAGGTCTAGTTCCTGAGGTCCAAATCCCTCCTGACTAAAAGCTTTCTGTGGTTACTTTGGTGGTTTTCTCACAGCACTCAGCAGTTAACCAAAGACAAGAATTTTACCCAGGGCTTTTTTTTGTTTGTTTGTTTTTTTGTTTTGTTTTGTTTTTTCCTGGGCACATATTGTCAGATACTGGCAAGTTGATAGCTTTTATTTCATGCATAACTAAAGAAGCAGCAGTAGTATGAGGGGAGCTGGGGTACAGCTGACATCTAGAGTAGAACTTACTTTAATTGAAAAGCAGTTCTAGTCATTTTTTTTTTCCTTCTCTTCTTATAAGAAGTGGGGGGGGAAGAATTGTTTTCAAGTATTATTAAGCTTTTTTTTTCCCCTCCCAGAAGCTAAGAAAGCCATCTGTGAAAACCTGTTTGCATGTTTGTTTTCTACAATAAAATGCAAAATACTTCTTCCTGTTAGTGGATTATGCCATATGTCACTCCCTGTAACAAAACCAGCATGTTTATTAATGAACCCAATCAGAGGCAAGGATTTAGAAAGATTTAAAGGAACTGAATTTTTAGTTCAATATTTTAGTGTAGAAAAACTTCTGGTCTGTTGTTCATGTTGTACTCGGAAAACTCAGGCTTTGTTTCTTATATGAATTTGCTAAATTGGCAATGGAAAGAGAGCAGGAGGAAACTCTCTGGGAAAAGAAATCACACTGCGATCCCTACGTTCTGCATGCGTGAACCCCCAGCTGATTGTGATCAGCAGTTTATATGTGATTAATATTTAATTTGATTGGTATAGTTTTTTCTCCAGATAAGCTAATTAAGTAACTTGATGGAAAGGACACCCTTGTGCATTAATGTAGCAGCGTTTTGGTTTCTGTAGGGCAAACTAAACCTTCCTGAGTTACAGATGAGGTGGAGTCAGCTTTCTCACTGTGTAGTGCAGAGCCCTGAATTTCATGGCTTTGGTTTTCTCTCCCCAGACTGCCTGAGAGTTGGGCTCACACAATTGCTGCTGTGCTGGGGACTATTTCATACATGATAAGGGCTGTTGTGATAGAAGGAAAGGTGACCAGAGATCTTCTGTTTGCCTCCTCACATGGCAGGAGACTGTGCCTGCCCAGAATCTGGTTACAATCCTGGGAGCTTTTGACTTCTCAAATAGACAAGGTCTCTTATCAAAAGGGTTCAAAGCTTGGGCGTCAGCACACCAATCAATACTTGCTTTATCTTTAAACTCTAATACTGCCCTCACTGATTTAGATCTCGTTGTAGAGCTCAGCTCAGGCTGATAATGCTGCTGGGAGGGAGATGGAGCATTTCAGCTCAGGCTGGGATTTCTTGTGTTGTTCCACCCAGGACCGAGCAGCATTCACCAAATGGGATTTTAGGTTGCGGTGTGAGGATGTTTTTCCCCTTCTTCTGAGTTCACAGAGAATTTACAATGCTTTTTATATGTGTTCTTTGGAATATTCACCTTCCAAAACTCTAAAATAAGCAATAACAGTCTGATTTTTCACATGTGATTCCAGGGTAACCACAGGCAAAGGGTGAATGCCAGGTCTGTTCTCTGGCAGCAAAACACTGCTAGAAATGGACCTATTGCTTCCATACGCAGAATACATTTCTCAGTGCTGAAGTTCTTGCACTGAGACCTGGCTGGCCACTTATGAGGGGGATAATTGAGTTAGCATCTTCAGAATTCCTATCTTAAGGCAGGAAAAGGTGTTCATTAGCTCAGTAGATGTATTTACTAGTGCAGTCATGAAACAGCTTTCTAAGTGTACTTTGTGAAGACCACAGGAAAGAAATTCCTCTTAATATTCCTCCAACTTTCTTACATCTAATGAAAGGCTCTGTAATTTAGTGTCTTTCTGAAAAGCATAATTCATCATGGAAGAAAACTGAAAAATAAAAGTGACCTTTTTGAAAGGTCAGTTCATGTTTATGCGTCAGAAACAGTCATGAGTACAGGTCTGAAGCAAGACAAGGGTGTCCTAAAATAGCATTCCATTAATCGTTTAATCAGCCTGTGCTTGTTACAGATTTGACATATTCTGTAGACAAATCAGGTCAGAGGTAACAAGTGATTCAAAGAAACAGATGAAAACCCTACTGAACTGTGGAAAACATTCTTCTTAAAAGAAAAAATCTGAAGCTGAAGTATACTTCTTCAGTCTGAAAAATTAATAACCTGATGAGCTTTCACAGGCACTATGAAGACCCAAGATTCCTGGATTCCCACCCATCTGCTTAAGACTCCCCAAGAAATATGTCAACCCTTATTTTGCTGCCTATATTTTTTGCTTCTCTTTTGCTTTCTTAGCATGTGCCTGTTTTGGAAGTGATTTTTGCTTCCTGTTTGCCTGCAGGACTTCAGTCAGGGCCTGTATCCCACTCCAGAAATGCTCCCTTAGGGAACGGCCCTGGGGGCTGTGGCAGCCTCCCTGCATCCAGCAGGGAAGGTCAGAACTCAGTGTTACAGCCTCTGGAGCGTCCTCCTCTCTTCAGGAGCAGGAACAGGATGCATGGAGTGGGTGTAGGCCAGAGCAGGATCAGAGGGCTGCCTAGGCTGTTCCATGCTGACATTGTGATTTCAGGAGACAAGCCCTAAGGATGGTGTCTGTGGCAGACCTTACGGAGATCTGAGAGGAGGAATGGTCATGCAGGATTTTATTCATGCATTGTTTTCAGCAGTGGGGAAGAGTCCACATCTCCACATCTCCGCTCTCTGCCTAAATGCCCACCAGCTGATTTCTCTCCCCTGCCCACCAGCCCTGGCCGAGCCTCCAAATGCTTCTGCTGCACCCCCGTGATTGCTGTTCCAGGCACCTGAACTTTATCAACTCTCCCATTTAGTTTCCCAAATAAGAAACGAGCTGGCAGCCCGAGGTGCAGCTGAGGAACAGGCAATTCCTGGGGGCTGCAGTTTGGAATGGGGAACGTGCACAGTCATTTCTCTTGACCATCAGCGCTGAGCGATGGTGGCACAGAGCAGGAAGCCTTTTGCATCTCGTGCATGGCAAAGCAGTGTTGTTATTCTGGCTGCATAGCTTGGCTTGTTATTGAGCACATGCTTTGCAGATTAGCCTGTTTGTATAGCCAATCGAACATGTGCTCCATTAAAAATTAAAACATCCTGTTTTAAGGATGGAGCAGGAGACATCAGCTGCCACTGTGTAGCAGACATGGAAAGCCCCCAGAGCCCATTACCATAGGTTACAGCAAATGTTAATCAGTGCCAATGCAGTTAAATAATGCAGTTCGTGCAGATGGCAGCTACTACATCTACTCACAGATGTGTCCTCGAGTCCCTGAGGTTGCTGTATCACAGGAGTTGTCGGGAACAGTCAGATCTGATGCTGACTGTGGGTATCACCTTTGTGTTTGTGCCACAGATACCAGCCAGAGGAAAGGCAGCCATGCCTAGGCCTGAGGAACAAAGTCAGAAGCGTATCAGAGCATAGCACGAGGACCTGAACTCAAATAAAACAAAAAGGAAGTCTGTGCCCTTCACAAATCAGGGGGGGTTTGGGTTTGGTTTTTTGGTGTTTTTTTAGTTGTTGTTGTTGTGGTGGTGGGGGTTTTTTTGGGTTTTTTTGTTTGTGGTTTTTTTGTTTTTTTGGTTTTTTGTTTGTTTTTTTTTTTTTGCCAGGCATGTTTACCTTCTGCACATAGAAATCAGTGTTTTACCATCATTAAAGACCTGGATCCACAGCTCAGCTTTTGAACTGGGATTTTTGTGATCGCTGCACATCATTATAGCCATTCCATGTGTACAGCAGGGCAGGGAAGAGGTTCTCAGCCTGCACCAGTCAGACTTCATTTGGGATTTTTGTATCCTTCCCCATGTCTGCAAAAGCGATTCTGTGAACTGCTGGAGCCCTGTTCACAGCAGTCTCTAGGTCACATACAGTACAGGTGTTCTCTGCCACTTTGTCATATTGTCCTACCTCAGGAGAAGTAATTTATTTACCTTTTCAGCTGTTTATGCTCAGGATGTGTTTTTATGAAAAGGAGTGTGCAAATCTATATGACATGCAAGAGTTTGCAGATGAAGGTTGTGCTATAAGTATAAATATTGTTTCTAAGATCTGTCATGCTGTTCGGTAGGTACTAAGAGGAAAAAACATTGCAAGCCAAGAAGCTAAAAAGCATTTTCTTTTCGTTTTTTTGCATCTTAGCACACCCTTCATCATCTGTTTGTATTTCAGGTCTGTGTCACTGGTGAATGTTCTTTATCCCAAATCTGGGGATTTCTTTTTAAAAAGTCTGTCTCCTTTTTTTAGAAAAGGTTCTGTCTGTCTATATTGTGAGGGGATAGCTTGAAAAATGAAAAATTTTAATCAGTAAACACTTGGCTTTTTCTCAGCTTTTGCTTAATTCATTGAGGACATGATCATTAGAGATCAGTGTTCTAAAACACATAGATCTGAGGTTTTCTCATTTCCTGGTGACTTCACCATCGCTCTGAGTGCAAGTGTCTACAACACCCAGCATTTGGTGCTCTTTGTTGCAATGGCTCGGTTTGTGTTTTCTGTGGAAGATGAGCTCCAAACCAGCCATCTGCAGTGAGCCTCAGTGGAGACATTTGCTTGTTACAACTGTGATTTCTTCAACCTGCCATAAGACTGTCACACTCCACCCATCCCATCCCACTGGATGGCACACCAAGCCTGCATCCCATCGTTTGTAAAGAGATATTGGCAGGGTTGGGAATTGCACAAGTGCAAGGAGGTTGGTAGAGATATCTGAGAGCATAATACATTTTGGTTATTTAAATTTAGTTCTCAAGGCTATAAAATGGGACTTGGAACTCAGGGGACTCATTTTTTCCTCAGTAGTTTCATCTTTTAACCATTAATTGTCAGCTAGGCAATGTGGGATGAGCGTTCTGCTGTGACCATGCTTCTGTCAATTAATAATGGAACGTATCCAGAGTTTATCTGTAGCAATCATTCATACCATCTGGCAATACAAATTAGATGATTTTGAAGGCAGTCTACAAACAGGCATGTTGTTCTAGGGACTGCCATAATTATATCTATCAAATAGAGAGAGAAAAAAGGTATTTAATGCATTTTTAAATAGCGTATTGAGATCAATATCCCCTGAGAGTGAGCTGGGTTCCCAGAGAACAGGGACAGCAGCAGATTTTCGTAGCCTTCCTGTGTGTGTGTATCAGCAATGCTCCCAGTGAGAACCAGCCATTTTGGGGAATGAGCAGGGGATTATTTTTCTTGCCCATTCTGGCCCTGGCCTCATTCCTAAGCCTGACAACAGCGGTGCCAATTAGTGACAGACTGGGGACTGGCCAGAGATGACAACGAAGCACTCACAGGACAGACAAATGTTTTAAATGAGCTGCTGGATCAAAGGGAAGGGAAGGAGCCGTTTGGGCAGCAGGCAGCAGTCCCACGTTACTCTGCAATGTTTGCAGTCTGTTCAATGCAGTTGAGCTCCCGGCCTGGCCCATCCTCCCACACACACACACGGCTGTGATAGAGCCACACTTGTTTTTCATACAATCCTGGAGTGTCCTGAGACGGAAGGGACACACAAGAATATTGATTCCAAGTGTTGGCCGCTGTTTTCCGCGCAGGCAGGGCCGC
>VWZU01008655.1:204479-211979 GCA_013397095.1 Sterrhoptilus dennistouni
TGGCCGCCCTCAGGGCGAGCCGCCCTCACGGGGACCAGCAGCAGCCCGGGCTCCTTCCCGGGCTTCCCCGAGCAAGGCTGAGCCCCCGATGGCTCTCAGCACCCCTGGACTGGTGCTCTGGGGGTGGCTTTTACAGCTGCTTCACCGAAACTGCCTCAGCAGGGGGAATCCGAGTGTCTGCAGCTTCCAGCTTAGGCCCTGCCTCTCCCTCAGGTCTCTCCCTCACAGAGGGATGGCGGTGTCTCCTCCTGGGCAGCGGCCACAGGTGACCCTGCCCCTTGGTGTCCCCTCCTGGGCAGTGGCCACAGATGACCCTGCCTTTGGTGTCCCCTCCTGGGCAGTGGCCACAGATGACCCTGCGCTGGGCCTGGCTAAACTGAACCACCTGAAGCTGCCAGACTCACCCGTGCTGGTCTCTCCACCTCGTTGCCACTCTATCAGATGTAACATCAAAGACCTGGAAATGAAAGAAATGTGAAATATAGTTTATTCTCGTAATTATAGATGAGAAGTTGTAACTGCATCTGTGCAGTTCTCAGTAAAGCAGCTGTTCTGCCCTTAGAAGGATATTTATAGACTATTGAAGGTAAACAATTCTGGCTTATTTCATATTGCAACTACATTTGCACTGAGTTTAGCTGCAATTTGATCAAAGAAGCTGCTGACATGTCAGCTTTACTGATACAAGATAGTTTTTCCTTGCTATTTCTGCTAAATAATCTCTGCCTATTTTTCAGATGAACTGTTTTGATATTAGTAAACTCTTTGGAGTTTCAGTTGAGGAGTGAATTGGTATAATATGCAAACCCATCCTCAATCTCTGAGTCATCAGCTTACAGCCTCCCTCATACAGTTTGAGGTGACTATTTGATTTTGGGGTTTTTTCCTCTCTTAGTATTTATTCTCTGCCAATTTTCAGCACTCTGTAAATGGTTCAACATCAAAATTTTGACATGTGTGATGAATTTCAGTGTTTAAAGCTCATAGGGTGTTTGCAGCAGTTTGGTCAGTAGTTGATGAGTTATCCCAGTCTTTCAGTGGTGTTTTGCTGCTGTTCTCCCAAGTGTGTGGTTGACTATGATGGCATTTAGCTGGTAGACCAGCCTGTATCACAGTGATCACTCTGTATAAAATAATGTTTAGGAGCACTGTAAAAATAATTTTAGTGCTTCTTATCTGATATGAACTGAAAGTAATATTTTAAAGCTTTTTTTTTTTTTACCTGATGAAAACCTATGGTAGTTGGAAATTTATCTTGGATTTAACATGCACAATGGCTGAAGAAGTATAAACTTGAGACAATGCAGTGGGTGAGTGCGGGAATGAGCAAAACTGCTCAGGAGCTGCTGTTGCTGCCTAGGTTGGATCTCAGGGAAAGGTTCATCCCCCAGAGGGTGCTGGGCACTGCCCAGGCTCCCCAGGGAATGGGCACAGCCTGAGGCTGCCACAGCTCCAGGAGCTCCCAGGGATGCCCAGGATGGGATTGTTGGGGTGTCTGTGCAGGGCCGGGGGTTGGACTGGATGGTCCTTGTGGATCCAGTTCAGGATGTTCTGTGCTGCTGTGATTCAGTACTGCTGTGACTCTGTGCTGCTGTGATTCTGAGATTTTGTGACTCTGTGGGGCTGTGCTGGGTGAGATGAGCTGAGCTGTGGTTCAGCTCTGCCCGGGGGAGCTGCTGAGCCCGGCACTGACCCCGAGCACCCTCTCTCCAGTGAGAAAGCTGCAGTATCCATGGCAAAGGTATTTTACAAAAACCAGGGAACAAAGCAGCTGGACAGATTTAACTTCTCTCCCTCTACAATGTGCAGGTGCTTGTTCTATTTAGGGCCCTGATCCAGTAGCACTGAAGTCAATTATAACCTCTTTGCTGGTTTCCATCAGCCGTGAATCGAGCACTAGAATTGTTCATTGCTGTGTACTCAGCCTCATTTCTGAGGAGGTGGAGTCGCTCCATGATTCTACATATGAGAGTTAAATGCCTGCTATGTCTCCACTGGTGTTAGCCCTTATGCCTTGCCATGTGTTTTACAACCAGTAACAAAAGCAGGCTGGAAATGGGCCCTATATTAAGCTTGTTTGTGCTGATGTTCATCACATGCCTTTCGGGAGGGGCTTTCATGGCTTTTTGGAGTTGGGGTTTTAAAGGAAAACCTAACTGGTGTTGTGGAAAACATTCCCTTCCCATTGTTTCCCTTAAGCAGAGTAGTTTTCATCTGTTTCTGCTTCCTATTTCATTTTTTAAAAAATAAAAAATCAGTAATTTCAATTTTCCAGTAACACTTCTGTGGCCCTGAAAGTGGGATATTAAACAACTTATTTGTATTAGGTCAAGCCTAATGTGACCTAGCTTGCTGCTAAAGAAAGCCAGTAGTAATAATTCAGATATGTTACTGCAAAGCTCTGTTTTTTTTTTTAAAAACTTTATTTTCCTTCAATTAGTTTAAAAATAAAAGCATGTACATATGTAATATAATATAAAAAACTTACATCTGAGTATACACATTAGCATGAATTTTATATACAAACTAGTATTTATTAATTTTGAGTGGATTTTTTAAAAAATTATTTTATATATGTATTCAAATGCAATCTTTACATGGGTGGACGCTGGAACATGCCATGCCAGAAGCTTGTCAGTGTACTAGTCAGTGATTTTTCATGTTTCAAAACAAACTCCCTGTGTACAGCATGGAACTTCCCAGATGTGTGTTTGAATCCAGGTGGATTCAGTGAAAATGCCTGTTTGAACAGGGGTCACCAAAAGAGGGGCTTCACAAGTGACACTTCTACATGAAGAATGTAGAATGCCCTCCTGTACAGGTGTGTTTTAAGCACCATTTACAAGCATTAAATTACAATCAAATAGCAAAAAAATCTCTTTCTCTTGGTAGAAAGACTGATTCTCAGATCATCTGTATTAGAGAGTTTCAGAGCTTAATTAAAAACTGGTCAAAACTTGGGCAAGGATTTCAGGATTTTGCTCTTCATTTGAATGTACACAGCAAAAGCATACATTCAAAAATTGTATTGCACTGGGAATTCACAGCTACAAGGTGACTTGTCAGGGATGATGGATTCCTTAAAATCCCTCCTATTCTTTCATCAGCAAAATAGCTGTTAAGTTTTTAAGGTATTCATCTGCTCTGTGCCTGGCACTGCTGTGCTAATAGGTGCAAAGGTTTAACTGTTTTCTACTCTTTAAGCATTGCTGTCTTATCTTCAGAGCTAACTCAGTGTGTCTGAAGTCCTGGAAAGCAGGTGATTGATCAAGGAATTTAGGAAACAGCTCCCTTGATAAAGCCAGGGAGGATATTTCCTAAGAGGGGCAGTGGGAGTGAGGAAAGCATGAAACTTATTTAACAAGCAAGGCTTGCTTTGGGTAATCTGCATAATACATCCAGTGGCATTAAGTCTGTCATCTCTGCATTGCACCCCTGGTTCGGGTTCTGCACGAGCTGTCTTTCACTGTCGGTTCTAATAAAGAGCCGTGGTCAGCTCCAATTCCCTGGGAGCACAGAGTTATGTTTTGTGAACTACATGTGCCTGAGGCCTCTCATGCATGATTTAAACTGCTTTGTAAATGTCAATAGGTGGAAAAGCATTAGATCCCTTGTAGATTTCTCCAAATCCTCAAAGATGTGTACACCATGTATAAACCATGCTACAGTTTCAAGGCCACTGCAATCTCTACACTCGCCTAACTGGGGGTTTAAGGTATTGCCAGAAGCAAGATATCAGTGTATACATGATTTGATCCAGCCGGCCAATGAGACCCTTTATTAAGAAAACCTTTGCTCCCATGGAAAGTCCCTTGTGATATTAAGTGGGCACACAGCATAAATGTTGAATGTCCTTCAAACTTTGTTGCTTTATGCTGTCTTTAAAAAAAAATAAAACAAAATGCATCTCTCCTTTGTCTGTGGAGCCTGCCTCTAAATGGAGGACACATGGAAGCTCACATTTCCCTGCTCCTTGGGGCAGAGGTGGAAGTAGGACTTCGTAGGTTATGAAAGAAGTCAGCTTTTAATTAGGAGTGCGCTGTCTGTTGGCAGAAGCCAGTGACTATCTGAAATAAATAAGAATCTGTTGCTAATGAGAAACGGTGGGGTCTCAGATGGCTCTGGGAACTGGCAGTGTAGGTCACTGGTTTGCAGCCGTCACCATCTGACACTGTCCTGACCTGTGTGGAAGGAGCCCACTGCGGGCCAGCCCTGTTCCCAACAGGGCCACAGCAGAGCTCAGGACAGGCCTGGCAGGAGCTGAGCTTTGCCAGGCCTCTGGGGGCTGGACTGGCTGCCCATCCCAGGCACAGCTCCTGCAGCTCGGGCTCGGCGTGTGCTGGGGACAGGGGCAGGACACTGCCAGGTTTGCTGACATGAGGAGGGGGCAGCTGCCAGGGTTGTCACTGAGGACCATATCATCAGTGCTGAATTAGCTGAGAAAAACACACTCATGAAAGAATTCAGCTCTTAGTGAAATCCATCACTGTGGCCAAGGGTGAGCATGACACTTGGGTACCAGTAAATTGCTATTTTGAAACTTATGGGCTGGAAAGATGTTGACTTGTTCTTCAGTTTAGGGAATAAATATAATCTCCATCCTATTTTCAAATTCATGGGGAAGGATCCATGCCCAGCTTTAGATGACAGAAGCCCCACCTCTGCCTCAGAAGTCGTTGAGCTGCAGGAAGTGTGTGGAGACAGGGATGAGTGTGTGCAGTCAAGGATGTGCTGCTAGTGTCTCTGCAGAAGACAGGGAACTGAGCTGGTTGCCTTCTTGTGTCACCGATTTGTCTGACTCATCTGAGCTACTTTTTAAGTAAACAGTCACGTTTATGAATGTTGAGTTATCTGGGGGGGCTTTTTTGTTATCAATGTAAAAATATATTCTTTGGATCTAGTTCTTTATGTTCCATCATTTATCCTTTATTTTCAATTGAAGGAGTTAATCTGTGTAGTTGAATGCATGCTTTGTGCTTTCAGTTGTACTTGCTGTTGTGCGATGGAAGTGTATCTTTTCCTGGAGGGGGAACATAACAGGTTGAGCAACGCTCAGCTTGTGGAGTCAGTCGTGGTAAAGGCTTGAGCCAGGTGTTGGGGGCCAGAGCAAGAGTCCAGCTGGCACTAACCAGGGTCACCAAAAGATCAAGCATGATCCTGTTTCTCCTCGCTGGTTGTCCATGGTCAAAAAGCTGCATCTCATCACCAGAAGCTGAGCAGGCTGAGAGAGCAGCAGATGCCCCTTCCCAATTGCAGACTGCGAATAAATAAATGCAATTATCTCCTGGTTTCTACTGCAAAAGGGACCCAGGACTCTTCATGTCATTTGAGACCTTTCTAGGCCTGTTTTGCCTGCAGAAGCCTCTGGTATTAACTGACAGTACTGAAGTGGTGTGGAATCTCCCACATTATTCTCACCATCCTTGTTTCCTATTGCCTTGGCTCATGATCCCACTCCCCACTCCTCTCCACTCATCTTCTGGGCTGTGTTTCCAAAGCTGTTTACAGTTTTTCAGATATTCTATTTTAGCCAGCAGGAACTTCTCAGAGTGCTGAATGTCTCCTCAGAGAGCTGATCCATTCTGCAGAGGGCTGACAGGTCTTTTGTAGCTCCTTGCCACGCAGTAACCAAGTTTTGCCATCACTATGGCCTCTGGAAGCCACAACATCCCATGGCTCCAACATCCCTGCCCTTCAGGTCCTTTCAAAGCTCATCCATTCTGGCTGAACACTTGGTTCTCATGTATGACAGGTATCAAATGGAGAGGCTCTCAGTTTATCACAGTATCTGTTTCAGTGCTGGGATTCCCCAGGAACTGCTGGCTTTTCCTTTGCCTTCTGCACAGAGGTGGCTTTGGTCTCAGGTGACTTTGTGCTGTGGTGCTTTTGGCGTCTCCAGGACTGAGAACTTAATGTCTTATTTTCTTGTGCAAACACAGCCAGTGCTGTTGCCAGGACAGTGACTCTCCTGCCCACAAAGCTCCCCCGTCCATCCCTTTCATCATCGGGCAGCACTTCTGATCTCGCAGGAGATGTGTTCCACCGGTTTCAGAGACTAAACATTGCATTTGCTGCTCAATATTGGTTATCCTTCAGTGGCTTATGGAGACAAGTAAAACTGCTATTTATAGATTTACTTTCTGTCTCTATAGTTCAGTGCAGCGACTCCTGACACACTGTCCCAGTAATCTGATCAGCCATGCTGCTTTTAAATGCAGGGCTGGGCCTTGGCCTCTGTCGGGAGGTGACAGCTGTCAGATACAGATAGTAGGCTACAGATCCTGGCTGCTAAAACCCACTCATTCATTCCTGTTACAGATCATTGCCCACAGCTTGAAACCATGCTTTACAGTCCGCCGATTAGCTGGCAAGAGATCTACATACTGTATTAGCAAGGTCAGCCAGGGAGATAAAGGCTAAAACCTCAGCCCTGCTGACTATTTTTAAGCTGATAGCCACATGCACTGGCTGCTGGTTTGTTTTCTTCCCTGCCCTGTTATATCACACCAGGACAATTAGGGGAAAAAACCAAAAACAGCAAAACAGTAAAAGAGACATAGTCTTGTAGATGGTCCTTCTCTGTCACTCAGCCCAGCAGTGGTGGGACACAGGCCTGTTGGAGATGTCACACACTCAGCTGCCTGCTTGTCCTCAGAGACCTCATGGAATTCTACATTCTTTCTTGTTTCTTAGAGCAGGGCAGGTGTTTTTTTTTTTCTGCAGGGCACCATGATGAACTTCAGTTTGAAGCTACCAGTGCTCAACTTGTTGGAAGATCTTCCTAAGTTATTCAAGACTCTGCATGAGTAGACTTGGATTCCCAGAGAGAGAAATAGGTTGTCTCATGTCTGATATTTCCAAATGTACCTGCTTTCAAGGCAGGAAGAGTGTTTGGGTTTAAATATGGATATTTTGCTTTGGGTCATTTCTAAATTAGGGGACCTCAGATGCAGATAAAAGGAACTGGAAATCAAATTTTGTATCTGCCAAGAAGAGAGACAAAGAAAGAGCTACTGACCACCAGGAATAGTGTGTCACCTTCCTGCTTTTTTTACCCAATGGAAGACTCATAGAATCCCAGAATGGTTTGGGTTGGGAGGGACCTTACAGATGATCTCATTTACTTTTTTTTAGTGCATCTGTTGGAAAAAAAGGTAGGTTTGGATTCAAAGACAATGTGGATAAAGTATTGGCTATTTATCCTGTGCCAGTTTTAAGTGGACTTAGGTTTTGCTCTGGTACATGTCAGCAATCATTTCATTGAGAATCCCTGAGGCAGGACGAGCCTGGGTGGGTAAAACTGTACATGCACATGATGCCCAAGGTATTTCCATCACCGGGACCTCAGACCAGTGAGGTCATGTCAGACAAACTTCAAGAATGTGAGTCCTGTTGTCTTTATTCCATGTTAAAGTGATGCAAGTACTTACAAAACTTTTTGAATTAAAGCTTACAGCTTTTGTAAAGCTTTTGAAATACTGAATCTGCAAAAAATTATGC
>VWZU01008655.1:216979-252190 GCA_013397095.1 Sterrhoptilus dennistouni
GTCATAGCTGGACCTCTGATAAAGTATTAAAATAACAGAAGCTTGTACTAAAAACATGGGTTTTTTCTCCCTGGGACCTTCTCCTGAGATGCTACACTTGGGATTCACAATTAGTTAACGTGCCAGCCCTGAGAACATTTACTGCTGCAGTGGTGATTATCAGGAGATTCAAGTGCTTGAAAAGTAGCGTGGACATCTTGTGGATAATTCAACAATTATTTTTAAAGCTTTGCTAATGCAACTGAGAGACCAAGGTGCCTTCTTGGCATCTGCTGTTGAGTGCAGTGTACATTAGATATACAGGAGATAGGGCCAGGGAGAGTTTCAAATTCAACAGCCCAGGTATCAATTAAAGTTGGGTTATTTTCATATGTCACCATTTTGACCCTTTAAACAGAGCAGCTATAGTGGAATCAGGATGTCTCTCTGACCCTATACTATGCAAATGCACTGAGGCCAGAAGGACCAGAAAACCTACTGAATTTTAATGGCAGAAGTGTGTGATGCCCGTAACTCATTGATATTCTGAGTGGGTTTTTTCACTAATCCTCACACTCAGTAGGCACAACTTTCTTGATCTTGGCGCTTCCATGGGGTCTGCAGGTCAAAAAGGCAGCTGAGATTGGCCAGAAGGAAGCCAGGCTCTACAGCACAGAGGAATATATTTAGGCACAATTAGAAATGGGCCCGAGCATGAAATTCAGGTAAAAACCCAAACTCTGCTGAAGTTGGAGTGATAGGTGAGCCATGTGATTGGGTCAGTCCCATGGAGATACTGACCAGTCAGTTCATCCACAGCCAGAATTTCCCAAAGTCCCTTCCTGGGTTTACATTTTGAGGAATATTTTTGAAATAATCTGTTATCAGGAAGAACTTGGTGAAGTTTCAGTGCAGAGTTAACTGTGTGGTTCTTCTGCTTGGACCTTTCTCCACAAATGACATGGAGAAGCAGCTCTGACATGAAGAATAACAAAAGAGAGGCATAAGAAGAATGACAAATTATTTTCTGCAATGATTTTAACAGCTATATTATGTTCCCCTTGAAACAGACAGAGTTGGTAACCTCCTGGCTCCCTGTGGAGGTGGAATGATGATCAGTGATCCCCAGGTCCTCCTGGGCAGGGCACATCCAGTCAGACACAGTGACAGGCTGCTCTTCCCTGTTGATTGAGAAGAGCTGCTCTATTTCAGGGACCAATGCTGCATCTGGTGGCTCTGGAATGAATTCCACTTGCTGTGGAGTGGGATGCAGGCAGTAGTGGGTTTATGCTGTGGGTTTGTGCTCTGTCATGTGCACAACAGTGGGTTTATTCTGTGGTGGATTGAAGGGCAGCGTTCAGGGTTGGAGCATCATAGAGTGAGGAAAGGGGGCGTTTACTGCAGAGATGGTTTTCATTCACTTGGTAGTTGAGTTTGGTTTTTTATTTCCTTAGTTGGCCCTGGCTGGTTTTGCCTTTTTTGCTCTTTTATTCCCAACAGCTTTAAAAACTTAAATGTTTATGAATTTGGGCCACATAGTATTTAAATTCCCAAACAGAGGCCCATTCTTCTCTGTAACAACCCTGTGACTTTCTAAGGTTGTCAAACGTGTTACTTTTTTTTTTTTTTAAGGGAGTTTTGTATATAGAACCTCAATTATTTCCTCATAAAGTGATTTTAAAATGATTCCCCAGTGAGTTTTAGGAAAGTGTGTCTAGACTTTTTTTCTTTTTCTGTTTTATCCCAGTCTCCCCTTCCAGCCTGCCCCTATCATTTTGTAGGTTATGGATAGCTGAGGATTTGTTGTACTGCAATTTAATGCTGAGTGTGTGCTGTGACCTTTGGAGGGGGGGCAGTCTGTTGGCAGTATCATTACAAATAAAGTACTAACAGATTTCAGATGTTTATAGATTCCAAACTGGATGCTGACGCCTGCAGTCGTTTATAAACTCACCTCCACAGATTTTCACATTTGACACCGAGGTGGTGGTGTGGCCCCTGCTCAGATGCCAGCTGATTGCTTTCCTGAGCCCCTCCAGAGCCAGGTGACCTCCCCTGGGTGCCTCACAGTCTGCCCAGGGTAGCAATTGCAGCTGCAGGAGATGAAGCTGCAAGGCCCTGTCTGAAGGGCCAGGGCTACCACATGCTCCGTGCCAGCGTGCAGGTATTTGTTATTTCAGGTGGACATGGCCAACTACAAAGGCTTTACTAACCCTGGGCCACATTAGCCAGGCTGCTCTTGAGCAGCAGCAGACACTCAGACTCCAGCACGGGGAGGGAGCAAAGCCCTTAAGCTGGATTTGGGGTAATTTTTACAACCCCAATCGATGGCTGAAGTCAGGGGCTGCCCCTGGGGCACAGCACAGCACCTCATGCTCACTCTTGGCACAGGTTTGCTGCAGTGTGATGGTGATATGGGGACAGGGGGAATCGAGTAAGCGATGTCTGAACTCCTGGCCTGTCTCAGCAAGGCGGATTTGGTTGAGTGCAGAGCACACACTCAGCCCTCAGAGCTCCAATTCCCAGCTGGCTGGTGTTCTGCTGCCAGGCTCCCCTTCCCCAGCTGCTCCAGCCTGGAGACAGGGCGCTCCTAGAGAAGGGCTCATCGTGGGAGGGAGGATTTGCATGGCAGGATGCTAAGACAGCCAGAGCTGTGGTTGACTTTACTGCAGGAAGTGGATTAGGCAAATCCCTGAGACAGTGCAGAAATCCATTTTTCCAGGTGCTGAGGCTGAAGGAAACCTGTAATTAATAGTATCCCGATTTTTACTTAGTTAAGTCTTAGAGCAAGGTATCCTGGAGTTTATATTTTTAGCAGCCACTTTAAGAGAGGGTGGAGGAGGATAAGTGTGCATGGAGGGAGAGATTAATTTAAAATTGATAACTGCATGGCAGCACCACAGTTTTAACAAGCTCAAGGCCTGCTTGGCGCAGCCTGCTGTACTCGGGGGACTGGAGTTCAATTCTCCGTGCTGCCAGTTGAAATCAGAAATCACAACTGCAGTGATTAGCAGTGAATTTCCTGATCTTCCTGCCGCAGGCAAAGGAAGGAGGGAACAGTTTTTTTCCCTCTCTCCAGCGAGGTTAACCCCTAGCAGGGGAGACGAAGGTAGGGAAAGGGAATCTGGGGCAGTTTACACCATTTAGACTTGTACATGCTGTTAAAAAAAAATCAATGGCCATTAACAGCCCTGCCTGACTGTGGAGAAGTGCCCAGCAGCGTCTTAATTAATCTCATCGCTAATAGAGGAGCATCACTTCCAAATGCTTGTGCTGCCCCTCTCCTTCCAATGATGTAGGTCAGATCCACAGAGGCAGAATACAGATGGCAAAAACAGGGACTTGGATGTCATTCCAGAGTTATCCCAAATGCTGGGTTTACACCAGCATAGCTTGGACCAAATTCGATTTATTCCCACCACCATCAAGTACCACCCCCTCTTGCTTTCCCTGTGTTTGTTCATCAGAAATGGAGAGATCAGAAGCAGTGAAACACTGTTCTGTATTGTTAAATTCTCAGTTATTTCTAATATTTGGCCATATAAGATGACTCCCCCTGATGAACAGAAAACAGCAGCACTTGTGAGTGTGTGTTCAATATGTCTGCACAAAGCCATCACACTGGTCCCTCAGTCCCTTCCTGGGTGTTGTTGCTGCTGAAGGTTGCTTGTCTGGGTCCCTTGTAATGTAAAAGGAAGGAATTTTGGCTAATGTGTAATAATATCAAATTGCAATCTGTAAAACTATTGCAATGGGCAGAAAGTTGGGGCCTCATTTGTCAATTCTCTTTGGCCTGGAAAATTGAAGCATTTTGGTAGCTGCAGCAAGAAAAGGTGTTGCATCATGGATAACAGATAGTTTGTCCAGAAATTATGTTTTACTAATTCAAACACTTTCCTGATGGAGAGGGCTGGAAATTATTTTGCTTGCTTGCCTCTTTGTTCCTTCCTGACCTTTCTGTGGGTCAAAACCAAGTGTTTTTTCAGGTGAGCTGCTGAAGCACATGATGTACAGAGGCACCACACTGGAGTAATGTGTGTACTTGGGCTTTTGACTTATGCATGGGGTGCCCAGCCCTGTTCTAGGGTCTCTCCACTTTTGACCATCTCCTCTCCAGTAAAATCAAAGGTTGGTGTCGTGTGGGACAAGAGGTGTCTCTTCTTTGTGGGCAACTGCTGGAATTCCAGCATTGGCAGGGCTGGTCAGGAGTTTTGGAAGGTGTCAGTGGGGTGTGGAGTCCCTCCTGCTGCACCAGGACACCTCTGACCACAAGAGCCCCAGCTGTGGCTCACTGACCATCAGTGACCAACTGGGCCTGGCACTGGTGAAGTTTCTTTCAAGAGAGTTGAAATTCGATTTCACTGGAAGGTCTGATGCAAGGTTTATGATAAGTCATGCTCTGGCTGCTCTCATGTTCAGGCTCTGTCCCCCAGCACTGCCTGCTTTTTCATGTGACTTTTGATTTCACCGTGAAAGGTTTGTATAAACTTTGTTTCTCAGATCAGTAGAAGAAAGCTGAATTAAATTATCTCCTCACCTATGAGTTTAGCTGCTCAAAGTCAGCAACAGAGGTGAACTACAGTCAGTCAAATGTATGGCAGCAGGGTTAATCCCTTTGCTTGTTTTAGGGGATGATTGTTCATGTGGAAATTTTTAACATGAATATCACATGCACATAAATATACACATATATTTACTACTGCTTTAACCATAGAAACTAACATGGCTGCAGTAAACATCAAAACAGAGATGCTGATGTCTCTGAGGCTTCCACGGATGAACACCAACCTTTATTGCTTTGATGCTGTTCATTTTCAAGCCCATATATTGGCAGAGGTATGAAAGTTGAGTCTTGGGTGAGGTGGCAAATCACAGTGTGCTCCCTGCAAGATCCACTTGTTCTGGATTTTCTCTCCATCCTCTCCCTCAGCACCTCAGGGGGATGGGAATGGGGCTGTGCTCAGTCCATCACACACAGTTGGCCCTGCTGCTCCTTCCTCCAGAGGGCCTGGACTCCTCACATTGCCCCTGCTCCAGCCTGGGGCCCTTCCCAGGGGAGAGTTCTCCCGAAACTGCCCCAGGGATCCCTTTATCCATGGCCTCAGTCCTTCCATGGGCTCAGTCCTTCAGGAGCTGCCCCAGTGAGGATCCCTTTATCCATGGCCTCAGTCCTTCAGGAGCTGCCCTAGTGTGGATCCCTTTATCCATGGCCTCAGTTCTTCAGGAGCTGCCCCAGTGAGGTCCCTCCCATGGGGTCACGAGTCCTCCCAGCAAACCTGTTCCAGGTGGGCTCCTCTCTCCATGGATCCACAGGCCCTGCCAGGACCCTGCTCCAGCAGGTTCCCATGGGGTCGGAGCCTCTTCAGACCCCCCTGCTCTGCCCTGGGCTCCTCCTGGGGCTGCAGGGGGATCTCTGCTCCCCCATGGATCTCCCTGGGAGCCGCTGTGCAGCAGCTGCTCTTGGCTCCCTGGGACATGGGGGAATCTTCCAGCAGCTCCCCCCAGAACCCACCCCTGCAGCCCCCAGCTACCCAAACCTTGCCTTGCAAACCCCATAGAGTCACTCATCCTCAGCAGCTCTTGCCTCAAGAACATAAAAATCTCCATGCAACAATCTTTTTAAACCTGGTTAAATGACAGCTTTCCAGTACATCGGTCCCAGCAGAGCTTTCCTGCCTTTGGTGTGACTTGAGTCCACCAAGCTGTCCCATGGAAAGCACAAAGCAACTTCTTTGAACGTAAGAAGATCCCAAATTCAAACTGATGTAATTTGAGTGCAGGATTTGGCCCATGGACTCCAGTTCTGGCTCCCCTGGCACTTGTAAGCTTTTTATTACTAATTAAAGTTGGTAAGTAGTCCCCCTTAGGGTGTTTTGGCTCATAAATGAAGGCCAACAAAGTATCTAATTTTGCTAAATAGAGTAATTTTTTATATGCCAACAGAGGGCTTTTGGTTAGATTTTGTTTTCCCTCTCCCCACTGTTATTTAGACACAAGAGCTCTGATGTTTCCTATCCAATGAAGAAACAAAAGCAGCTCTTTTTTCCTTGTTCTTGTTTCCCTGCCCTGCACTGTTCCCTCAGGCCATACCTGTCCCTGTCCCTCAGGCCATACCTGTCCCTGCCCCTCAGGCCATACCTGTCCCTGTCCCTCGGGCCATACCTGTCCCTGTCCCTCAGGCCATACCTGCTCCTGTCCCTTGGGTCATTCCTACTCCAGCTCCCCCAGAAAGGTCCTGTGCCCATGAGTCCCACCCCAATTCTCACAGTTGACCCCACTGAAAGTCTTTGCTGGAAAAATCCTATTCAGCACACACAGGAATGTCAAAATCCAGTTACGTGAAATTTTCAACCCTGAAATATTAAAAGCCATTAGCTTTTGTGTAATTGTACATATCTGGATTCTTATCAGAACGTTATTTTCTCCTTAGGCAGTTAAAACACAGCTTTCTTTCCCTTCTTAAAATCAAATCTGTTACAGTTTGATGAATGAAGCAGCAGAATTAAAAGTGTTTTAATAGCGTGAGTGTTACAAACCCCTCACTGACAGGGATTGTTATTATGATAATCATTTAGCAGAGCTGGAATTTGGAAAAGCCGTTTTGACCAGCCAGCAATGTGAAATATTTGAGGTGAATTTCATCTCTTTAAAGACCAAAAGCCATTTAAAAAGTAGACTGGAGTCTTTTGATTTACATTTCTGATATTAAACAGAGAGCCGCTCTCTCTATTTTTTTGCTACAGGGCATCACTTCATTGCTAAGAAATAGGGCTATGGCAAGGATCCAGTTCCTTAATGAACCAGCCTATCTGGAGCAAAACAGCTTTTCACACCATAATAAACAATGAACACCTTTTAGATAACAAATTCAATGGCAAAAATATTGCATTGTACATGTCAGAGCCCCATAATTTAATGGAAGCACTTGCTGCATTAGTGGTTTACATTAATTTTTAAAATTAATTTTGTTTGGCCTGCGGGGGAAATACTTTCTTTTTTGCTTCTGATATCCTGCAGCTCATTAACACTTTTTTACTGCTGCTCTACAATACTGTCTGTAATCGTCCAATTTGTAGCTAGAGGCTCATTTTTTAACTAGAGAGAGAAGAAAAGAAATGGAGCTTTTACTGAAATCATAAATGAAGCTTCAACCACACTGAAAAATCAGCATCTCTAACAACAGCCAGAGTGCTGTGGCTTTCAGAGGATGTATTAATTAAACCCTGGATGGATTGTGAAGCCTGCATTTTCTGGGTAGTTCTGTAGCCTGGGACAGGGAACTTTTCATCCCAATTCTGCCCTGCAGACATTGGCCGGGGAAGCATAGTTCCTCCATTCACTATATGGAGAGCTCATTTTCTGGACACTGAGGGGCTTTAGCTGTAGCTCTCCTATATTGTCATTTCCCTGGGAATTGTGTGATATGGGTTTCAATTTAAAAAGTGATTGTGCTTATTCAGAGTTACTGAAGAGCACAAACGCATTTTCACCTTGGAGCGTTGGAACGCTGCCCTGCCCAGCAAAACGAGACAGCCCAAATCAAACTCCAACAACTCCAGCCTCAGCCCAATTCCCTGCACTGTTCACAGTTGTTAATTTAACAGTGGACTGGTTCTATCTGCCTGAATTAAGTGCCATGTGGGCAGCTGCTGCTGGATCCCAGCCTCTCTGCACACTCCACTGGGTCTCCCCGGCTGCAGCGGGGCTCCGGGCACACCAGCTCTGCAGATGAACCAACCCCACTGAGCAGCAGGACCCTTCACAGGGCCTGTCTCACCCTGTGCTGGGTGTCCTCAGCTGCTGCAGCTCCAGGGGATTTAGCTGGTCCACAGGGATGGATAGAATTGTCCTGGAATGTGCTCCCAGTGAGAGCAGAGACTCTGCAGCAACTGGTGGTTTGCTTAGGCTGCTGGTGAAGGCTGAAGGTCTCTCACTCCGTGGCACTGTTGCAGAAGGCACATCGGTGTGTCCTGGCACTCGTTGGCTTTGTTACTACAGGTGCTCACAAGCAATCAATCCTCCTGCCAGAACAGAGGGATAATCATTCCAGGCTGCACAAGGTGGCAGGATTATTTCTGTCTCGCTAGCTGTCTGTCCCCCGTCACTGCACCATCCCAGTGCCTGTCAGGGCTTGTTTTCCACATTTTCAATATCATTTCACAGCTTTTTCAACACGAGTGCCCAAATGTCAGTTGTGCAGTACCACGCAGAATGAGTGAGCAATGAGAAATGTAGGTGTCGAGCAGCATCTGTATTGCTTGACCTGCACCGTGCTTTCACTTAATGAAAACAATAGCTGTGAATTCGGCGTAGTTAAGCTGAGCTTTGTGTTTAATGTGAGGTGCTGTACTGCTGTGAATGGAAAGGTGTAAATCCATTAGACTGTGCTCCCAGGTCAGTAAGGCTGGGCTCTCCCAGCATGCAGGAGGAATGCCCAGGGTGACTGGGATCGTGCTGTACAGGACAGTAGTTGTAGATAGGAAATGGTGTGTAATTACAGGGCTGAGATCATCAGTTTATATAACTCAGTGTGACTTTGCTGATGTCAGTGGAATTGTGCCAATTTACACCAGCTGAAGGAGACAAACACTTGCACAGATGTGCTGAGTCTCCCTGCTGTACGTGGGGGGAGTCCTGGCTGCAGCTGGGGCTGGCTGGGTCCCCTGCCATGAGCCCCTCCAGCTGAGCAGCTGCCGGGGCTGCACACGGGGAGATTTGACACCACTGCTACAGGAACCTGCAGCTTCCCCTCGCTGGGAGGTGAAGGCTGAAATTTGTGAAGGAAAGGTGTCACCACCTGGGCCTGCTCTGCTAAGTGAAAGACCAGTGGTTGGGCAGGCCAGGGAAGGTTGGTATAAAAATTTGATTCTTGCCAGCACTGGAAATGCCTGCCTTGAATGGGTAGCTCTCCTGTGAAATCAATGGTGCTGCAAGGGTAATTCTCCTGTGAAATCAAATGGATCTACTTCAGCTGAATTTGTCACCTTTTCTAGTTGAGGGAAAGGAATCATAGATTGGGTTGGAAGGGACCTTAAAGACCATCTTGTTCCAACCCTCTGCCATGGGCAGGGACACCTTCCACTGTCCCAGGCTGCTCCAAGCCCCAATGTCCAGCCTGGCCTTGGACACTCACAGGGATCCAGGGGCAGCCACAGCTTCTCTGGGCACCCTGTGCCAGGGCCTCAGCACCCTCCCAGGGAAGGATGTTTTTTTCCCCAATATCCAACCTCAACTTTCCCTATTCCAGTTTAAAATTATTCCCTGTGTCCTGCCCCTCCATCCCTTGTCTCAAGTCCCTCTCCAGCTCTCCTGGAGCCCCTTTAGGCTCTGGAAGGGGCTCTAAGGTCATCCTGGAGCCTCTTCCTGGTAGGAGAGGTGCTCCATCAGAAGCAGAAGTGGTTTGTTCCTTGGAGGAGGCAAGCTGCTGCACAGGGATGAGCCAGGGAAAGCATTTGCGCACTGGTGCCCAACTCGAGGTGCTGAATAAACCAGAGGGGCTATTGTTGCCTTTCAGAAAGGCTATCTATTTTTTTTTTCCCATGGAACTTGTAGCCATTTTGAAGATTTCATTTTTCATAATGTCACAGATAATCTTTTATCTATTATCCAGTAGTGCCATTCTGACAGACATTTGCATCAAATGGGAAGGCGCAGGCTGGAACTCTCTCAGGTGGGGAAACCAGCTTGATCTGAAAGGTTATTCCCTCTCGCTGGGTCTCGGGCCTTTGTTCTTGATTCATACTCGTTTCCCCCATCAAAATGCAGGCATTTCTAGAGCTTTTTCTTTAGAGAAACCTTCAATTCAGAGATCTGAGCTTATTCAAGCTTCTTCCTACATAGCAGTCAAAAACTTGTATTCACTGCAAATGATGAAGCCGCTTTGAAACTTTTGTTGAAGACTCTGTATGCCTCCAGAATCCTTTCAGAACCTGTCCCACAGAGGCACAGCAGCTTTCTCACTTTTTAAGGAGAGGAAACACTGATGAAGGAAGGAGCTTAAGCAGCCATGAGCCTTTTTGCAGTTGTATCTCTGTCTACCAACCACCCCCTCAAAAGTCCAGTGGGAGCAATGACCTTTAAAGATGTGGGTAGAATATGAGCTGAGTATCTAAAAGTTAGCAAAGCAGAAAAATTGCATGACTGGAAATATGAAAATCAGTTCAATATTACCTCAGTTTCATAATTCTTCACTTACGAGGTTATTAAATGACAATACAAATGGGTGAATAAACCTCCATTTCACACGGAGAATTTCACTGATTGAAGAAGTAGCTTTGTTCTCCACCTAATAAACACAAATAGGGCTCCTTTTCAGAGCCTTGTTGTGTTCTTGGGTTATTTGAAAGTCATTCTCAGCAGACTGACTAAGCAAAAGGATTCACTGCCCATCACAAGCTTCCCAGTCCCGCTCACATCTCTCCAGTGCTTTCAACCCCCAAAAATTCCCCAGCTGCTGAGTCAGCCCTGGGCAGGAGCCTGGCATGGCGATGGCAGGGAAGCTGTGCTTGGGCACCATGGCTCTGCCAGGGGCTGCTGCTGCCTTGTGGTGTGGCCAGGTCCTGCTGCAGTGCCCAGGTCCTGCTGCAGTGGGTTGGGGCTGAAATCCTCTGGTCCCATAGGGATGCAGTGTGGCACCCACCTGCCTTTCCAGCAAAAATGATCCCAGTCCATATTTAACTACTCTCCAGCAAACTCACAGGGACCCTGACTACTCAGAGCTTCCCAGGGCAAAGCTCAGAGGTGTTTAGGGAATGCTGGATTTGGAGGCCTGGCCACCATGGTAATGTTCTCTTTTTGACATTAAAATACCCATCCCAGGTTGGGAAGGAGCAGGCATCCATTCCTGCCAGTAAAACTGAAGCATCCCAAGTTTGCCACATAAATATGCATCCCTGATCAGTGTGTGGGTTTTATTACACAGACACCTCGTTAATGTACTTGTTGTCATTTTAAAGTCCTGGATTAATAGGAAAGAGCAGCATTTCCCCCAGTGGAAGCTGAATATAAAATTTCTTGAATACCAAAGTAATAATTTTGATTTTATTGTCAACTATTTTAATAGGCAAGAAAAAATGGGAAGGAGCAAGGAATTATTTCCTCTTTTTCCATCCCAAGCTCTTCCTTCCTTCTAAACATCTTCTGCAAGTAGCAAATTTTGAATTACAACACTGATACTGTGTAAGAACCCCTGTTATTAACTCTGCTGCCATGGGATGCAGAAGAGGGAAGCACCACTGCTCCAACTCAGGATCCAGGGAGTTGAAAATTGTTTCTGAGTGTTTCTAAGTGGGTGTTTCTAGGTGCTGTGTTGTTTATGAGCAGGAAAATTAGCTGTTCCAGGCATGGAAAACCCCAGGGAAGATCTGATCTGGCCACAGATGAAACGGAATTTGATTCCCACAGGTCTGTGCTGGTGGTATGTGTTATGCAGTGATCACTAAAGGAAAGCTTCACATTAGAATTTGTGGGTTTGGGGATGGGCCATGAGTAACTGGGAAGAATCTGGAGTCACATTTGCTCCTGCTGTGGTTTAAATCCAGGTTAATTCTGTCGCAGCAGTGGAGTTTCCAGGACTAATAGAGTCCATGTGCAGGGAAGAGCCACCACCACCCATCAGCATGGGTGTCCCACTGCCAGGCCAGGTCCCACTGCCCCCACCCCATCCTCTGCTGGGTGTCCAGCTTCTCATTTTGTGTTCTCAGACTGGTCCTTGTAATATGAGGGGGCTTTGTTTAGAGGAATTTTCCTTCTTTGAGGGAAAACTGAGGCTTTCACATAACCATGTGAATATGGACATGGAGATAATGAGAAAAGTGCTGTTCCATTTTGCAATGGGGATTTGCAGTGGGATAACAGGAGCCAGCTGTGCCCCTTCCCTTGATGGACACTGATGGTGTGGCTGTCCTTTGGCCCAGCCAAAAGTGTCACCAGGGGCTGCTGCCACCTCTCTGGGGACTGGGGAGGGTGTGAGCTGGGCAAGAGCAACAACTCCAGAGCAACAACTCCTGGGAGCCATGGGCTGGAACAGGGTGAAAACAGGCTGGGACTGTCCCATCAGCAGGCTGGGAGGTTGCCACGCTCCCAGGGTCCACCAGCTCTGAGATGGGAGGAGAATCCCAGCACCCACCCCTGCTTTGTGCAAGGATTTGGGATTGCTGCTGAGGCAAGAGCAGGATCTGACCCAGCTGGTGCCCTTGCAGGACAGGGGTGAGGCCCCTCTGTCTCATCACCTGGTGGGTACTGACACAGAACATCATGGCAGTATGTATTTTAAACATATTTCCTGATAGCATTTCAGTAGTTACTAACTAGGAAAGCAATTGCTAATTAGCAATTGCTAACATGCAAGTCTGTCATCCTGATAGAATGGCACTGCTGCTGGTAATAAAAACATTGGAGGTGCTTTAAATTCTTCAGTTGAATTAAGAGTTTGTGTAATTATAGTGCAGTTTTGCTGTGTTTTGTCTAAGAAGGACAAGAGAGCTGGAGTAAGGTCCAGTGTGCTGAGAAAGTGGGTGTCTTTGTGGAGTTAAGTGATGTGGAGTCACAGCTGAAAGGGGAGTAATAGTGGAATTTGGTGAGGAATTGAATGCACAGCCTATACACACTGCTTGGAGATGTAGGCAAGGGGTTTGCTTTGTAAAGGCGTGATCTGAAGAGAGGTGGTGACAAAAACTCCCTTCTGAAGTGACTTTCCCTTTTTTTTAATCCATAGCTACTACTGTGACTTTTTTTACAGAGTATTTAAACTTTACAAGCCTATGTGAGGTGGGCACAGTCTTCTCTTTCACTTGTTTGCCCATGGTGACAAATATTTCACCCCTGCAAGGCAGTGTCAGGGCCAAACCTTCCCTGGGGCTGCTCATGAGAGGGCTGAGCTTGCAGGAGAGCAGTAGGGTCTGAGGAATGTCAGGGTGTGGGCCACAGCCCAAAAAGCAGCTGAAAGGTTTGATTTGTTTGCCTGTTACAGCCTGAAGAAGAAGGGGGTTGGAAGGAGTCAGAACTCTTTCATCAAAACTGGTTCTCCTGAGAACTCCTCTGCAGTCCATAAGCTGTGTGTGTCTGGGGTGTGTAAGCTTCTATGTATTATACCTAACAATGCCAAGAGCACTAGCCAGGGGTAACTGCAGTATTAGTAACCTCAAATTACAATGACTTACTTTTATAGCTCTTTTTAATAGTATTTTACCCTCCATATTGCAAGTTTTACAGTTTGTACCACTTAGTGATAAATACTTCATAAGCTCCTGTGGCTCTCCATGCCATGGATGCCTCCATTGCCCTGTGTGTTACATGTGATCGAGTGCACATAGGAACCTTACGGGACAGAGAGGCTTTCTGAACTATAAATCATTATTTCTAATGATGATGCAGAAGCAGACACCTAATAACAACCTGAGGAGTTTGTTCAGTCCTATTAAGTGGAAAGTCTTGGCCTCTTGGGCTCGGTCTCTCGGAACAAAGTTTTAAATAACCAGCTGATGACGCAGTGGCTCAGAACAAAAAGTAAATCTATGCTGTTAGGTTCTGCTGTGGTCTGTGGAGTTGGATACTGTCAGAAGTGGAGCAGTGAAATTTAGCAAAGCATGTGACACCTGCGTAATGAACAAGTGGCCTCTGAGAAATAAGTCTGTGTTAACCTGATTTTAATAAGACAGCACCAGCAGAGCCCAGGACAGCGTGAAGAACAAAAGAAAAGAGCTTTCACATCTTGAATATGTGGGATTGAAAACCTAGAGAGAAAGAGAGAACACACTTCAGTACCACGGAACCTGGAAGTGTTGTATTATCTTCGGTGCTCATTATCCTTGAGTATAGTAATTGTGGTGCAGAAACTGATGACAGATAAATATTTTCTCTCTTTGAATAAAGTGTGTGGTTTAAACCTGTTTTTTGATTAACAGCTGGTATCAGACTTGAAACAAATACAGGAGGTTCTTGTGATTAAACTGACTTTTCTTTATCCTGTTTGAACCTCAGAAGTGAACTGGATTGCATTGTAGTGTCAACATCTGAGAGCTATTACTGAATGACAAATGTTCAATGTTGGGGTTTAGGAATTATATCTGAGACTTAGACTGGATATTAGGAAGAAATCCTTCCCTGTGATGGTGGTGAGGCCCTGGCACAGGGTGCCCAGAGAAGCTGTGGCTGCCCCTGGATCCCTGGCAGTGCCCAAAGCCAGGTTGGACAAGGCTTGGAGTACCCTGGGAGCACCCCATGGCAGGGGTGGAATGGGATGTGGTTTAAGGTCCTTCCAACCCAAATCACTCTGGGATTCTGTGACAACAGTCTTGGGAACTGCTGCTTGAGTTACCACTGGATAGGTGATGGACACCTGGTGGACCTGGGAATAATGTTACTTGAAAATGGATGCTCTGTAATGTTACCTTGAAACTGTTTTATATTTTGAAAATGTGCAAAGTTGATACAAATTACTGCTGACCTCTTGTCCCTCAGCTGTGCTGAAAGTTAATCTGTGTGGTTGGCAGCAGGAGCTGAAAGGGCAGAGCAGCTACAGGTATCATAACCAGCCATCTGAAGTCTCTGATCCATCCCAAGAGGAAAGGTGGGTTTTGCAGGAAGGTCCAATAAACTCAGGGAATTTTAGAACATGAGGTGTCCCTGGTCAAGGCTGGCACCACCTCAGCTAAGACTTTTTATTATTACGTCCCTTCTAAAGAGTTCACAAAAGTAACCTGTTGCTGCTCAGAACCACACTGTGGCTGTCCCTGCTTTGGGACCTTCCCACTTTAATCCCTCCTTGGCCCAGGGGATGCTCCTTGGGTAGCAGGAGCTCCCAGCTAAGGGTGGAGCACCTGTGTGTCCCTGGGGAGCCCGAGCAGTTCTGTGACAGCACTGAGCCACTCCCAGCACATCCCGTCCAGCTGCTCACAGGATGGATCTGTCACATCAGCCCAAGTGCCTGCAGTCTGCAAGGCTTAACTTATGTCCCTGGATGAAAGAATTAAGGAGCTTGTCTGGGCTCTGAGCTAAGGGCTCCTGTGTGTTGATAGGACTTGAGTTATTTAAGTTCACTCTGCAGTGAAACAGCCCCCAAGGGACTGTCAGCTCGAGAACACCCACTAACCACAGCTTGTCATGTTACTGTGCAGAGGGAGGAGTGAGCTTTTAAGTAATTAGTGCCCAAAGCATTCACTGCTTTGTAGGTCAAAAGCAAAACCTTAATTCTACCAGAAAACTAATCAGAAGCCAACACAGATTTGGAGGCATGGCTGTAATCAGCTTTCCCTGTGACACACCACTTAATGAGTAGGCAGCAGCCTTTTCCTCCAGCTGAAATTTGCAACTGACCCACAGAGAGCATGTTGTTGTAGCTTAAATCACCAGGTGACAAAGGTGAGGATATCCACGGTGAGTCCAGGATCTGAAATGGATGATTGGGCCTTTATTATGGAATGGAAATAGCAAAGTTCATCCTGGCCTCTAAGGTGTGTAACTGGGTGGCAGCCAGTTGTCTGGGGAATCAGAGGGAAATAGGAAGGACATGTAGCTCATGTAGCAGAAAAGCTGTCTGAATTTCTGTTCTTCCATGGATGTGTGCCTGGATAGTCTCTTGAGAGAGATCCTTGGGCACAAAACATGAGTAGGGTCTGTGGTACCCTTGGGCTCCTGGCAGGACCCCGCTCCTTATCCCTGACCTTGAGTGTGGGTACAAAGATAACAGTGGAGTTTCCTTCTTCAGGCACTTCAGGAGATCCTCAGTATCTCCTCTGGAAGTGGTTGCATGCATTTGTACATGAGTTGAACATTGCTGCTGCCATCCTTTAAAGCCTGAGGATTAATTAAGCCATTTTAATCGTGTGCTCTTGTGTACGGTTAAAGCGCAACGGGAGTAGAAGGAGGGAAGGAGTGATGTATTCACTTACCCTGCTCACCCTACCATACACTGCTGTGTGTACTGGGAAAGATAAGGAGCAATGTTAAACACAACATTAAAATAATTATGTTCATTATAATGCAGGTTGTCAGATGCTTGTGTCACTCTCCGTGAAAAATAAACTTCTGTCCTTGTATTTTTTTTCATGATGCAGGAGAAAATGCAATGCTTGAATTGTGTTTCTCATGTTTCCTGGAATCTGAAACTTCCCTTTCATGTGTTTGATGTGATTTCTGAATTTCTTGTGAGCAGTGAGAAGATACAGAAAAATTGAATGGTACAAAGATAGTTCTAAGGCAATATTTTCCAGCTGTGTTGAGGAGAGAGAATTTATAAGAAAGGTGGTGACAAGAGGGGTGGGTCAGACAAAATCCTCCAAGGAAATGTGCTTTGAGGTACTTGCTTTCTCGGGGATCCAGAGCTGGGAGGAACTTGTACATAAGTGTGAATAAACCAGATTTTTTAGCATAGTTTCTGGCACAGCAGGCAAACAGACATGACTGCCAAGTTAGCATGTATGGCAAGTATCCTTGCAGGAATATAATTTAAGCTACTTTATTACCTGAAGATCTTCAAGGACTTTTGAGCCCCTTTACTCTGTCAGATCAGAAAGCCAATTCCAGTCATTTTGGGGAGGAGTGGCCTGAAGCACTGGCAGCTGAAAGCCACAGCCACAGGTGAATGAAGATGGAACAAGCAACTGGTGCAGAGGCCACTTGTCTCAGCACTGTAGTGCTCTCCCCATGTGATGATGTCCTTCACTTGCTGCAGCATGGGCTCAGACTCAACTCGTGGGTAAAAGACTATCCCTTTCTTCCCTTTTTTCTCTTCAGACCATTTAACTTTATTTTAAAACCCTGGGAACAAGACTTGGAAACTTGGTCAATTCTGTTCTTGGTCTGCTGGTGGCAGAGTCAGGTCTCTGCTCCATCTCTCCCATTGTCATGGAGCAAAGACCCTGATGATGTTGTCCTTTCTGAAACAGTTTCAGCTACAGAAATGATAAACAGAGGCAGAACTTCTCTGTGTGTGACATGACAATTCCTAAGTGTCTGTATTTGCAGCATCTTCATTTTGAATCCAACCTTGGTGTATAATTAAGGGGTTTGAAGAGAAGCCCCTCATGTATCTGTAAATGAGATAAAACCTTCAACTTTTAATTGAACCATCCTCAAATAAATCAAGCAGAAACTAAATTTAGAGTGGACTTGTGGTTCGTGGTCTGTAGGTCATGTTTATAGAGTAAGTATCCTGGCATTTATTACAGGAATCTTTCTCCTTCTCCCTTCCCATTCTTCCCTCCCCCAATCCCCTGTGCTGACCCCTAATCCCAACAAAATGAAGATCTGGTTGTCATATGGATGGCAAAGCCTTCCTCTTGCATCACAAACAGTGTAGATCAAAAACACCTCATTTAAAAACAGATGTTTTCTGGTAATGATTAATATAGTTTCTCCCCCTCTTCCTTTTTTTTTTCTTTTTTTTTTAGGAGAACCTTTTATTTTGTAATCATCTGCTTTAGCATTAGCTTGAGGGATTGATTTTAGGCACTGCAATGGCTGTATGAACTGAACTGGTTAATCTGAAACACAAAGCTAATCTGAATTTTCAAGCTCAGAATGAAACCATTTACATTTCCATGTGTGTCCTCCCTGGTTTTGGCTTAAAGGAAAAGTCCTGTGTGGATCAACATTCTCAAATACCTTTCTCAAGCAAGAGCCCCTGTGGAAGCCGCGGGGTGCTGAGTGCTCACAGCCGCCGGTGTCTCCGGTGCCTTCTGAATTTCCCTGCCTCTCTCCAGGTGCCCCTTTTGAAAATCTCTGCACCAGGTCTTTTATTTGACAGTTCTTTCACAGAGTGATTTCTCTCCCAATTTATTTGGCAAAAAACGTTCCCCTTTTTTTCACTCTTCCACTCCTCAGCTGTGCACAGCTCAGCTTTCTCCTTCTGCGTTGGAATTGGCTGCATTTTACTGAGACTTCAAATATAGAGGATTTGAGCCCATAAATCCTTGCTCTGTGTGAGTCCTTATTTTCACTAATAGCACCACTGAAGTCATCAAAACTGTTTACGTGAATAGGATCAGGAGTAATTCTAGTTGGGTCTAATTAGTTACACCAATTTAAGTGAAAGCAGCATCAATCCGTTGTTTTGCAGAAGATGTTGGGATGAAAAATGCTAACGCAGAGTATGAACCCACATGGTTGTGTATGGTTGAAGGATATTGTTGTCTGGCATTTTTCACAAAGAACAATCATTAGTACAAGTTGGAAAAATATAGGGTTTGGGGCTGCATTTTCCCTGCAATTTAATATTGGTTAGAAATAAATTGTTACAGACTCCCTTTGAATTCCTTTAGGGTAAATATTTATCACATGTAACATTTCCTCAATATTCTGAATTTTCAATACAATTAGCTTCACTGCAGGTTATTTACTCCCAAGTCAGAATTCAAGGAAAAGCCTCCAAGTGTATTTTGAGCTGAGCTATTCATCAGAAGTCCAACGTGATTTTGTTCAAAGTGAAGCAAAAGCTGTGGGAGATTTTCGAGCTGGGGAACTGCATTTGCAAGATGCATAAAACTAATGGTGTACACAAAGTGTCTTGTTTTTCCTCCTTTCTGTGGGGGGTGTTTAAAATGCTCATTAGTTGGTCCAAAATGGGATGTTGGCGGTGGGATGATAACGGGAGGGAGGCACAGCTCTGTGAATCCCTGGCAGAAGGCTTGCAGGGGTACAGAGCCATTCACAGTCTGTCCAGCCTGGTGACAGCTCCTGACTGGGTGAACACCCTCAGGGTGTCAGAGGGGTGGCCAGGAACTGCTGGGAGCACCCCCAGGCTTGGGGAGGTGGGTGCTGGGGAGGGGTTGGGGGGTGCCGAGGGTACCTCAAGATGTTGAAACCACTGCACTCATTTCACTTGGGAAACCAGCCCGAACCACAGACACTCAGCTCACTTGGGACTGCTTGAACATCTCTGACATTGGTTCCACTGGTGATAATCCATGAGCCTTCGAACACCCTTGGGATCTTCTGTAAGAACTTGATAGTGAAACCACTTTCTTCTAGAGACCTGATCCTTTTGGGTTAATCCTATTTAATCACAAGCTTTACGTGTTCTCAAATCAGAAATTAGTGCAGTTTGCTCGGAGTCAGGGTCAGGTTGGTCTCCTCCAAGTGCTGAGGACTGTGTTCATTGGAATGCTGTTCCACATCACAGTCCACTGGTGGTAGAGTTGGTGTAGGAGCTTCCAGCCTTTCCCATGTGTAGTTTGGTGCCCTTTCATGGGTTTTACTGTATAAAATAAGTCAGGATAAGCTGGGGGTGAAGAAAACAAAAGGATAATTCAACTTAACCAATGGAAGTCCACAAGGGAAGGGGTAGGATCCGTGGGGAACTGGGGGAGGCTTGTGACCAGGAGGTGACATTTTCAAAGGCTGTGTTCTGCTCACTGAGACTTATAATGAAATTTAGCATGTTCCTGGACTGAAGTTGAAGATGGTTTGTAGATTTCAGAGTCATGCCTTCGAATCATGCTAGTGTCAGTTGATTAAAGCCACCATATACAGCATCTGCTGATGGGGTTTGTAATCACCTCAAGCTCATTTAAGTTGAACCATTCAGCAAAGAGATTAATTTATACTTCATCCATAATATAACTTCTTCTGGGAGTAAAAGCTGGAGAGGATGATGGACAGCATGAAATTTCTCATTACTTGGTTTTAGAAGGGACAAGCCAAAACATTAAAATGCTCCAAACAATTCAGGATATTTTAAAGCTTTCTAAAAGCTTTTTCCTTTTTTTTTTTTTCTTTTTTTTTTTTTAAAGATGTTTCATTATAAGGAACTTCAAAGAGTACATTTGATCTGCTGGTATGGTTTTGACTGTATCCACCAGGAGTTCACTTAAGCCAAGCAGTGAAACAATAATATATGTTGTACAGCTGAAATGAAAATTAACCTAATGTACAGTATTTGCTGCCTTGCACAGCTGAAATGAACTCCTGGTGGACAGGGAAAAAAAATGCTGGCAGATCAAATACACCTTTTGAAGTTTATTATAATAAAATGAAATAAAGCCGCCAAGGGAAGCATTTGCAAAAAAGAAAGGCTTAGGAGGGCTACAGCTGTTGTATACTGCTCTGATTTTTTTTTCTTTCTTTCTTTTTCTTTTTTCTTTTTTTTAATTGCATTTACTAAAACCCCAGTACAGAGCCCACTGAAGCCATTGTGAGTCTTCCCATTAGCTGTTCTGGACCCTGATATCAGATTGCTGGGACCAGCCTGGCCACCTTCCACCAAAAGCCACATGCTTTACTGGGAGCCCCAGTGACTCTGCCCATGTGTGGCCTGAATGATCCACCAGAACCCGATGCCTTGCTAAAAGGGCAACTTTCTTGGGAAGATTTTTCATCTAGAGAATTGTGGTATCATAATTTTCAGTTAGCATTTTGCTCCCTCTAAATAAATCCCTCTCCTCCATCCTTTACTCCTGATAAATACAGTCACAGTAGTCCTGGTTTTAATCAGGAGATTAAAAGTGTCCATGCTTCAGCTGGCACGGTGAGCCCCCTTTGCTGGGGAAGATTAAGTCCTGCAGAAGTTAGCCTGTTTCCATAACCAAAAAATTTATTAAGATCAGTAGATTAAATAAAAATGCCTATTTGGGGACCTTTTCCCTCTCTTTTTTCCCTGAAAGGTAATTAGCATGTCCTGAGAAGTGTCAGTCAAAACTACAAGAGCATAAAAGTCCTCAGCATTGCTCCCATGGCCTCTCCAGGCAGTGTTGGAGTATCAGCCTGAGCACTGTGAGCACTTGCCAGTGAAATGGGTGTCATTTCCTCCACCAGCATTCTGCCAGCTAGGAGAAACTCCAAAACCAGATTAACATTGTCTTCTCTTTCCCCCCCTTACTTCAGAGAAATAATAAAAGCAGCCCTGTGTATTTATATCCATCCCCCATGACTCTGGTGGAGCTGCTGGAGCATCCATTAGTTTGCTTTGACAGGGAGAGGCTGTTTTGACACAGGCCCTGCAGGAGGTCGTCGTGCACCCCAGGAGAGCTGGGCTGGACAGCAGAGGTGGCCAGCCCCAGTGCACAGCAGCAGCCTGCAGATGGCCCAGGGGCCACTGGGTCAGCCAGCAGCACCAGCCTGGGAGCACTGCCATCCCCAAGGGAGCCAGAGGCAATGGGGCACCCAGTTCAGCCTGAATCCCACTGTCTCCACATAGGGCTGGTGGGGTGAGCTTGGGGAAATCTCACCTTTGCAGTGGGGGTTGCTGTGGTGTTGGAACCCTGGGGGCTGAGAATTTCAGACTTTCTGTACTGACAGGCACTGACCCTCAAGCAAGCACCACATCTGACCTGAGGCTGTGGAACAGGCCTCCAAAACTGAGTGACAGCACTGGGGCTGTGGGTGTGTGGTTTGAATAGAAGTGTGATATCACAGAGTAGAAAACTTAGATTTTAAGGTTTTAGTATATAGTAATATATATAAAGCAATATGGAGGCTTTAGGGTGTAGGCTGAGTTCTTCTTTCACCTTCTTCTTCATCAGTTTGGGTGTTTTTTTCTCATTGGGTGAAAAGGTCCACATTGCAGATCTCAGGTATTTGGGTATTGGCCTAAAAGTAAAAATAATATAGGTTTCATCTCACTATTAGATAGTTTATACTTAAAGGACCTTGGAAAGAGTTAGAGACAGAGCCATTTTTTACCTTGTTAGTTACAGCTCTGTACTTTAGATAAGAATTAATAAACATCTGAGTCCAAACACGAATACTGCAATTCCTGTGCATTAATCCTGGCCTTAACAGGAAGAAAAGAAGATAAGAAACCCACAGTGTGCGACCTCAGTCTTGCTTGTGGGACCTCTGTTTGCTTTGGTGCTTTTGAGTAGAAGCATCCAGGGGACTCAGCCAAGTCAGGGTGTGTTTGTGCAGGACTCTGGGTGTCTGTATGGATGGTACATAATAAATGGATGTGTGCATATGGTTCCCATGGCCAGTGGCACTGAAACTCTTCACACACAGAGCTGCAGCCTGGCCAAATGAGGAGCTGCTGTGGCTCTGTTTGCAGAGCTGGTTTGGCCATGGGACCTCAGCCTGTCAGAAATTCAGTCCTTCAGTCCAGATCTTCTGTCTCAGGCCAGTGTCTATTTAGGACATTTTCTTGTGCAAGACCAGGTCTTTTGTTTTAGTGTTACAGAACGGTGCTTGATCCCATAAACCCTTCCTTGGGGGGAGGGGNAGCGCAAAGCTTTAGTCCAGCTCTCTGTGTCGAAGAACTGTGATGCTTTAGCAGGCAGCACCCTCCGGATTCTGCCCAATGTTTTTTCCCTGATGGTAACGGGTGGCAAACCAGGAATTTTGTGGATCCTAAATTTGTATTTGTTTGACAGCCCAGGCATTGTCTGTGTATTCCCCTCCCCTCCTCCCGGAGCAGTGGGCATCCCCCGCAGAAAGTGAAAACTGAATGAACTGATTGCTTAACCTCTCCTGACTCTACCCTGGTGGTAGATCATTAATGGTGTAGAAAACGAGGGCCAGCGCTGGCAGCACAGGGTGGGGTGTGTGTGCATCTTTAAGAGATTTATGTGGAGGTCTGAGATGAGGAGACAGCACTGTGGTACATCATCATGCAGGAGACATCAGAGACGTTCTTCTTCGCTTGGATGCATTATCATAAAAAGTGATTTAGACTAGAGCTGATTGATGCAAATGGTCCTCTGTTCTTTCCTATCATTAGCGGCCTCTTTCAGTGGCCAGAGGCAGTGATTAAAGCTGTCATTTGGAGCTGCTCATTAAAGACAAGCACCCGAGTAGCGGGAGGAAAAAAAGGTTGAAGAAGCATGATTTTACTTCTTTCCCCTCACACCCCTTCCTTAAAAAAAAAAAAAGGGTATTATCCTCTTTCCAGTTCTGGCTCTACAGGAAAAGTCTCTGTTTGATGTGAGAATGCAGGTGGTTTAAAAAATAAATCAGAACTACATTATTGTCACTCAGTATTTTGAGGACAGCACAGCAGAGTGTTGAGATGATCATTATAAAAGTATCACTGGGTGTATTTGTTATGGAATAACCTGATAAAATACTAAACATCATTATTCACACAAGCCAGCGATTGCCACACAGAAATTGTGCAGGGCTGTAATGACTGTTCTTTTGGGGCTGGCTGGGAAGGATGAGCAGAGGCAAATGCAGAGATGCTGGATGGTGATCAGGTTTGACATGCTTCATCATAACAGATTTGCCTCTTCAGAGTTTAGATTCTTCAGGGCGAGGACTTTGTTTCGCTGCAGATGCACTGAGAGTGTCACAGAGGAGAGCCAGGAGCTTGAGTGGGACTTCTGGACATCATCAGACCACGAGTGAGAAATCAGGGCAAGTTGTTGTTAAATAAATGGCTCGTGGTTGCAGCTTTCTATAACCACGGACCGTGCAAGTCATCCATAAAATTGTCCAGAGCGCAGTCCTGGAGCTGAGGGCGCAGTGATTCTCGGGGAGCGCTGGCGGCCTTCGGTTCATTCCTCCGTGCCCCGGGCTCCCCGAGGAGAGTGGGAGAGCTGCCGCTCCTCCAGGGCAATTGATGGAAGCGCTCCGTTCCGCTGGGATTTAATGATCCGCCATGGGCAGAGGGGTGGGGAGCGCGCGAGGAGGGACAGAAGGACACGGATTAGAACGAGCAGAGCCCTGTTAGAGCCGAGCAACCCCGGGCAGGGTAATTGCGGCCCGGGCAGCCGCGGCCCTGCGCGCTGCTGTCGGAATTAACGCGTTTTTAAAGAGGTCACAGCCGGAGAAGCTCCCTAAGTGCTTTTAGGCCAGGCTAATAGAAGATGCTGAGGAATGACTGAGGGGAAGTTATGATGATAGTGAAGGAGTAATTTAGCATATTAGGGGAAATATGTCAAACCACACTGATTGCTATAAATACAGTCTTCTTCTTTCAGAATCTGGCTGTGCCCCAAGGATTTTCCTATGAAATTATGGAAGTGCAGCTTACTTATTACTGGCTGACTTTCACACCATTGTGCCTTCTTTTTCGGTCATGTGCTGAACGCTAAATTGGTACCTTTCCCAATGAGCTCGTTTTACTTGTCGCGATCCCGTGTGAGACAGAAGAGACAATGCTGTGACTCCAAGGGGTGGTGGCATCCTTAAAGCTGAGTTTATTCTTCAGGAGAACCCTTCTGCTTAGAGATTGCCCAGATGGGGCAGGTTGCAGGGGGTCAGTGGGGCATGTGAAGGGAGTGAGGCTTCGGTGCTCAGGGAAGGAGAGGGGGCACCTGGTGGGCTGAGCTTGGCCAGAGCAGGCAGTAGAGGCAAGAAGCGAAGCTTGCTGAAGGTATCTGGTAACAGCCAGTTTAGGATTTGCCTGTGATTTTTAACAGCTAGGTTTTCCAAACTGGGCCAAATTGCTTCAAACAGAGCCTACTTCTGCTTCTCTACTCAAGTGTGATGTTGCTCTCACTGCAGTCATTACATTTTATACATTAGATACATTATATTTTAATGTAGATCCTCCTAATACTGAAATAATCCATACTGTACTGACAATGGTAATAAATTCTTTGGCATTAAGCTGCCAGAAAAAGTGAGTGCTTTGTGTGTCATGTCATTCAGGTTTTGGGTGTAATTGATCTGAACAAGGATTTTGATTTTGGAAAATGCTCTGCTGTTTATCTCCTGCAATTCACTTTGGACAGCAAAGACATCTAACATGAGGGAGGAAAAGGGCAATGGCATTAACAGAGTTAAAGATTAGGATAATTATAGGCCATTTTCTCCTCCTTAGGCATCAAACCCAAGCTGCCAATAATTAGAAAAAAGCAATGTTTCCAAAATAATTTCCTTTACCTTTGTTTCAGTTTTCCTTTAAGCCAACTTAGAGATTCTGTGCATTCATTTTTCTTTCCTCATTCTTTCTCTTTCTTGTTGCTCTGATCATATCTGTGCAGCTGCAGCTCTGCTCTGGGGCTTGTGTGGAGAAGCTGTGGCTGCCCCTGGATCCCTGGCAGTGCCCAAGGCCAGGCTGGACACTGGGGCTTGGAGCAGCCTGGGATAGTGGAAGGTGTCCCAGCCCATGGCAGGGGTGGCACTGGATGGGCTTTGAGGTCCCTTCCAACCCAAACATCCTGTACCCATAAGGTGGGACACAGCCCTGCTGGATGTGTGTGATTTGTGGACACCTGGTGCTCGCCGGGAATGGGAAATGTCAAGTGCAGGAGGCTGGGACACACACCACCAGAGCAGCCCAAGTCCTGTGTGACACATCTGGATTTCACCAGCAGTAAAACCTCCATGGGCTGAGTCTGTGCCATTTTCGCAATAGTAATTTCTCAGTGTAACAAACAAGTGGTATTAATGACAGCAGGCTAAGATGAAAATTTACCTCTCTTGCATCTGTTTTGGAGGGACACAAATTTAGTCTCTTCACTTGTGCCTTTGCATGGCATTTTTTACTCTTGCATTCAGAGTGGGCTGCCCAGCAGAGCTTTTGGTGAAGCTGCTTTTGCACCGATGACGGCACAGATTATCTTGGGTTGTAAATGATGCCCCGTGTGTGTGTGACATTTCCAGCATGGTTGGTCTCCACCTTGCCAAGCTCCCTGTCTCGTGCTGTTGACAGTGCTGCCATCAGCCCAGCACCACAGCTCACTCCCCGCTTCCAGGGGACTGGAGCTGTGCAAAAGCTTATTGACTTTGAAGTTAGTCCCAAAGAAAACAGCGGTCTGGCCCCATGCTGGCCTGGATTTAGCTTGGAAGGCACCAGTTCAGGCAGAAAGGGCAAAGAGCATGTTAGAGCAAGTGTGAAGATAATTTAAAATTTCATTTTGTTTCATGTGTTCTTACCAGAGAGCAGCTTAACAACTCTCAGGTCAAGAGAGCGTTTTGAAAGTATTGATTAATATTGTTAATAAAACAGTTAGAGTTGCTAAATGAGGCTCAGGCTGGGAGAGCAGTGTATAGATGTACACATGCAGCATAATCTATAGGTATATTATTATTATGTATGTGTAGCCTGTGAATTCTGTCTTGCTGACTCAATACAGTTGTGTATAGAAACACCTGAGAGCACCTTCAGAAAAACACAGTGATGTAAAAACTTCTAGACCCTAAACCACAACGTTCTGCTCTGTTGCTACCAAAAAAATTAAATATACAATTCTCATTTTCTTCCCGATGGAGGAGTTGCAATAATTTGGGGATAAATTAAAAATACAATCCAATCATTTCTTTGTAAAACCTGGTGCTGACATTAGCCTTTAGTTATGACATTGCAATTATCTCCATGGCAACCCGGTGTGATTTGACAGCGCGGTGGCTGCACGTTCACGTGCTCCCAGCCTGGAGCCCAGGGTTCCTGCCTGACACATTCCTGATTCTCTCCTTCCTTGCACTGGTTTAGTGCTGGTGTAACATGGCTGCACTCAGGGCCCATGTGCCTGTTCAAGGAGCAGAGGGAGATTCTGTACATTTATGGGAGTCTTTTAGGCATATTAAGGAGCAATATTTTATATGGCCTCTTCCATTAATAAATAATTTTGAGAAAGCTCATACATGAATACAGCACTTCCAGGCCATTATGCACAGGAATACATTATCAGTGTGGACTCCACCTTAGTTAACTCTGAAGCCTGTTCTTTAGTCAAACACATTTGGTATCTCCCAAAGCCTCAGGACAGCACCAAGCAGAGTGGAAGGAAAAAGTGTTATTGTGGATTGAAAGGGCTGAAAAGGCTAAAGAGGCACACCCAAAACCTATTCCTACTTCTAGTTTGGACTGTGTTTTACATGCCTTAGTTCCTTGTCTGTCCACAGACTCCTCAATGAGAGTGTCTCAGTCTTTCCTAAGATCCCCAACTGCTGTGCTTTCATTTTCAGTCTTCTGTTGAGGTTATGGTCTGTACCTGCCCCTCCAAACTGAGGTTACATCACAACCTTGCCCCCCTTGGGAGGCTGTGGCAGTAGGACTGAGCTGAACCCATAATCTGTCCCACAGTTTTCACTTTCAGGGAAGGAGAGAGGCCATCTGGCATGTCCAGGCTGAGCAATTTCCATGTCTTCAGTCACCAAAAATATCAAGGAGTCAAATCTACCACATTCTCAGTGCAGAAAGGACTTCTGAATACCAGCTCAAGGCACTTTGGTCCAAGGAATGCATTGCCAAGCATGCCTTAATTTGTTTGGTAAACACCTAAATTATTCTTATTCCCTTGATGCAATCATGGATTGAATGGTAATGGAGCCATCCACCACCAACTTTAATGCTTCTGTGTCTAACTGTGAACACTGCTTCATGTATTGCTTAGGCACCAGGTTGGAAATGCCATTATCCAAAGTTCTGTACAAGTGATACATGTACTTATAGGTATAAATAACATATATATGTGTGTACATATATACACACACAACGAGTCACTGCTGCAGCACCTTTTAAGAGAAGAACTTGTTTTCTGAAAGGCATCAAGACTAAGATGTATTTCACCACCCTGATGTGCAGTGACTTGGGTGATTAAATTTCTGTGTGGTGAGATAAGACAGCACCCTGAAGGATTTATGTCCTTGTATCTCTCTAGGCTGTGAATTTACTTTCTGTTACATTAGTGAACTGTGCTGGAGGTGTTTGGGGCCTTGGGGGAGTCTTTCCTTCTTGTTGTTTTCTGGCTGTTGCACCTAATATCCTTGATTTTTGGCATGGACTGGCTCACAGGAGTGAGAGAAAGGGGCCATGGTGCTGTGTTCTCCTGGTGTGTGGCTCAGGGATGGGGGAAGGATCACCATGCAGAGTTCAGGAGCCAACAGGAGTGTGTGGGCAGTGCCCTGTGGGGTACAGGAGGGAAGAAGTGAGCCTGTGGAGAAATGGGCTGCATGTCTGGTCCTACAGCAGCCAATCTATTCATCCTTCCTCCTGCCTTCATCCTGCTCTCCCTCGTTCCTGCAGTGCCCTGGGACAACTCCATCACACGGGCACTCACAGCTCTTGTCCCTCCTCAGGAGGGGCACTTGGGGCACAGCTCAGACAAAGGGAGCTGGCACAGAGCAGCCTCTGAATGGCCCTGGATCTTCCCAAGCTTCTTGTGAGGCAGGAAGAGCTGGCTGGGCTCTCCTGGCACATGACACAGCAGCCTTTGATGTCAGGGAGAGGAGTGTCCCAGCCCCTGGGTGTGTAAATCTGCTGACACTCACGGGATCAGCTCCTGACGTGCCAGTGCCAGTGTGGGAGAATGAACAGCAAGGAGACCCTTGCCAAAGGGCAGGGAGAGAGCCAGAGAAACCATGAAGATTTAGGAAGATACTGGCTCAGAATTCAGCCACTGGCATTCCACGGGGTTCTATCTGCAATGAGCTCAAAGCTGGACTTCATCACTGCACTTTAAAATATTTTACTTTTATTAACTCTGAAAAACTGTTTTGCTGCTGGTTTTCTTCTAGGCTCAGTTATCCAGTCTTGATGCATTATTTCTTTCCCTTTTTGTGAGAATGAAAAAGTGACACCTTATCCTCCTGCAAAGCAAAATTGGTAATTCTCAGTACTGACAAAATATCTTCATTTAAAATGTCTGACTTTCCACCTGAGACCCCACTAAATCTATCCACTACAACAGCTGGTGCTAGGAGAACTCTGCAAGGAACTAAAACTCCCATGTAAACATGATTGAAGCATTCCTTTACCCAGCATTCCTGGTACTGTTTATTCTGAGGATGATCCTAGGTAAGGGATGGGAGTTGGACTGCGTCTGTTTCCTCCCACTGCAGCCTATTGGGAGGAATCTGTGGCTTTCAAGATGCTGTCAGCCTGAGGACTGATGCTACCAACATCACTGAAGTTTGGTGGGACTTTGGTGGGACTGCTCAGATCGTGCAGTTATGTAAGCTTGATTCAAAACCTGCTGAGGTGTCACTGGAAATCTTCCTGTGCTTTGGATGGAGCCTTAACTTTCTGCGGATCAGCTTTTCCAGCATCTGCTGTGCTGCAGAATGGCTCTTCAACCATGGGCCTTGCAGGCAGCATCTCCCTTCTCCTCCTGCACTCTGACTGTATAGAGAGCTATTTAGGTTGGCTTAAGGTTTAAGTTTCTGTATTAATTCTCTCCTGACCCTCGTTAGCTGAAAGGAAAAAACAATTCTGAAAGGGTTTGATTTCCTAATATTGTATCTTCTGTATCTGCAGTGCCTGTTGTGGCCTATTAAGAATTAAACTGAGATCACTAAACTCATTTCATCTATGCCTTGGGCCTCATTCAAACCCTGGTTTCCCAGCAAAGTAAGGCCAATGGATTAACGTTTCACCTAGCTCAATGGAGTGGTTTTCATCTCTTCTTAATGCCTTTGGCATTAAGGAAAAAAAAAGAAAGAAAGAGGAGGGGAAAAAAAAAGAGGACGATGCTTTGACTGCACCAGAGCATTTTGTTATTGCTCCAGCAGTGCCTTTACTGGGATTATTTTGTACTGTGCTGGGCTTTATCCCACTTCCAGTGGGAGGGGAGGAGTGGCAGGAACGTTTATTGCATCTTTATGTTGTTAAGCAGTTTGTCTGGCCACATTTTTTTTTTTAAAGGGATTTGGATCTCTCTCTTTAAAAGGCAGCCTGGTCCTCCCTGGCCAGGCCCAGCAGCCTTGGCTGCTGTCAGACAAATTACAGTATGGGTGAAGCTGTGATATCGACATGTGCGACTTGATCTTTTTTAATGGGGGCACCACGGGGGTTTCTGCCTGCCCCACTGAGCCTAATGTTCTGTAAGGAAAAACAGACCCAGCACTAAAGGACATTTCTAATGGGCTGTAGCTTAACCCTTTGGTAGCTGCTTGCCCGGCTCCAGTGCCGTGGTCTTTAGGGAAGTGTTTAGGGAATCCCACAGGAGCTGACTTCACTTATCCTCACTGCACTCTATCATGATACCTGGGCAAACGCTGTTCTGGAGGGACACCGCTGTCCCTCCTCCCCCTCCTCTTTCCCTCAGCTCATAATTAAACCAAATGGTTACAAACTCACTGGCGAAGGGAGCTCTGTAATTATAACAACAAAATAGCCTGTAAATTGGAGCTGTCTACTTCTCTATTTTAACAACAGCTTTATGTAAAAGTGTGGCTATTTATTTTGACCTTTCATAATAATTAGCTTCCTAGGGATAAAGAATTAGACATTTATGAATTCAGCAATGCAGAACTGCAAAGGTGAAGACCCTTCTGGAGATGGGGGAGTTCTGCAGATTTATTTGGGGTTTATTTTTGTAGGCATTTGATCCTGTCCTTTTTTACTTCGTTAACAAGCTCTGAAATCTAAGCATGAAGACTGCAGGGCCTGGGGGTTTCCGTATGGCTCCCTTTCTCCTTCACCATCTCAGAGTGCTCCTTAGGAGGGTTTCTGAGGCTCTGGAGACAGGGCATCAACAACTGCTGCTCTGCAGAGAGAGAGAAACCAACCTTGCCACAGCCACCAGTGAAAGGCTCGCCGGTTTAGGCTGCCCAGAGAAGCTGTGGCTGCCCCATCCCTGGAAGTGTCCAAGGCCAGGCTGGGTGGGGTTTGGAGCAATAGGAATCCCTGTTCCACTGGGATAGTGGAAGGCATCCCTTCACATGGCAGGGGGTGGGGACTGGTGGGCTTCAAAGTCCCTTCCAATCCCAACCAGTCTGGGATTTTGTGATTTTGCTGAAAACCTCAGCCCAAATGTCAAATCCTAGGGCACCTTGGTCCTGTTATTTTGCTCCCAGTCATTGCTCTTTAACTTCCTTAACTTTTACCCTGCCTCACTTTTCACACAGTCAGTGGTCCACAAGCATGGGGTGCAGGAAGTTGCATGCCCGTGAAGCCTTTCACTGGATAGGATATTGCAGTATCCATTTATTATTAATTGTCATTAGCACTAAAAAGCCATGAAAGCTCTTAGCATCTTGTTTACTTCATGCAGCTCATACTGAGGACTCCTCTCTAGCTCTTGAGATGGTGCAGTAGTTGTAAATAGAACTTAAGAAGCAATAAAACCTCCCTTCGCTGCTGTGAGCCACTTTTGGAGGCAGCCGCTTGTCTCCTGTGCTGATGTTGGCCAGGATGGGGTTGGAAGGAGCTGTGGGGTTTCTTCCATGAAATGCATGATTAGACCCTCTGCCAAAACCTCATAGGAGAATATTTCCACTCCTTGGCTGACTCTCATGAGGGACAGGTAATGAGGATCTGAGAGCACACCCACCAGCCTTCCTATTCCATCTTCTTGTGTACAGTTCAATTCCTCCCCATTGGTCCTGGGCCAGGAAATTCCATGTCCTTTCGGGTTTGTTTTTTTTCCCCTGTAGGTATTGTTGCACTCTGAGAATTTATTCATTACCAAAAGTCACTTTGCCAACAAAACACACAGGGGCTTGGATTCATGCTTGGGTTGGCTTCAGGATGTGGCAAAAGGGATTTTTATCCTGGAGGAGACAGTGACAGTGCCACCAGGGGTAACACATGTTCATCTTGCAGGGCTTTTCTCATCATCAGTTTAGATCTTTGAGTTTCTGGTAGGGAGATCCAGCGTCCACAGCCCCCTGCAGCTCTGTGTAGATGCACACCATAGAGTGAATTTGTGCAGGGTCCCTCAAGAGAAGCTTTAGGTAGAATCATCACTTGGGGCTTACTCAGGGTTTCAGTGAGGGTAGGGAGCTCTACCAGAGGACAGAGTGAGCTCTGCACTGCATGCTTTGAAAATCCAGTGTAGATACCTGCACTGGAGGGCTAAATGAAGGTGCAGGATTAAATCCAGCATGGATCCTGTACAAACTGGAGTTACGTATTTGAGACTGAGGGTGCTGAGGATCTGGTGGATGGTTAAAGGTAACTCTTTCTGTGTTGTCTACATGTTCTCTGCCTTCACACCTCGGTGTTAGGGTTGGGGATAGAGAGGCATGTCAAGGCTGTAGCTGCAGGATGTATAATACTGGTGGTGCATTCCTGGAACCTCCAAGCAATGTTCATTTGATCCGAGTCAGGTATAGCTCTGTGGTTACATTTCTGTCTGTTCAGCCAAACATATGATAGAAGTTTATGTTGGCTTTTCTGCTCCCTGCTGGTGTTACATTAGCTGTGAGATGACAGATGATACTTCCTGCAGGAAAAAGTTTGCAGGGACAGACTCACCTATCAACCTTTTTTAAACTTTGCTTTGGCAGTGTGAGTTGATACACAACCAGCAGTTCGAGTTTGAAGGCTGCAGGGCTTTTCCCCAGGCAACTGCCGCCCTCAGATTTGGTTTATTGCGCAATCAAACCACCATCTTAGTGCCTGTCAGTGCAGAGAACTGTGGGTTTCTTGCACCTATGCAAACATATGTATCTGCTTGCACTAGAACAAGGCCACCCTAAGCACACTGTCCCTTGTTTTACAAGGAATAAAAGTGGTTAATGCTGCCAGCTGACCACTAATAGGAACAGATTGGTGTTTAAAGTTTACAAACACCATAGCAGGGATGGTTGATGGTGCTGCAAGGACAAACATTCCTGTAAAGGAGAGTAGCATCTGAATCCCCATCAACTGAAGGAAAAGGTCATCATGGTAAAATCTGATGAAAATTATGAAAAACCACTCCAAGGAAGTAAGAAGTGCTCCAAGCCATGTGGAGCAGCACTCAGACCTTGTCATGGAGCAGAGCTGCCCAGCTGAACTGGGGCTTTTCCAGTTCTGCACTGTGTAATTGTCACGGCGTGCTCAGAACTGTGACCTCAACACCAAGTATCAAAGAAAACAATACAACTCTGTGTGTATATATATGACATGAAGTGAGAGGTGCCAGGCTTTCTGTGGTCAGGGTGCTGAAGTCCGTTTTGCTGGGCTGTCCTTGCCCACACCGCTGCTGTTGGCTTTTGCACTGCACCCAGTGAGTGCTCAGGGAGCAGCAGCCGTGGCTTTGGGGCTTGGTGTCTGTTACTTTGAGATCCTGAAACATTAGCTGCTGGCAATTAATATAATTACGTCATTAATGTCACACCCCTGATGTTACTGTGTGTCAGAGTCAGACAATTGCAGTGTTGTGATTTCTTAGTTATGTAAAAGGCGATTAAGGCAATTAAGTGGGTGATTAAAGCTGCTCAGTCAGAGGTGCTGACTGATGCTATTACCAAGCAGCAGCACTGGTGTATAGTAACAGTGATGGAAAGTACCTCCAGCAGCAGGGACTTGCTTGTTGGCGGCCTGGGGGATCTTCAGTGAGCTATCCCACACCCCCTGAACCCCCACCTCTCTCAGCCACGGTGATTTACTGAAAGGTGCTCAGAAATGAGCACATACAGCATCAACTACATGGTTAAATAAAAAGCTTCAATGTTCCCTTTGAAATGAGCATTATTGGCTTTATTTAATTAAATATGGATTTACACTATAAATATTGGAGCTCATAGAGCCCATATTTCAATTAATGGATCATTTGTATGTCATGCTCACTTTGTAATTACTGGAATGTGAAAATACAATGAATTGAAATGATTTCCCCTCCTCTTCAAATAAATCTGAGCAGAATCAGATAGAGACTGTTTTCCTACCCAGAAGTGTGTGGGCATGTGGCTGCACCCAGGCAGAAGAGGGGACTTTTGCAGGAAAAGCGTGTGGGGTGTGCGAGGCATCTGTCTTGATACTGTCAGCAGTGCTTCTGTAGGACACAAAGCTGCCTACATATGAACTGTTTTACTCCCCGGGTGACTCTGGCTGTTAAGTTGACAAATACAATGTACCATTTGGTGCAAATGATGTAGATTTGCTGGGTTGTTTCTTGTCAGGACCCCAAACAAGCCTGTTCAGAAGCTGGGTTCAGCAATGCCGTCATAAACTGTTTGATGGGGAGTTACAGGGTAAGGACTGGGTTTGGGTTTTACTGCCCAGAGAGCAAAAAACATGGGAAATGCCATTGTTTCTTGTCTTCTGAACACTGCCCACACACATTTTTATAGTCTCCTCCTTCTGTTTGCAAGGATGTGGTAATCCATTTTCCGGGGTGTTTTATGTTAAAAACAAATATAAATAAATACGTCAGGCTTTGCATCAAACAAACCCAGTGGTAATTGAGACTGGCAAGGATCTGCTGTCAGGAAATGGGGTTTTATTATTCTCCGCTCAGCAGAAGCAGCAGCCCTGGCCCCGTCCCTGTCCTGCTCCTGTCTCAGCAGGCAGATGGCAGCTGGCAGAGCCCAGAGTCTGCCCGGCCACCACTGCCCAACCCGCAAAAAGGTGCCTCGGAGGGCCTGGCCGTGAGCTGCCATGGCATACATAATTCCATCAGAAAATATCCAAGGGTGGAAATCATTGTTCTCCGAACTAGCTGAGCTGGAGCCAGAGCAGAAATACTAAAGTCAGTTGTGCCTTTGAGCTGCCTATAACAGCGCCCTTTGGAGACCCATTTCATACCAAATTTGAAGCCTGTGTTTATTGCCCATTAAAGCAACCTTTATTTTATGGCAAATGTTGCAGTAATTGCCTTTTACGAAGAGCACTTTGTAACACACATGCACTGTTGAAAGAAAACCACTCTGGTATTGTCTATCGGGACTTAATGGCGCAATTAATTTTACTCCATCTGTTCCTGAGACTTTAAAGGAAAATGGATTTTTTTTTTTTTTTTGAGCGCACTTTAATGAAGAAGATAAAGCGGCCCGGCTGGTGTCCCACAGGCTCAGCGCAGTAAGTTCAGATTATTGCTCAGTCTGTCAGAATGGGCTGCTCCCCTCGGCAGCCGCGCAGCCGGCAGCCCGCGCTGGCCCCTCGCCGCGCCGCTCCCGATGACAAACTGCCAGCCGGCTCCCACAAAAGCGCGATTAAAATGTCAGCACAGGATGACGAAGGGGCCAAGAGGGTCCTCGGAGACAAACTGTGTTGGGTATGAGTTAATACTTCACTGCAGTGCGAGGCTGGGCTGCTGCTGCTGAATTCAGGGAAGTGTGGGCAGAGCCGTACAAAGGGCTGGTGTGAGCACACGGATCCGCTTCGTGCCGCAGCCCGAGCATGGGCTGGCACGGCGAATTTATACCGGCTGAGGGGCTGCCAGGCCAGCCGAGCCGCTTGGTTTTATGTCCACCGGCCAATATTGCCCCGCAAATGGAGCTGCAGGATTCGTTTCCCCTCGCGGGCCTGCCGTGTGAGGAGGCGCTGGAGAGGGGCAGGGATGGTGCTGGATGGCGGCGGGAGCTGCCCGCGCTGCCGCGGGCGGGGCGAGGTGCTCGGCTCTGAGGATGGAGGGTTTGCAGCAGCAGCCGGAGCCCAGAGGCCCCGCGGCTCAGCCTCCCGCGGCTCGGGCTGCTCTTGGGGGGAGACACCGTGCTCTGCCGCGGCCAGGCCAGCGCCATGGCGGGCTGGTGGTGCGGGGCTGT
>VWZU01008655.1:252347-269451 GCA_013397095.1 Sterrhoptilus dennistouni
CCCCTGCCGGGCTCGGCCCAGGCCCCTCACGGGGAAGGGCGGTCTCGGTGCCGGTTCATGGGCGCGGGTTGGCGCGGCCTCGGCCCTGGCCGGTGTTTGCCGACTTGCGAGGGGGTAGGACCCGCTTTGTCACTGCAGTTTAATTCCCCGAGAGCCCTCCTGAGCAGTTTCTGGGGGTGTGAGAGTGACAAAAGCCTGTAATGAAAAGGAGAGGAGATTGTCAGCGCTGGCGTCCCGCTGGGAGCGATCTGCGCTCCTCCTGGGCAGCAGGTGGGAGCCGCGCCATTGTCCCTAATGGTTATTAGCCAGCGATGAGCAGGACAAATGTGGGGTCACCTCTCCCGCTGGCAGGGCAGCAGTTGCAGGATTTAAAGCCCCTAGGAGAGGAAGAAATGGCATGGTTAGTACCTACAGCTCAGGATGTGACCTGCTCACTTTTAAATGATCTGTTAGACTTTGGGGGAGGGCAAGCGGAGGACTGCTGGAGCAAGTTGAATTCAAAATATATTGCCTACTTGAATTAAATGCAATCAGAGACATTCACTGATATCATAATGGCTCTTGAATAATCAGCACAAGACATAGCACTGGGCTATTGACTATTTAAAGCAAGATCCAGCGAGACAGCGATTGCAGCGAGCTGCCTTTGGCGATGGGTGGGTTTTGTTTCCAATGCCATGTGCTGATTCCCAATGAAGATTTAAAGCCAAGGATATAAAACAGGAAACCTTTACATTTCCAATAAAACTTGCTTGCTTCTTGCTGTTCATGTTTAATTGAAGACAATGTCTTCCTGGGTTTCTATGCTCCTTATGGATTTGCTTCATCCCACCTCTCCAATGTGCTCGCCTGTGACATCTCACCCCCTCCCTGCTCCTCTCGGCCCCTCTTCCTCCCTCCCTCCCCTCAGAGCTTCCCATGGTTGGAGATTGATCTTTCTCTTGTGCCCATTTAACTGGAACAGCTCTCCCTCCTCTCCCCTGAGCCACTTCCTTGCCTCAGGTTGCCCCTTAAAAAACACTGATTTGCTGTTCTCTGCTGCCGGTGCTAAATGCTGCATTATTACACCTTGCCCCGCTAGTTCCAATTTCCTATTTTTGCCTTGTCATTACGAGCCTGAATGAATTTGCTCCTTATTGCTATTAAGTTCCAGGGTTTCTCAGACTCACCTTTGTCTCCCTGCGTGGCCTGCCCTGTGTGGGAGCTGCTGACCCAGATGTGTGCAGGAGATGTAGTGGTGCTGTTAATGGCTGCACAGCGCGCTCGCCCCGGGAGCTCCAGGCACTTTACCAACAGGAGTGGAGGCCGGGGGTCTCCCGTGGGGGGAGCATGTTGGGTTCCAGCTGGATGAGCTGAGCACGGGCTGTGCAAATGTCTCAGAGACGTGGGGCTGGGGCCAGCCTTGGGAAGTGCAGGGCTCGCACTGCCACGGCCACGAGCAAGGCTCCTCTCCCTGCTGCTGCAGAGCAGTTTGTGGTGCTTTTTTCTTCAAGGGATTTGTAGGAAACTAAATTGTATTGTATCGGATTAAGGCTCCATAAGTTTACTGTTTGCAGTGCAGCATACATCTGCTCTCCCAGTAATCTCCCCTTGGATGGGACGCGCGTTTATTCTGTGAGCTGCTTCAACAGGAAAATAAATGTGCCCATATCAGTATGTTATGGAGGGAGTAAAGGGATGCAGCTGGTCCCCAGCTCATTCAGCAAACCTGTGCTGTGACTTACAGCTCTGTGCCGTGCACACTGTGCCGCCAGCTCTCCATAGCACTGCCTGTTAATGGGAGGGCTTATAAGTAGGTTCAGTCAGGGCAAGATTCCTGTCTAGCACTCGGTGCTTTCCAAACCCTGTGGTAAATCCCCTTCTGAATGGAGCACTGTGCTGGCCTTTCAGGCCTGGGGAGAGGGGAGGATTGAAAGATTTGCCTTTGCATTCTGCACGGCTCGCCTGACGCAGACATATAAACCACAGGAGGTTTGTGCTTGTGTTTTCCCAGCTCATTTCCCATAGCCTGGGAAGTGATCCCTGAGTGTCAGGTGGCATGCAGACCACTCTCCATGTCAAGGAAAGCAAAAGAAACCAGTGTGCTCCTCTGTGTGGCTAGCTCTTGTTTATCCTTTTAAGTGTTGCTTGCCCAGAAATGGAAATGGCTGTCCCCCACTTACCCATTTGGTCTGGGATGGCATCTCTCTGACACTGAGCTGAGCTTCAGGAACTCTCCATGTTAGGGATGGGGAACCTTCCAGAGCTGCAGGGTCATTTTTTCACCCTCAGTGGAGTTTTGATCTATTTCCAAAATCTATCTAACCCCATTCACTGGGGAGAAATTAAATCCCAGGGTGGTTCTTCTTGGCAGCCCCTGGCTTCTTCTTGGCAGCCCCTGGCTTCAGAGACACTTTTTGTGCCTGGGGGATGTGCCTGGCCTGGTAGATATGGCCAAGGGGCAGTGAGAGGCTGCTCGGTGGCTTCATGGCAAAATTCCATGTTGAGTGCCCTCAGGGGAGGAGACTCCCTAAAATAATGAGTTCCTTTGCAGTACAAAAAGTTGGGCTCTCCATTTTCTTTTGATGAGGTTCACAAGTGATTCCAAAGAAAAGACTGACCACACAAGGAGCAGAATTTCCTTTTTCTGTACTTGCATGAAACCTGAGTGTCCTACCTGGCCCTGGGAGTCTGAGGGACTCAGAGGCTTTCACAAAAAGTGCCAATATCACAGAAGTTCTCTAGAGAGCCCTACACCAAGTTAGAGTTACTTGAGGCATGCTCATGGCAAGAACAGAGACTAAAGATGCACTCACTTCCAAAGGTTTGGCTAACTGGAAGACAAAGCACCTCAGAACTCAGGACTTAAGGCATTAGTGATTATTTACTGCTTTATACACATAACCTGTGGTGTGCAGGACACCCTCACCACACTTGTTTCTTCTCCTATGTGCAACAGTGTCATCAGAGGTAACGGACTTGACATGAGCAGGAATGAGCCCAAACCATGGGGATGTTATCAATGATTTGGTTAGATTTGAGATTTAAAATTATTTTCTTCATGTTTAAAGAAAAAGTAAAGTCAAAAGTCAAAATGCCCTCACTGTCACATGCTCAGGTGGTGGCAACACCTGTACCTGTGTTGCTGAGGAGCCCCATCAGTGACAACAATGCAAAACAGGCTGGGAAATCAACACCCAGTGTTTCAGGAGGTCTGCAGGAAAGAAGACCCAGTGAAGAAAATACAGACAATAGGAAACATCTCTCCATTGCAATACACTTAAAATACCACTCTGACCCAAGGGATGTATATAATAGCATTTTAAGACAGATCTTTGAGAGCAAACACTGAGTTTGCCCTTGTGGATTAGATCAGCAGTAAACAAATGCTGTTGCTGTGAGATGGGGGTGCCAGGAGCTGGCAGTGGCCCTGTGGAGTGTGCAAAGAGGACAGGAATTCTCCCTGGCTCCTTGCAGCAGCCAGATGGTATCCTGAAGGCCTTCCTTTGATTTCCTAAACTCCTTTGCTAGCACCTTTGCTAGTGCTAGTGAGTCTAAAATTACTGCTCCTCAGATGCACTGTGTGGTTTACAGGTAAGCCAAGCCCCACCCAAAGCACCCGTCTGCTTTCTCCAGGACACAGCTCTGGATCTGAATTCACCTTTTTTTTCCCCAGCAGTCCCATCTTTATGTTTGCTCCAGCTGGAGCTGCCTGCTTTAAATGTTGCTAGAACTTGGCTTGAGTCTGGGGCTGAATTTTCTGGCCATTTCTGAAGTATGTTGCTGCTGGACGACCCTCCCTACCCTGGGAGTTGTGGTGCAAGGTGGTCGAAGGCATCACTGGGACTTGCAGGAGTGGTTGTCTTCGCTGTGTATGATGCAAAGTGCTGCAGGACAGACACACACATCTTTCCTCTCTTCCTCTGCTTTATTCCCCATCTACAGCACAGCAGAGCTTAAGAGCTCAGCTTTCACCTGGTGATGTTTCATCTGTGGGCTATGGGGCTCTGTAAGTCTGATCACTGTCACCCTTTGGTGCCAGTGGTGACGCCCATGGCCGTGTGTGAAGTCAGTGAGAGCCTACACTAAACACAGGATCCTTAATCTTGAACCTTGTCAGGATCTGATCACTGTGACTTGTGAGGATGTCACAGAATCCCAGGATGGTCCTGTTGGAAGAGACCACAGAGGAGGGTCACTGTTGCCACCTCCCTGCTCAGGCAGGGCCATCCCAGAGCACAGGGCACAGGATTGTGTCCAGAGGGCTCTGGAATATCCCCGCTGAAGAGACTCCAGCCCCTCCCTGGGCAGCCTGTTGAGGGCTGGGCACTGCTCAGGGAAGAAGTTGTGCCTCTCAGCTGCATCTTCTCTGTGCCCGTGATCCCTTTTGTCTCTCCACCATGGTGTGAGTGACCTGGTGGCAGTGGACAGACCACCTGCAAGGGGGCAATAGGGCAGAGCAGACACAGAGACTTTGGAAAGGCTCCTTGGCAGCAAAAGCCAAGGGAGGAAAGGCAAAAACCCTCCTCCAATAAATTCCACAGTTCATGCTGCCTTAAAAGCTTGTCGTGATTTAGGCTTTTGTTAAAAATTCCACCTCTTGATCTTCAAAACTCTGGCTAATGATGGAAAAGAAAAATCCAAAACCACAGACCTCTACAGAATTTTATATATTTTATAATAAAATAACTTTCTCATGACTTCCCTCATAATAACATTTTTAAGAAACCAGGAAGGCTGACTGGTGTTGGTGGAGTGCAGCTTTCTGCTTTAATGGGCTGCAGCTGAAACAGTTCAGAAGGCGGTGAGGGTTTGGAGCGGGGGCAGCAGGAGTTAACTTCACACCCCTGCTGAGCGCCTGGACCTGCAGCAACTTTGGCTTGTCAGGTTGGGAGAATTTCTGCAAATGAACTTTGCAAAGAATTATGCAGGGCTTGGCATTACAGTATTACACACTCGCCTGTTCTCAATCACTCACTGGAACTTATTTTGTAGTTAACCTCCATAAAGGACTGCACAACCGAGCAAAGGCCTGTCACACACACATTATTTAGAAGCCCTTATTATTATTTTATTGCCAGTCCTTGACAGCTGAGGAAAAGCCAAGCACTTTAATCTTTCTTTCCCTTTAGTTTACAGTGTAAGAGCTGCATGTAAGATGGATTTGATTAATATGTAACAGAGATGCAATTCTCTGTAAAATGTGCTGTACTTTAGAACCCTGGAAAACAAACTGCATCACAATGGCTTAAATCTCAGTCCATTGTATTATATAGACATCATAAATAATAGAGAGCAGGCAGATATTGCTGCAGGCTTCATCTACATAACACATCTGAGCTCTCTATAATGTGTTCAACTTGTCACTTTTAGTACAGAAGAGAGGCAATAAAGCTAACAGCTGACTAAACCACATCAGCCTTGCTTCCACTTCCAGGGTGGTGAATGCTCATTAAGCAATCTTAGCTGTGACTTTTAAAATCCATAACTCTTACAAATGTAAAAAAGTTGCCACAAAAGATTAAGCGCAAAATACATGTCAAAGCATTAATTTTCTGTGTGTAGATTCCAACCACCGCAAACCTCAAATATTTCTTTCCCTTTTGTTTTATATGTGCTTTTGGTTAAAACAGATCTTCATAAAAAATACTTGTTTCCATCTGGGGCACCAAATAACCTCTGTGATTGTAGGGAGTGAAGGAGAATTGTTTTTCATGCAGCCAGGACAGGCTGTACTTCTGCACCCCCAGCAGGGTTTTCACTTGGCAGGAATGTTGGCATGTCAGCTGGGAGATCAGGGATGGAATCAGCCCCTGGGCAGAGTTCAAGTGTGGCATGACCCAGAATGAGGTGGTCCCTCCCAGTGGGGAGGATGAGGGCAGACCCTGTGTTAGAGACAGGGCCAGAAAGATGCTGAGGAGCCAGAGAAATGCTGGACTGGCAGGAGCTAAAGACCGGGCACAAAGCACAAAGCCCAGGCCCAGAGCTTGGGAGCCAACCACTTTATCTTAGGAAATGGTCTAGGACTGAAGGCAGGATCAGGAATATGAGGGATGAAGGAGAAATAAACATCCGAGTGCCTGTGGAGCTGCTGTTCTGGGCTGATGGGATTTCATGGGGCACCTGTGGGAGAAGCTCTGTGGCAGCATTCAAGGTACAGGTTTTGTCCCCAGAGACTTGCTCTGTGCCCTAGAGACTTTGTGCCTCTGTCAACCCCTTTGGTACCAGCTGTCAGATTGGTCCCTGTGGCTCCTGTGGATGTACACGTTATCCTTGAAATACCCCAGAGGCTTTGTGGGGTGGCTGGGATGCCAGTGGCAGTGTCCCAGTGCCCCTGTTTGGAGATTGGCCAGGCATCTCCAGCAAAATGCCTCCTTGTTCTCCAGCTACCACCAAACCACCCTCAACTCCAGCCATGTGAAGGGGAAAAGCATGTAGAAGTAGGAATGTACATCAAGTATGGGATAAATGTTTAGAAGAATGTTCGTTGTAGGCAAAATATATTTTAAAAAAAGAGAGAATTAAAAATGGTGTTAGCAAAAGTGTGTGGCCTGAAGGGTCTCTGCTGGTGTCCAGTGGCCAAGAGCTGCTTTCCCAGGAGGCAGCACAGAGAAGGGGTGTTCCAGTGCTGTGGGTAACCAGGAAAGCCCCGGACTTGGTAGCCAGGGGTTCCCAGGGGTTTTGTCACAATGCAGTTGTGAGAAAAGCCCAGCTGGGGCTGAGAGGCCAGTCCTGCCCTTAACCCTGGCCTGGGAAGGGTTTATCAGGCAGTTAATCTCCAGGAAAGCTAAAGGATTTAAAGAGAGAAGTAAGTAATATATAGGCTTTGCTTTGGCTTTTTGCACAAAGGAATTTCATCTTGTGACAAAAAAAATTTGCTTCCAATTATAAGGGAAACATTTCAAGGGCAAAAAAATGCAACTTGGAAAGCGTAATCCCCCCTTGCACGTCGGTGGGTGCCAAGCTGTCCTATACAAAGGCTTTGTTTTTGTAGTGCTGAGACAAGTCTGGATTTAGAATGGAAAAGTTCTCAAAGGAGACACCTCCCCCGCTTTTTACCCCTAATTTCCTACCAGATATGAAAAATGCTTTCTGCAATAGAACCATACATACCATAGACTGTATTGCATACAGTCTGGGCCAGAGGTCTGTGTGGAACGAGCTGGCAGGGCTGTGAGAGGGGTTACTGAAAGGCTGTGGGGTGGTAATCACCCAGAGAGTTGTTTCCAGTTTCTCCAATTCAGCCTTTTGGCCACCCCCTTCCCACAGCCTTGCTGTGGTCCCTTGTAAATCATGGGCAGGGGAGACTGTATGGGCACCTTGCAAAAGGAGGGAACAGAACTGAACAGGCAGCTTTATGTCTCATTCACACCCTTCTCTGACAATCATACTGGTTCAGTGTCTTATCTTTTACATCTTCAAGCAAAACATTAATACCTGAGGCTGATTATTCTTGAATTCTGCAAGTGTACTGTAGTCCCCTCCTCCCCCCTAATGGCACCTGGGACTCTCAGAGGGTGTGATGCTGTCACACAAAAAGTCTTTAAGAATCTTTCACTCCAGGCTGACATCCCCACAGGATGCATTTTAGCAGTTTCAGAAGCTCTTCTTTCCCAGAGGGATTATTAAATGTCTGTCGTGAGTATGGACTGGTATTCGCAGCATTCATTTCAGATTTAAATCGGTTTGAAAGTTCTGTGTTAGGTGGTAAAGAAAATGCAATATTATTTAGAGGCTGTGGTCATGGGAGCAAAATTGGGAGTGATGTGACAGCTAGAAGCCCTCGAAGAATCAGAGGTGAGGAAAGGGAAAGGATTGTCCCAGCAGTGTCATTCTGCTGCTGAGGAAAATGATAAAAATGCCATTCTGTGTGCCATTTCCACTTGGACAGCATGCTGGAGAAGTGTAAGGTGTGGATCTGTTCTGGCCATACAGTGGGGGAAGGAATAGGGCTGAAGAGTCAGGTAGGTCACCTCTGCCTTTCATGCCCAACATAAAAATAGAAAATTCTCCGGGTTTTTTAGGTAGCTAGAAGCTGTTTCTTTTATTGCAACATAAATATAACATTATTTTTTTCTTTATTTTTTACTCTATGTGTGTTTATCATGCTCTTGAGAGTGTTGAATGGGGCTTCCTGTACTTGAAGAAGGAGAGTGACATTTTAGATGGGCTGACAGTGATGGGATAAAGAGGGATGGTTTTAAACTAAAAGAGGAGAGATTTAGATTCAGTGTTAGGGAGAAACACATATTACTCAGAGCTGGTGAGGCCCTGATGCAGAGAAGCTGTGGCTACCCAATCCTTGGAAGTGTCCAAGGCCAGGTTGGACAGGCTTGCAGGCTTGGAGCAGCCTGGGATAGTGGAAGGTGTCCTTGCCCGTGGGGGAGATGAGCTTTAAGATCCCTTCCAACCCAAACTATTCTGGGATTCTATGAAGTAGAGTCAGTTTATTAGCTAGGAAGAAACTGGAGTACAAAAAAAATTGTAGAAGGAGGAGATGGTCAAAAAACTGGAAAATACAGAACCAACGTGCTCTTCTGTAAAAGAGGTATTCATTCAAATTCTCCAGTTTCCTCAGGATATGTCTATATTTCAGTGCCTTGCCATATGTTGGAATGACAGCAAAGTTTACCCTTAATATTTTTCCAGGCACTTCAATGTTAAAATGATAGATAGACTTCACACATGCTCTCAACACACGGCGTTGGTGCAAACGCGGAGGATAGAGAGGCTGAGCGAGTCTGTGAGGCCTTTTTTTCATCGTTGCCCTGTGCTTGAATTCTCATCTCCACCATCCACTGCATTCCAGTGTGCATCAGGAATCACAGAATCATGGAACCATTTAGGCTTAGGTTTGTTTGTGTGTTTGTTTCCTGGTTTCCCAGTCTTTGCCACAGGGATTAGATTTGAAATCCCACCCATGGGGGTACAGAGAGCAGTGCCTTCTGAAACACAGTCACTTTACTTAGCTTCCCTTTGGAGGCCATCCAGGAGGAGCGTGTTGGGAAGGGTCACCAAGGGAAGAACAAAGCCTGTTAGCTTTCCATGCACAGGGTAGGTGATGTGTTAGGGCTGGTACAAGATTAGCCTGGCTGTAACATTTAAATAGCCTGTCTGCAGATCGCTCACACTGAAAGGACCTCGGAGAGGAAACATGCCAAGAGGTTTTTCTGCTGGGGCTACAGCTCTGCAGGAAGATCAGAATCAGCTGTCCACAGTGCAGCCTGATACCTGCCTTGCCCTCCTATTTATTACTATTGATCCAAAAGAGAAAATGTTTTAGCAATTCTGGACAGCTAATCAGTGTCATCTGATTCCCATCTCAGCGTGCTGGTGAAGGACAGCGTGTGGGAGCGTGTCTGTGCTCTGCCTGCTGGGGGAGAAATAGAAGCCTTCGGTCTCCCAGGCTGTCAATCCAGCAGCTTTTCCTAAGTGCCACCTTCCAGCCTCACACACAGCACTGCTGTTGGGAGGCAGAGCAAAACCAGCTCCAGAGCATCCCTTGGATGAAGGTGTTGTGTCCCAGCTCCCTGGAGGCTTCTGGCAGAGCCACTTTTGCACTGGGCAGTGCAACAAACTGCCTGCAAATAAATAAAGTGACTCACAAACAGCAGCGATGGGGGAAAAATGGTGTGATAACATTTGTGAGTGAATAATGTCGCTGGGGCAAATGGGATGCGACAGGAATCTTAGCTCAGCAGCAGCTCCTGAACTCTTTACGGCACAGCCAGATGGCCTGGTGCAACAACAGCCTTTCAGAATTAATAACTGCTGCTCTGGAGGGAGAGCTTCATGCAGGAACCGTTTCACATTTCGGCAGGAGTATTTTATTTTTCTTCTTGGTGCTTTCTGGCCGCTTTGCTCCGGTTGAGGTATCAGAAGTGCCCAAAAGGGGGTTTAAAAAAAGGAAAGATTCTTCATCTCCTTTGCCACTTTCTTCTCTTCCTCCACTCCCTCTGTGCTGCCTTCCCTCTGCCTTTGGCTTCGAACATTGCAGCTTTTAATCTAGAAATTATGGTAACTTGTATGTGCATTTTGAGAGTATATCATTGCTGCAGTTAATTAACAGTTATTAGCGTTAGCGTACTGTGCTGTATTATATGTCACAAATCATCGAGTCTCCCTGTGCAGTTACAGCAATTAAGAACTCCATCACACCTTCTGTATAGTCATTTGGTTCTCTTCCAGGTCTTTTCAAAACTGGAAATTGCTAATCAAATCATTTCTGCTCTGTGCCTCGGTATCGTTTATTCCATTCCTAATGATGTGCGACTTTTTTTTTCCTTGGCCGTTAACAGAGGCATCCATGCGTCTAACCCATTTCACACCACCGTCATGCTTTGGAGAGGCGATAATGAACTTGCAGGAGGAAGTGGAGGCTTTGCTGCTTCTCCCCCCACTTATGCTGCTGCTTCTTTCTTTCTTTTTTTTTTTCTTTTTTTTTTTTCTTTTTTTTTTTTTTTTTTTTAAACGAATTTTTTTAGTCGTTTCGGTTTNTTTTAAGCCAATGTCTTTCCTGCTGTTGGGTGATTGAATTTTGAAACTGTAAAATGCATTGACAGACTGACAAACCCAAGTTGCCAGAGCTGGAGCTATCACAGTTTAGCTTCAATTCAGAACTCAGTGAGATTCCTGCCTGATCAATTTGTCATCCCTCTAAATGGAAACTAATTACTTCCCAGGGAAAGATTGCAGGCAAATATCACCCTTTGCATCAGCAGCCTTCTGCAGTGAGGTGGAAGCAAAGTCCAAAGGGTTTTAGCTAACGGAGGAGAGCATGAACCACTTCATCTCTTGCCCCTTTCCGTGGCCTGTCAGGGAGAGTTTATTTTATTCATGCTGTCAGTAAAATTGCCTTCACGTTTGCCTGGGTCGTATGTCAAGGGCATATTTTGCTTTCCAGGTCAGCTGCAAGGGAACGCACGTCATGATCCTGACAAGGATGTTTGATGTCATCTGAACACAAAGTCCTTTCTCTTATCCTGAGATTGATGATTCTGTACATGCTGAAGCCCAGGGCATCCTTCTCTGGGTTTCTGTGTCGGTTCCACTTTGCTTGGATTCTTCCTGCAGTGTCCAAATGCACCACGGTGTTGGGTGGGCTTGGGAAAACTTTGTCCTGGAGTCCCAGTTCTGGACATAAATAGCTGTGGGTGTTGTGTATTGGAGAGGAGCCATCCTGAGAGCTGTTAGGAGCTCTGGAAGTCCAAGGGGTCATTACTGAGCCTTTGGGGACCTACTGACCACTCAGCAATCCCACCTCCACTTGCCAAAGAAGCCAGACATCAGCTTCTTGAGCCAGCTCATCCATTCACTTCTCAGCTCATCCATTCACTTCTCTTTGCCTTGATATATTCTTCTGTAAAATATATAACAGCATAACAAGACTCTCATGGCAAGATTTTCTGAGGATTATATTGTCCTAACAAAATACACCAGTTAGGAGTGGGTGCAGAGCAGTAGCTGGTACCTGCTGCAGGCAGAAGGAACTCAATCAGGAAGCAAAAACATCTCCTATGGAGGTGTGGGAGCCTCCCCTCTCATCTCCCCTTGCCTTGGCCACCTCCATAAACAGCTTTGGCCACCACAGCCTTGGCCTTCTGCTTTCGCCTCTCCAAATATTTTCCTGATTTTATCAGACAATATGATGGAAGTTAAGGCTGAACTTCCCAATTTCGTTCTCTTTGTTTTACTTTAGTTGCAGTTATGCAGCCATAAATGTTGTAAAAGTGGAGTTCTGTAAGAAAAATCTATAACAGAATAAAGTTGAACTAATGTGGTGAGCCTTCCTGTTGGTGAGGGGACAATTTTTTTGGAAGAAAGATATATGGAAAACTTTAAATGTAAAGCTGACATCCTTGGCTTAAGCAATCTCAGTAGCAGAAAACAGGTTCAGAAGATCGTCCCCCATGCTCGTTCTTGTGCCATTCCCTGGCTTTTCTCAGAGGCTTTTGGTCTGTTGCAGTAGGATGTCCTTGTGTTGGAAGGAATGTACCCAGATGTCCATATGATCCAGAGTCACAGGACACCCCATGGACCGAGGAGGGCCAGGAGAGGTTCCCAAGTAGGAGATGACAACAGTTCCCAAGGAGCTCTGTGTTGAGGCATGGTGGGTGATGTGTGGTTAGGGAGCAGTGGGATGTCACTGCGTCCCTGCTCAGTGACTTCTTCCCGTGCCTATTTTACCCACACAAGCTGTGGTGCTGATGTGCTGTAGCACTGGGAGCTGTTTGGAACCTCCCTGTGTGTCCCCAAGGCCTGTTGGGGAGCTTCTATTGATGTGCAAGTACAACAGAGTTGTGGTCCCTGCCGAAGGTCTTAGCTGCAGATTCCTACGGATCATTCCAGTTGTAAGACATTAATTTGCCACTCTGTAGAAAGGTGTTAGCTCCTTCTGAGCCTTGCTGAAATGGGGGTGGAATTTGAGTCAGCCTTGTCTGACAGTTTCCTCCTCAGGTTAATTCTTCGATATGTGAGATGTGAGAGGTCTGGGACTTGCATCCAGAAAGTGATTTGTGTCATATAAACAGCTGCAAGTGAAGAAAAAGAGGCTCTGCAAAATTACAAACTTCAAATGGATGGAGGTTACAGATACCAGGGACCCTCTGCTGTCTTGGGGTTGGGTTTGCTGGCACTGAGCTCATCTGTTGTCATTTTTATTTCAGAAATGTAGTGATGTGAAGGTCTGAAGCCTTGTCTGGTTTCCACTCTTTTCTCCTAATGAATTATCACAGCTGGACAAAACTTGGGTTTTTTTGGCTTTGTTCTGTTTTCCTCTGGAAAGCTCCTGTCTATCCCTATAGTGTAAGACTTGGTGTGGGTGTTTATCTGTATCCCTCTCTCCAGCACACAGTGCCATGCTGACGTGCAGTGACTACAGCAGCAACATGCTGTAACTAAAACAAGTACCAGGATCCACTGGTTTCTGTGAAATGCTGGATGTTTGAATTGTTTATGGGCTCTTGAAAAATTCATGCTTTATCATAAGCTCCCAGTAGCTCTTTGCTTGACTGCCTTGGCTGATTCCTGCTGCTCTTCAAGCTCTGTCTCAGGTGGGTTTTCTGTCCCAAAGCAGAGGGCAGTCACACCAGGGGAGAGCCCAGGGGGCAGGAGATGCTCACTCAAAGGAACCTGTCCCATGTGGACGTGCCTCAAGCTGGCAGTTTGTACCTGAAGTCACACATTGTCTTGGTGTCTCTCTTGACACCATGAGGGAATGTGTCAGGTGAAGGCCAGGCCAGGCTTCACCTCTCCCTGCTCATGGACCATGCCTGGTGCCAGCTGCACTCAAGAGAGATACCAGGGGTGGTTTTCCCAAATCTTCTCCAGATTGGCCAAATCATTTTCCAAAATGTGTATCTCCTTCCCAAAAGTCTTCCTGAGTTTTGCTAGCCCAGCACAACACATGCTGAGATAATTCTGGAAGGCCAAACCTGTAATAATCATAAACCAAATCCTCAGGAACAGTTGGGCTGGCATCTGCTTTTCCTCTGAAGCATCTCCATTCAGGAGCTAGGGCAGTACCTGAGTACTCTTCCTGCAGATGGACAATCCCTTGCAAATCTTTGTTTTAAAAATTAGGTACTGAGAAAATCAACAACAGAAGGCTTAATTTAAGACAGAGGTGTAAATTGAAAGCAAGTCATGCTGCCTATGAACGTTTGTGTTTCAATTTGAGTGACTTCGGTCTAGCTCAGGTCAAATGAGAGCAAACTTCTGCTGAATGGGAATCAGCTGCTCTTTATAAAAAAGTACCGTGTCCCCACAGCTTTTGCTGACACTTTAAACCCCTTGAAGTCAGAGAGGTCCTGCAGAGAGACCTGGATAAATTAGAGAGATGGGCAATCACCAACTGTAGGAAGCTTAGCAATGGCAAGTACCGAATTCTGCTCCTGGGGTGGGGCACCCCTGGTTTGTGTATGGACTGGGGAAGGAGAGGCTGGAGAGAAGCTGCAGGAAGGGACCTGGGGGTCCTGGTCAATGGCCAGTGGGATCTGAGCCAGCAGTGTCCTGGAGCCAGGAGGGACATCCCTGTCCTGGGAGCACCAGGGAGGGGATTGTCCTGCTCTGCTCTGGGCTGGGGCAGCCTCACCCCCAGAGCTGGGGCAGTTTGGGCAGCACAGTGTCAAAAGGACATGAAGCCATCAGGGAGCATCCAGAGGAGGCCACGAGGATGGGGAACAGTCTTGAGAAGAAGCTGCGTGAGGAGCACTGAAGGGAATGTTCAGCTGAAGGATACTGAGGGGAGACTCATTGTGGTTACATTGTCCTCGTGATGGGAAGAGGAGGAGCAGGCACTGATCTGTGCTCTGTGTGACAGGGACAGGCCCAGGGAAGGACTGGAGCTGGGCCAGGGCAGGGTCAGGCTGGAGATCAGGAAAGGTTCTTCCCTCAGAGGGTGCTGGGCACTGCCCAGGCTCCCCAGGGAATGGGCACAGCCTGAGGCTGCCACAGCTCCAGGAGCTCCCAGGGATGCCCAGGGTGGGATTGTTGGGGTGTCTGTGCAGGGCCAGGGGCTGGACTGGGTGATCCTTGGGGGCCCCTTCCCACTCAGGATGTTCTGTGACTCTGTGGGATACAGCAGTTAACTGTAAACTAAGTGATGTCACACACCCACACCTGATCAACGAGCCTCAGTTGCAGTGAGCTTCCTTTTGCCATGTCATGAGCAGGACAGTCACTCCAGGCTGGCTGGGCTTGCTTTTTGCCAGCCTGAGCCACCTCCAGCAGTTCAGTTGCTGAAACTGAATGGCACTTCAAGTAGGGAGCCTGTTAATGAGCTGAGCAGCTTATGGTGTGTTCCTTGTAGCTCAGATATTTCTGCAGACACACAGGGATTTGGGACACCCAGTGTGACCTGACTGAAATGCAGGCTTGCTCTGAAAGCCCAGATGTAGCACAGCTGGATTGCTACAGCTGTACCTTTAGAGATGTGCACAATGAGCATTATTGCAACTCTGTGGGGTTGGGTTTTTTCCTCCTATTTTGTGAAGTCTTTTATAAAAAATGACTATTGTATCCTCACTCCTAAATCTACCTGGGCTGGGTTTTAGAATCATAGGATGGTTTGGGTTTGAAGGGGCTGGAAAGATCAGCTATTACCCCCTGCCATGGCAGGGACACCTTCCACTATCCCAGACTGCTCCAAGCCCCATCCAGCCTGGCCTTGGGCACTGCCAGGGATCCAGGAGTAGCCACAGCCTCTCTGGGCACCCTGTACCAGGGCCTCATCAGCTGCGTAGCCAAGAATTAATCACATGGTTTGACCTATGAGCTTTAAGGTCCCTTCCTACCCAAGCTAGTCCATGATTCTATGCTTTAACATCCCCAAAGAGGGGAGAGGTTTCTATTTCAGGTTTTATATACAGCCCAAAAGAGAAGGTAATTGCAGAAAGCTGAGATGCACCAAGGTTTGATGGCCATTGATAAGAGCGCTGCCATTATTGGTCATTTATGTACAGATAGTCTTCAGGTATCATTACTAAAGACACCAGAAGGATTGATCAGTGTCCAAAAATGCTTGCCAAGTTATCAGAGAAAAAGAGGCAGCAGGAGAAAGGGAAGGATGAACTGGTTTCTCCATTTACACATGAGAGGATCGCGTGTTGGGCGGATTTAACCCCAGCACAAATCCCTCACTGTATGCTGGTGATTTAACCTCAGAAGATCATTCTTCTTGGCTGTGTGCACTTCAGTGAAGTAATGTCCAGTGTGGCATTGCTCACAGCTCCTGGGAGCTCCTGTTCTAAAGGAGGGGAGGGTGGCTGTGGGCTCTGGATGGCCTTTGTAATGCTCCACTTCCAGCCTGCTCCTGCCACAGCACCGGGCTCCAGGCTGGGTTGTCATGCACCCAGCTGCCTTCAAGGAAGGTCTCAAGGTTTTTTTTTCTTTCTTTCTTTCTTTCCCAAAAGACAAAGAAAACATCTGGTAATTTGAGAATTGGTCTTTGTGTGAGAGAGGAGCAGCTCCCCCGCTCACTGTCGTGTCAGTGTTCTCTATTCAGACACCATTAACTCATCCTTTGAAGGTAGTAGATGAAGTTGCCAACAACAATTAAAAAACAATTTTTTGAAAGTGTTGGGTTTCCCGGGCCCTTCTCAGATCAGGAAATGAGATTAAAATCAGTTGCTGAAAAGCCACTGTGTTTATTTGAATACAGTCGAGCATGGCGGCGGGGCCGCCTCATTAAAGGAGGCATTATGAGCAGCCTGGTGTTGTGTTCCCGGTTTGATAAAGAGCATTGTCTGACAGCAAGCTTGGTGCAGCTCCCACTCCATGCTCTGGCACATATTTTCTGCCTCAGTGGTTCCTCTCAGTAGGATAGCCAGCCTCTGCCTTTCTGTTTGACATTTTTGCTAATAATTACTTGAAAAATCATCCACTTCTATTTAAAAATTGCTACATGAAGTACTAGTCCGTCTTTGCATCATGACAGCAAGAGGCCAGTGAAGTAAGGGGTGTTCAGCCACATGAAGCTAACTTCATAAAGCATTGCCCAGGGTGCACTGCAGGATGACTGGAAATAATTAGCCTCTGGAGGTTGGAAACCTATGCCGTAAATCCCAGAGCTTGGAGTGAGGAGAGTTTTTTATCACTGTCCTTGACAGAGAAATTGTAACATCACGGCTTACTCTGTCTTTGACATAATAAACTCACAGTGGTGCTTTGCAGAATCCTGTGCTCACAGCCCCGTTTGCCTCTCCCCTGTCCCAGCCTTTTCCCAAGGGTTACGGCTGGGCTGTAGGAAGTTTCCTTTGGGCCTTAAACCATCACACAGACGCATAATGGCTTCCAGGCGTCTGGCCCCCAGCGAGAACCAGGCCCTCTCTCAATGAGACAAATTCCCACTGATGCAATCACAGCGACCTTAGAGAACAGCAGGATCTGAAGGTGAATGAGCTGCTCCCAGCCCGTCCCCGCCGGCGCCGCGGGTGCTGAGGGATCCCTGCCCCAGGGCTGGCAGCATGGGCACAGAGCATCCCCAGCACAACTCTCAGTATGGGCACAGAGCATCCCCAGCACAACTCTCAGTATGGGCAGAGAGCATCCCCAGCACAACTCTCAGTATGGGCACAGAGCATCCCCAGCACAGCTCTCAGTGTGGGCACAGAGCATCCCCAGCACA
>VWZU01008655.1:269873-292588 GCA_013397095.1 Sterrhoptilus dennistouni
CAGCACAACTCTCAGTATGGACACAGCATTCCCAGCACAGCTCTCAGTATGGACACAGAGCATCCCCAGCACAACTCTCAGTATGGACACAGAGCATTCTCAGCACAGCTCTCAGTATGGGCACAGAGCATCCCCAGCACAGCTCCGGGTGCTGTGAGCACCTTGGGGTTGGAGGAGGAAATTCAGAGTGGAATTGTCTGCCCGGATCCTCAGGTAAATGGTTGTGTATATCAGGAATGTCTTGTAAAAGATAATGAACAGATGCCTTCTACGTACTACACAATAAGCCACTTGAAGTTGTCACCAGTTGTTTATAGATGTTATTAATATTAATAATTTACCACTCATTTCCATATGAAACCACATTAGGCTTGTCTACACTGCATCCAGTTACCTGCAGAAGCTGCGAAGCCGTGGCAGCGTGCCTGAGCTAACATGTCCTGCTGAGAAAAGGCTGCCTTTGTTCGGTCTCACCAGCTCTGAGTGGGGCTGTGGGGAATGACAGGGCTGTGGGGAAGGAGCTGGGATGTGTGGAAGGAAGTGGGATGTGTGGAAGGATCAGGGCTGCGTGGAAGGAGCAGGGCTGCTGCTGATGGCCTGTGTACCACACACAGCCCAGGGAGCTGCAGGAATTAGTCAGGCCCCAGCTCCAGGGACTGTTTGAACTGTTCTGTGGAGCTGAACATGTCTGCTCATCAAGGGGAGGTTCTTGGGTGGTGAAAGTGCTCTTTGGATCTGGGAGAGGAGGGTCAAAGCCCTGGGATCTGTCCTTTGCAGAAGACTTTAGAGGCACCAGGTCTGTGCTCCTAGGGACTGGGAAGAAAAGAGGAATCATAACAATTTGCTCAATTTTGGAATTCCAATGTTTAATCTCCTCTAAGTTAGGCAAAGTTGAAATCTTGGTGTTGTCCACAAAAGAATAACAAGAGTTAGATGAAAAGGTGAGATTTTCTACAGCCTTTAGAATGACCTGCATCTTCCATCAAGGAATTTAATGGCAATGTGCTGGATAATGTCTACAGAAGGCCAAACGTTTATAAAATGAAGTGAATTGTTCCTTTCACTCTGTGTACAGTGAGGGGGGATCCCCAATGATGAGGTGACCCTGCAGGACTGGGAGTCACAGCGCTGACCTCCGGTTCCAGGTGTCCTGCCAGGGTGTCTGTGTGGCACAGAAGGATCTGGAGTAGCCTCAAGCCTGAAAGGGAGGTTCCCGAACCATCAGGATTTGGAGGTGCTGAAGTCCCATCCTCGATGACCACTGCCTTTCATCCAGTGTTGTGTGGTTTAATGTACAATATGCTCTGTTGAGGCTGGGTACAATTATCAGTATTTATTCCCAGAAGCCCAGGGAGATTTTTTTGTCAAAAGACAAAGCAACAGAAGTTCCACAGTATGCAAAATACAGACCTTTGTATTGCAAGTGAAATATTTAGATAGGAATCATTACTGAGTCCTTTTTCAGCAACCTTGCCAGAGAAAGAGAGAGAGAGAGGGCTGGGAAAGAAAACACAAAGGAGGTAATAATATCTGATTAGCCAAGCAGCTGAAGAACTGATGGGGATTGTGAAGCCTATCAAGGCATCATGACTTTCCGTGTGAGTGACATTCCGCAGCGGGGAGCAGCCACCAGCCGAGGAACTGCTCCTGAATATTACCCTCAGGACTTGTCTTTTATTGGTAACCTTGCAGTATCCTTTGCTGGAGCTGTGTGTTCCCAGAATTCGGGCACTTGGCTACGGGGCAGCGCTGACAGTCCCCGCCGGGGCCGAGCCCTTGCCGGGGCACTCGGTGGCCGTGCACTGTGGGCAGATATTTCACAGCTGTCCTCTGTCACTCCCTGTCTTTTCAAGGCTGACAGTGTTGCAGTGACCTGGACAATGTCTGCCATGTATTCTGTGAATTACTGGAGCAGTGGTTTTTGGGTGCAGTGCCCAGTGGAACACTGTGCCTGCCATGCCTCTCATTTCCACCAGAGCGATGCCAGCATTTGGGGGAATCACTTTTAATTTAAAGCTCTATGCCAGAGAGAAGACTCTACCTCTTTATTTTATAGGATTTTTGAGATATAACCAAAAGTGCTAAGCAGTCTTAGGAATGCTGGTTCTGTCACTGGAGGAGGCTGGAAGGAGGCTTGGCCACATCTTGTTGACTGTAGCTGTTGTTTCCTGGTTTAATATCCTTGGGGGTTCTGGTACCTTTCTATTGCCCCTCCTCGAGGTTGCATTTGGGTGTGAGAGTTGTTTTGCCTTCCTTAGAGCATCACCACACCAACAGCTGGGACACCAAGCTGCAGTTTGGTCTTTCCTCAAATCTGTGGTGATAGTTCCTTAACTGGAAGAGGGACAAGGTAACGCTGCTTTATCAAGTCTGGGCCAGCAAAGATGTTCTCCACAGTAATATGAGCATTCATTTTTTTAGTGGTGTGCTCTTTCTTCAAAAACACCTTCTCATGTCACTAATAAAGCCATCTTAGATTTGAGCAAAGAGGATTCCAGCTGAATCCTGTAGTAAATCAGCCCTTTCAGGAGAGAAAAAATCAGAGAATTGTCCTTGCTGAGTACTTAGGACCTGGAAAAGGGAACATGAACTTGATGTTGATGACAGTGAGATTACATTCTAGTTGTCTTTACTTACTTTCATTTCTAATATGAGTGGATGTCGTAGATTTAAACTCCCAGATTTCACAGCTGCAGGTAGGATCTAGTTTAGAGCACAATATACAATATATGAGCTGTAAGAAATAGGGCTCCAGCTTCCTGCAGCTGAGGAATTGGCTATACCAACTTAATCTGAGTCCACCTCCCACAGAGAGGATGTAGGAATGAAATGAAAAGTATATGTAAAGTTTTGTGTATTTATTACTTTTTTAAAACACTTTTCATGGATAAAATCTGTCTTTAATGATGCATTCAGACTGTGGTGCTGGGAAGTATTGCATAGCTAATGCATTGGTTTGTTTTTGTTTATTCTGCAGAAATGATGGAATTTCATTTTTTAGCAAAATTACCAGGGCTCCTTTATTATTCACAGGGCTTTAAACCCATGACAGGGGAATGCTAAGTCCTCAAGGATTTTAATACCAGCTTCTCTGCGAATCTAAACTGGTTTTCCAGCCCACTACTTGGTGGGACACGGGGGTTTTTCCTGGAGTGTAATACACATTTAAAGCTTCTTATGGATGGCTACATCTGCAAATACGCTCAGAAAGGAGAAGAGGGAATGCATTGTATTGTCTGGAGCTGAGCAGGGAGAGACTATCATAGGAGAGAGCTGAACAAGAGGTGGGACAGCTGAGCAGGCAGAGGTGCTGACTCCCAGATAGCACAGACAGGGCAGTTTCTGTGGGATCACCAAGGCAGGGATCCAGCCTTCACTCATCATTAGGAGTGAGGAGACTTCTGGCTTTTTATGAATTGCAAAGAAGGAAATTACCAACTAGTAAAGACTGTGTATATTTAATTCCTCGGTAACATTGGGGTTTATTTTGTTTGCTCTTTCATTTCTCCTCTGAATGCTTTTAGGAAATAAATGCAGTGCATTAACCTGGTTTCAGCTGGGCAATGAATGTCTCTGTGTGTGTAATGTACAGCTCTGAGACAGAGATGTGTGTTTTAGACACCCAGGATCCAAGTTCAGAGTAAAGGCTATTAGGCAATGCAATAATATAAAAAGGAAACACTGGAATGTTTCAATTATACGTTTTTAAGGAAACTTACAGACTTCCAGTTTATATGCAAGACTGGCATGAAGGGAGTTCGGGTTTCCACCTCCTTTCCAAGCTCATATGCCACGTAGCTTTCCTGAGCTCACCTGATTTTCACATTTGCTCTAAAATTGAGGAAATCAAAACCTGTCATTACATGATTTGAGTTCCCCTATTAGTCACTAAGACAAGCTGAGGAATGACAAGTCTCCAGCACTGGCAGCAGGCCCCACAGCATGGCCAAGCACAGCCCCACGTGCTGGAGTGCCCTTGGAGTGCTGCTGTAGTTTGTGTGTATAATATTTATACTTTATTCAAAAACTAGGCCAGTAGAAATGATTTCCTGAAATCCACAGCTTTTGGAAGATGCTGCCATGCGGGAGTACGTGCTTGAAACTTTCTAAAAATATTTGCACATGCATATATTTAAATCAGGATGGATTTGTGACCTAGTAGAGCTGAAGTGGTGTGTGCCATTTCCAGGCAGGGCTGCTATGGCTTCTCCAGCCTTTCCAGGGCTCTTCCAGCCCCCCTTGGCCAGGTGAAGGGAATGAATACGTCAAGGTGTGATAGGATGTGAGACAGCAGCCAGCCTGTCCAGGAGTCCTGGACCTGCACTGGCACTTGGTGAAGCCAAATTCCCAACCCTTCCATGGGTGTCCCTGCTGTCCGTGGCCAGGGCTGTGCAGGCTGGATGGGCACAGGGGATGTGAGTGTGTGACAGGAGCTGATGTTGGCACAGGGGAGCTTTTGGACAAGAGCAGCTGTGTTGTCCAGTGTTTAAAACCTGTCTCTACACCAAGTCACCCTTGTCACTGCACAATGTGGCCAGTTAAACAGCAGGCAATGTGGCACAAATACTTTATATTTCATATTAAGTCTTTTAAATTCACGCCTATTTAAAAATTATTTTCTTTTAAGGGGTCACCATTGTCTAGTGTGCTGTAGGGATGAATGACAGGAACAGTTAACTCAATAGAGTTGGATATTTAAGGAGCTTGGGAGGTGGGTGTGAGCCAAGGCAATGTGACACTGATGAGTTCCCTGAAATCTGGCTTAGGGAGAGGAACTTGGCTTAATGGACAAATCCCACACTTGGAATGTTTCTTTCCATTCTGTGACTGACTCTGGTGAGCTGCAGAGCCTCATCAGCACTGCCCACAAGCCCAGGAGCAGAGGCCTTGGGCTGCTGCAACTTTGGTGGACACAGGGGTGACCTCAGGGTGTCCTGACTGCCAAAGCATCTGTGATTGTCTGACACCAGCAGTTTAGAAGGAATTGGGTGAATGATCACTAATGAGAAAGATTTAATTTCACTGGGGCTTCAGAAGAACATGAGGAGTTTGGCTCCACTGTCATTAGTGACACATGTGAAGAGGCTGATTGTTCCTGACCTGTCCAATACCTCAGTTATTGTTCTTTGAGTGAATTTGGCCTGATCTCATCAGATCCTTGGATGTTCTGAGCTTTCTTCATTTCCGTGACTCCAGGAGCACAGTCTGGGACTTGGATACTCTCCAGGGAGGTCCAACCAGCAGTTTAGAGCTGCTGTATCTGTAGCATGGTCAAAAGCAAGATGTGTTCAAAAGCCCAGGAGTAAAGCCAGTAATGTGGTACTTTTGCCCTAGGCAGGTGCACAAAGAATGAGAAGTTTCTTGCTGAGTGTTTATTCCTCCAAGCGGGATTTTGCAGATGTGGGTAAACTGAATCCCTTCTTTCATCTGCTTAAAAGACCTATAAAAGAGCTGTCTGGTGTTTTACAGAATTGCAGTGTAATTCCAAATCTGCTGCAGACGTGCTGCATCCTCTCAGAAGAGTTTTATCTGGTGGTTTAATGTTGGTTTTCACCCAAGTGTGATTTATTTATAGAATCAGAGTCACAGGATGGTTTGGATTGGAAGGGTCTGTAAAGCTCATCCCATCCCACCCCTGCCATGGCAGGGACACCTTCCACTGTCCCTGGGGCTCCAAGCCCCAGTGTCCAGCCTGGCCTTGGGCACTGCCAGGGATCCAGGGGCAGCCACAGCTGCTCTGGGCACCCTGTGCCAGGGCCTGCCCACCCTCCCAGGGAACAATTCCTGCCCAATATCCCATCTATCCCTGCCCTGTGGCAGTGGGAAGCCATTCCCTGTGTCCTGTCCCTCCATCCCTTGTCCCCAGTCCCTCTCCAGCTCTCCTGGAGCCCCTTTAGGTCCTGGAAGGGGCTCTGAGCTCTCCCTGAGCTTCTCCTGTCCAGGTGAGCACCCCCAGCTCTCCCAGCCTGGCTCCAGAGCAGAGGAGCTCCACCCCTGGGAGCATCTCCATGGCCTCCTCTGACACCTATTTGACACATATAAAAGTTTATAATGACATGCACTTACACACATGGATGAATACCAACAAGACCTAAAGGCACAGAGCAAATCCAACCACATCTCAGCTGTAGCCTGCTGGAAATTGTTGAACTTTTATAGAAAATCAGTCACAGCTCTGCAATTTCATGCTTTATCATTTTTGTTACATGTATGAGGGAAATTATAAACCTTGTAATTTCTCTCTTACTATATAAAAAGCTTTAGATAACATCAAGATATGGAAGTAATACAAAGTAAGATGCCTCGATACATTAATGAACAAGATCTGAAATAGACACTGTTCACCTCAATGGCATGGAAAGGAAAAGAGAAGAATTCAGCTCTGAATGGGAGGATTAAAAAGCTGGGTGAAGGGAGTAAAAATAGTATAAGGAAGAGGCTTTGAAAAGTGGCTTGGAAATGTAAGGCAAAGCAAAAGATGCTTCAAATACAAAATACTTTGTTCCTGTCTTATTTTTAAAAATATAACAACTGATAGGTGGTTTGTGGCAGTGGGGTTCCTGCCTTCAGACACCTGAAGAATTGTGCTCCAGGGCTGAGGTGTGACCCCAGCCAAGGCATCTGTGTGTCCCCTTCCCCTCTGCCACCTCCACTGTGCTCCAGGGTGTCCTGTCCACCAGCCAAACCCCAGCCCTCTTCTTGTACCCATCTAATCCAAAAAGATGGGTTTATTTTTCCAACCCTCCTGTTGGAGATCTGAGCCTCATATAGGAATGTTTACATGTGTGGAATATATGCCTGGAGCAGTCCTGTGCAGCCGTGTCCTTCTGGAGCCATGCAGGTGGTGATGCTCCAGAGGCTTTGTGGTGCTGCAGGGTGGGATGTGCCCTCTCTGTCTGTGGGTTCTGATTTGTTCTTCACTTCTCAAAATGTGAGTCTAGTATTTGAAGACCAGGCTTTCAAAACTGGCATCTAATTCAGTTTTACCTGCCTAAATTAAATCACCAGTTCAAAGCCATTGAGCAAATAAGGACATATATTTGGTTCTTTAAAGTATGGATTATCCTTTATCAGTCTTTAAACTATTGGTGGTGTTTTGGTGCCTGTCATTCTATGCAGGATAGAAAACCTCAGTGTTAGACTGGGGCCAGGGTTCCAGTGTCTTAGTGAGATGAGATAAACCTGGGCTTATTAGCCTGCCTTAGAAATGAAGAAATGATGCAATGACAAGAAAAAAAAAACAGAGGCAAACACTCCCTCCTAGTCCCTCTCAGTCTCAAACCAGGGTGTATCTGAATGCCATTAATGAGGCCATGGGCCAGATTCAGATACAGGAGAATTCCTGATCATGTGTTTTCCAACCTCTGCTCTGCAGCATTCCTGCTTCTGCAAATGGGTGTGGTTACCCCCCAGGGCATGTCCTGAGCAATTCTTCCTGGGCTGTGCAGGGCAGGTGCCGAGAGCTGGCCTGGGGACACGGGCTGGGACACACCAGTGCTGGGACACACCAGTGCTGGGGACTCAGCAGTGCCAGACACCCTTGCTGGCAGCAGCAAGTCACAAGAGGTGACAGTGTCAGACCCTACTGGGAGGACAGGCTGCCACACAGGGGGAACCTGAGTACACATGGTACAAACAGGAGGGGAAAGTCTCAAGGGACAGGGTTTGGTGTGGGGTGATGGCGGTGCCGGGCACCTCAGCCCCCCTGAGCCTGCTTTGCTTTGGCTCCGTGTTCCACCAGCACTGATCCAGGTGATCAATGCAACAAGTGGCCAAAGGCCAGTGGGCCCTGGCCTGTACCAGCCACACTGGCAGCAGGACCAGGGCAGGGCCTGTCCCCTGTGCTGGCACTGCTGGGGCACCTCTAGTCCTGGGGCCACTCCTGGATCAATGCAGATCCTGAGGGGCTGGGGCATATCCAGGGAAGGGAACGGAGCTGGGAAGGGGCTGCAGCCCCAGGAGCAGCTGAGGGAGCTGGGAAAGGGGCTCAGCCTGGAGAAAAGGAGGCTCAGGGGGGACCTTGTGGCTCTGCACAACTCCCTGACAGGAGGGGACAGCCGGGGGGATTGGGCTCTGCTCCCAGGGAACAGGGACAGGACAGGCACTGGCCACAAGTTGTACCAAGGGAGGTTGAGGTTGGATATTGGGAAAAGTGGTCAGTCCCTGGCACAGCTGCCCAGGGCAGTGGTAAAGTCATCATCCCTGGAAGTGTCCAGAAATTAAGTAGATGTTGCAGTTTGTGATGTGGTTTAATGGGCGTGTCAGAGGTTGGATTTGATAATCTTGATGGTCTTTTCCAATGTTAGTGATCCTGTGAGTCTATGTTTTGCCTGGTTTATGTGCAAGACTTTCGGTGCTTAAATTCATAGTGTGAGTTTCTAGCACAAGGCCTGTAGATTAATTTCAACTGCAGTTTTTCAAAAGTAATCTTTAAACATTACCTGTCTATGGTAATTCATTAGCTCAAACTTTACCTTTCATATGTTGAGTTTCCCTTTTCAGTCACGTTTTAAAGGTGTATTATTTAATGATAAAACAATTGACCCTGTTTGTATTTCTGGTTCTTCCTCACTGCTATTCCCTCTGATGGGCTAAACAGAGAGAGACTTCTTCCCAGAACACCAAATTATTGGAGTGGGCAGCATAAACTGTGTTAGCACACGTGGGAAGCTAGGATGAGGGAGAAGGAAAAATATTTTCAAATACCTGCAGCCTACAGGAAAGCTGGAGAGGGACTTCTTGCAGTGAGAGGACAAAGTGGAACGGCTTTAAACCAAGGAAGGAGAGGTTTGAAGTGGATGTTAGGAAGAAATTGTTCCATGTGTGGGTGGGTAGGCCCTGGCACAGGGTGCCCAGAGCAGCTGTGGCTGCCCCTGGATCCCTGGAAGTGTCCAAGGCCAGGCTGGACACTGGGGCTTGGAGCAGCCTGGGACAGTGGAAGATGTTCCTGCCAATGGCAAGGGGTGGAATGGGATGAGCTTTAAGGTGCCTTCCAACCTTCCAAAATCTTAGGGATGGTGGAAATGCAGGGGAAGAGAAAAAGCAAAGAGAGTTTTTAATTAATTAGCTTTAGCCCTGTGGGTCTAAGCTGGTAGCACAGCTGAGGGGACATCCCTGGGATGTACCAAACCCTCAGGTCCCCAGTTCCCCTCCTCTGCAGAGCTGCTCTGGTGCACTGGGAGCTGTGCACGCAGCAAAGCCTATTCTGTGAAGGCTCCACTGCCAAAAATAAACCTCATTGGGATTCCTGAGATGGCTGCTGTCAAGGAAAGTCAAATTTGGAGCTTTAAGCATGCGAACAGTGTCATTTTAAAAAGTCTGTTCACCAAAGAGATAAACAGGGATTATCCTCACAAGCTGCTCTAACTCCCCTACACGCAGGGAGGAGCAGCAAGAGCAGCACTGGGCCAGGAGGGGCTGGGATGTGTCCAGCTGGCCAAATCCCAGCCAGGTGGGTGCTGCTCTGGGAGCAGGCAAGGACATGGTCCCCTGGGAAGTCCTGGGAGTGTGCAGGGGCTGTAGCTGTCCTGTTGGCCATGAAGATGAATCCTCTCCAGAGTGGCTCTGGAGCCTTCTCCCCGAGCATGGCTGGGCTCAGGTTTCTGGGGTGGGAAGGAGAAGCTCTGTTGGGCTGGGATGAGCATCTTCAGCCCAGGGGGTTGTGCCATAGCCATGCTACTGACTGGAGCACCATGAGACCTAGGAACTGTCTGGGGGCTGTTACTGCACACTGGCTGAAAAGGCAAAACCAGACCAGCCAACCCAGAAAACTACTGTGTAATTTATCTTTTCCAGAACAACCTTATTCTTTATAATTCTGCCACCTGAAAAACTCCCTCTCTTCAGAGGTACTTTTGTCCTACTGAATATGCAGGTTCCTCTCTGTGGTAATTCCTTCCATCATGTTTTCCTTCAAGTTTGCTTTATGGGCACAAACCATAAATTTTTGGTGTAGTTGGTGGATAGATTGTTGGAGCCTGAAAGAGCTCTCTGAAAATGCTTCAACAGAGATACTAAATCAGCAGCAGCCTCTTGCCACTGCAAAGAATTGCCAGGTACATCCTGAAAGCAGTTCCTTCCTCTTGTACAGTTCCAACAACATCATTAAAAAAAAAATTCTTGTCCTTTGTACTTCCTCCCCCCTTCATACATGCACATATCTTGTAGTAAATTCATTTTTCAGTCCTGACTTTGTGCAAACACAATGTTGTGCTGCAAGCATTAAAAGGCAATTTAGTACTCAAAGGATTAAAAGCTCATGTTAAATTGAAGACTACACTTGGCATAAACATTAAAAATTGACAGAACACCCTACACATTAACTGCACCAGGGCTCCATAATTAGCATTTAAAAGTAAAACATCATTTCCTTACTGTTTCCTACTTACTCATTTATAATGCATTTATTATAATTCAGATGTGAATATGAGGCTTTCCACTATTGTCAGTAAGTAAATAAATAAAAAAACCCCTACTCCTGTTGGAAACAGGGGCCTGCACACAAGGACTGGGGGATGAATGGTTTGTTAATCCAAATCTCAAACGCGTGATGAATCAGCAGTGACTAACTAACCTCATTCCAGGCCTAATTCTCTTCCTGAGCATCCACGGAGAGAGCTCGGGCTCGGCAGCGCCGGCTTCCGCTGGCATCAGCACAGGGAACACGGGATAAACTCTACTTCTTGGGATTTGGATCTATTGTGTTGGGTCTAGTGCTGTGCAATGTGGGAAAGCAGATATATGGTTCATCGTGTAATGTGGAAAATTCACTGCAGATTGAAATTTGAATGCAAAAGGAAAAGAACGAGGAAGCCAATCTCATTACGGAAGCGGAAAAGAGGGACTATCAGACATTAAAGGGATAGCACTTGGTTGACTTGTGTTATTTTGGGATGAGATGGTGTTCTGTTCATCCATACTAGTCCAGACCTTTTTTGGTCTTTTGGGTTTTTGGACAGTAAGGTGGCCGAGTGCTGGGTTCCAGTGTACTTCTGTGCTTGATTTAAACCATGCCCCATCTCTAGCTGGCCTGGCATTGCCTGTGGAACACCTGAGGCTTTCTTCTCATCCCACATCCCCTAAAACCACTTTCCTGTAGTTCCAACAAATCTGTCTGGCTTCAGCCAAACCTTCTCTTCCATAGCTCTAGACTCACTGGAAGAATTTTAATTAGGCTGCTTATATCAGCCTGGGTATCATTTGATCAAGATCCCAGTTTGCCAAAGAAAGTCTCCACCTGGAGACCTGGATCAGTGGGCAGAGGTTCTTCCTCTCCATCACAAAGGAGATCTCTGCTCTGCTGTTCACAGCATCCACCTTCAGCTGTGTCTGGCTTTCCACTGGTGCTGCAGATCAGGTCAAACCCTGGCCCAGATCCTGGTGGGTTTGCAGATGCCCCATGTTCATAGCCATGAGGGAGGGGGCCAGCCACACCACTCCTGTGAAAACCCACCACTGCCTGTTCAGCTCTAGAAACATGGCAACATGCAAATGATCTTGCAGAAGCCTCAGCATTGCCTCTGCACGGCTTGCTGACATGATGAATCTCTTTTTGTTCCTGCTCTGGAGCCTCACATCATCTCCACGTCCTCCAGGGTCGCTGCTGTGTGGAAGACAAGATCACGTTTTGTTCAGCCCCTGTGAAATGCAATTAGAAGCCCCTCCACAGCCAGCAGGAGCTGAAGTTAAAAGGAGAGAGAGGGGGGAAAAGGGACCTCCCCGCTGGCCAGCAGTGTGCCGGCTTTGAAGTCCTGGGCCATCTTTTGTGTCCCCGCTCCGAGGGCCTTTAATCAGGACCTTTGCCTTGTCATTCGGGGGGGACAAACCCCACACAGTTGGTGGGGTTGTCCCTGTGTGTGCCAGGAAGAAAAGTCTTTGTCAGAAATTTCCACTGACCCAAGCACTTTGTTTCTTTGTCTCTCCCAGACGACGTTTGAACTAAAAAGAAGCCAAAAACTCTGGTCTGTGCTAACACTATTTTAATAGGGAGCCCCGGTGACTTCTTGGAGCCTCCCTGCCAGGCCCAAGGCGGAGACCAGGCCTTTGGTCTGAAGGCCTCTTAAAATAAAACCAGCTCAGGCAGCTTTTTATAACCTTCTTCTCTGTCTATGTCCTGGGTGATACAAAGAGGCTCACACCATAATATTGCAACATGCTGCTAAGGAAAAACACTTAATTCTCGTATTATGTAATACTGCATAGACAGAACCTGGAATGGGGAGCATCTAATTTTTTGTTGTTTGCACAGCAGCGAGTTACAGATCAGCTAAAACTCCCAAAACAAATGGCCATAACCCCAAGCATGAGGCACATTCTATAAATTTGACAGAGCTGGAAGCACTAAGCTGGCCAGCCCCGTGTCCCAGCCCCAGTGATGAATGGCACAGCCCTGGGGCAGCTGCTGGAGCTGAGATGACACAGGGCTAAGTAGGAATGATCTATGTTCTGCTTTCTGTAGCACTTTACAGATGAACAAAATGCTCCACTGAAATGCTGAGAATGATACTAAAATTCAAGTTGCCAGTGTTTTAACTCATGACGAATCTACTTCAGCTACTTTTTAAAGAGATTTTTATGTATCCATTGCAGTCTCACTTTTCTGTTGAAATATGTACACCTGGACTCATAACTATGACTTCTATTCCTCAGGAAGAGGCATAAAATAGTACTCAGTGCTTTTTAAATGATCTAAAATACTTCTAAAATAACTCTTCCTTTCCAGTTAAACATTATCTCCTTACCCATTTTCCCATTCATTTTTTGATATGCTGCAGCTTTTTTCCTACCTTAAATCAGTTCCACTTTAGAAGAAGTAAACTCCTAAAAAGGAGGGGGGAATGAGAAACTTTTATAGGAACAAATAGATTAATAACTAATGGTGATGAGCTCTGGCAGCCTTTCTTACAGGTGTGTGCGGAGTAGAATGTCACTGTATTATCAAAGCAGGTTAAAATTTTATCACAGCTCTAGTGTATTTTACTAGATTCTCAAAGCACACCTCCTCCAGTAATGCCTGGAATAATCCAGGCTGGATATAGATCAGTTGATCACCTGAGCCTCAGCAACAATAGCTCAGCTTTGGTGTAATTTTTACTCTTTCAGCCTCCTCTTCATGCCCTCCCCATCATTCATTTGGATTTGTTTATTTTGTATTTGTCCCTTCCTTCTTGTAGGGTCGAGCACTGGTTTTGAAGCAAAGGCCAAGCCTTCATCCCTGCAGATCCTTCAGGTGTTCCATCCCATAGATGGAACATGACATTAGAGCAGGAATCACCCTACCTGCTCCTGCTATCACAGTAACAACACCACAGTGTTATGTGCAAGTGTAATTACACAGCTGACATGTTAATTACTGATAGACTCCCCAATTTACCTGTGACTCAGCTGTCCTGGCTTTCACCAGGTTACTTGTGTGTTTCTGGATGGTTTTGCTCTCTCAGTAACTGAGCCTTGCAAAGGCTCTGTCCCTAATCCAGCCAAATTTATACAATGGTGCTGAAGTTTGAATGCCAGAGCAGCCCCATTAGCTTCAAAAGGACTTCTTTTTGTTAAAAGTTAAGCAGATATTTAAGTGCTTTGCTAGCCTAGGGTCAAAGTGTTCAGCACCTTGTTGGACTGTGTCTTACCTACCTCCTCATTAAAGATACATCAGACCAGTTGACTTGTCTTTATCAAGCAGAGAGGTGCAGCCAATTGACTTTATGTGACAGCTAAAAGTGAAGGAGATCAAGGAAGCTTGAGAGACAAAGAAGTTAGGTTTTGTTAGAATCTTAAATGAAAGAAAAATAGCATTTGGCAAGCTACTGAAAATTGTTTCTTACTGAAAATTGTGTCAGAAGGATTTTATTTTCCAAGGACTTTTGGCCAGGACTTTTGGAGAGATTTGGATTTGTGGAGGTTGGACTAGGGCAGAATCAATCTGCTTATTTTGTTGTTGCCTTTGTTGTGAGTGTGGTGGCCTTGCTCAGAGCTTTGAGTGCAGACTCCTGCAATCCCAGGAGAGGATGCACAGAAAAATTGGGAGCCTTGGCAAAAGTGTTAGTGGGGCTCTTGCATGAATCTTACAAGGGGTTAGAAACAGCAAAGTGCCTGGTGGGCTTAATACTGAGTGCAACTGGGCAGCCAATTTACAAGAGATCAGTTCTATGGCCTGAGTCATCTCCAGTGATGACCAGGGAGGAATTTTCTCCTTTAGCAGCAGCATTAGCTTGATAGTTCACATGATACAAATTATAAGGTCATTTGCATTTATATTCCTGCTAATGAGTATATGAAGAAATAATTTGTTTTGAACACAAGGCTGTGTCCGTGCTTTCCCTGGCACAGTGAGGTCAGCACCTGTGTGTGATGGGCTGTTGGTTCCACAGCAGGGAGCTGGGAGGTCCTGGATGGGGTTCTGCTCTCATCAGAGGATCAAACAGAGAAGGAAACTGGGCAGCCTTCAGTTTTTGGCACTGCCTGCACTGGTTTTCATTGATGTTCCTCCTATGGGGAATGGGAAGCAACCATATCCTCTGTCTCTTGTTGATTGTTCTGCCTCTTGGGGTGGAGGGACCATCTTCTCTCCTCTGCCTGTGCTGTTCCTTGTGCCATGGTTTTTCAAACTGCGCAGTGAGTCAGTTCAGGGGACATGTGCCAACACCAGTAGCCCATAGACTCCCAGGATGATGGCCAAGGTGTCTTTCCCAAGAGGTGGAATAGAGATATCCCTCAGGTGATAATGGCCCCTGCTGCAGGGGCAGAGCTGGGGTCCCACAAGGACAGCTGCATTTTGGGCTCATTTTAGGCAAATTTCTCTTACTTGATGTCCATATCAGCAGCCCTTGTTGTAAAATGAGAAATTTCTCCTTCCCTGAGCCAGAGGTTTGCACAGGGAACTGCCCAGGTTCCTCCCATCACTTTTCCCCAGAGGAGGTGACTTTTTCTTCTTACACTTTCTTGTCTACATTCCAAAGGCTGAGATTCAACCAGAAAATCCCTTTTTAATAAAAACCCAGCAGAAATCTAAACTGTGCAGAGTCAGTTTACATTTACCCTCCTAAGGCCCATCAGCAGTAGATGGGTGTTTCTGCCAGACCCAGCTATCAGAGTGTTCTGCAAGGAAATATCCCTGGTGTTATTTTCAGGCTCAATGAACTCCAGCATATATTTGTGATTTTCCCCGTTATGATGACATCAGGGTGGAAACACGAGGCCTGAGACTCAGTGACAGCAGGCAGCTTTCCTGCCACTGCTCATTTACTGCCTTTCTGAGAGCCAGATCCTAAACACTCGAGTATTAACATGATTTCAGCTCTTAAGTAAAACTAAAGAAGTCTTTTCATCTTCCCATTGAGTGACGAGCTCCTTAAGTACATCACAAGCTTTCTGCTGCTTTGTCTGAGTAAGGAGGAAAATTTTAATTGTTCCCATCTTCTAGTGAAGGTATTGATTAATTAAATGTATTAGCAAAGATCTTGGCCTACTTTTTTGCACCATCAAACAAGTACTTAATGACTATATTACTATGAAAATCGCATTGCTTTAAAGCATTGCATTGGAGCCCCTTTGTACTTTGCTTTTATTTTTTTTTTTTTTTTTTATCCCATTATGAATAATAAAGTTTCTCCTTGTTAATATAACACAGAGGAAGGGAAGGGAGCAGAGAGGAGCTCTCAGTTGAGGGATCCCATCTGGGCCAGGCTGGAGCTGTGGCATTGGGATGTCCCCAGGCAGGAGGATGTGCTGCCAACGGGGGAGGCTCTCTGCAAGTGCAGGCAGGTCAGGGAGCAAATGTTAGATGGAAAATCTGTGTAATTTACTCTAATTTAGCATTTGGTGGGTAGAGATATGAATATGACTCACATGCTAAGAGGGAGAAGGCATGTTTATGAGATAATAGGTCTGTGTGAGATAAAGAACGCTGCCTCTCACCTCACTCAATCGCTTTCTTCCTTTGGGTCCCATTTGTAGAATCTCACTTATTTGCCTACCTGTAGTCTGCCTCCTTCCACCCCACAGCCCTGTGCTCACCAATGTGTATCAGAGAATCCCAGAATGGTTTGGGTTGGAAAGGACCTCAAAGCCCATCCAGTGCCACCCATGGCAGGGACACCTTCCACTGTCCCAGGCTGCTCCCAACCTCAATGTCCAGCCTGGCCTTGGGCACTGCCAGGGATCCAGGGGCAGCTACAGCTTCTCTGGGCCATCTATTCAGCTCCTCACCACCTTCACAGGGAAGAATTTCTTCCTAATTTCCTGTCTAAATCTACCCCTTTCAGTAAATCTATCCCCCTTAGCACATCACACATCCTGCACAAAGGCTCTGTATTTTGCACACTTGCTGAATAGCAAATGCACGTGAATCTGCCCCAACTCACACTCACTGTCAGGGCCCCATAATGGTCTCAGGTATTAAATGCATCTTCTCATATTCTATCCAGGAGTTCCTGGAAATCCTACCTTTTCCTGGCCTCCAAGTGCACCTGGAGTTGGTGTTGCTCAGTCTCTCCAGTTTGCACCTTGCCAGGCTGTGAGGTTGTACTAAATGCTTTCATTTTACAGCACTTTGAGCGTTCGTACAAAGTTGTTAAGATCTGACACCAATTTAATGCTTTCAGTCTTGATGCTTTTGTCCCACCTGTCTTTGCCTGTCCCTGCCAACATGTGCCAGCCAGGCCAGTGACCAAAGCCAAGCAGGGCTTCACTGCCTGCAATGACAAAGCATTTCGTGCTGCAAAAAAAGTGTTATTGCAGAACACTTCATAAACCGTAAATTTGAAATTCAGGCTTAACATTTTACAGTACCAGCACTGGGAACTCCCATGTCTGTAACTAAAATGTGTGCCATGGCGACAATAACACTTGGGTTTTATGCAATGCTGAAAGTTGAGGCGCAGAGAAATGAAATGAGAGCCCAACTGCCTTCAACACCAGGGAAAACCTGAAAATAAACCCACAGCTGGCTCCTAGTCCACAGCTGCTGGGCCACACTCATACCTAAAATAAAATGCATGTTAGCAACCTCTGCAGACAGGTGGGTTGAGGGCTCTGCTGCACAAGAGTGACTCGGGTCCCATGTTGGGGTGGGAGGAGTGCAGAAACACAGCTGAGTTGCTTAAAATAGCCAGAAAAGGACCCTTAGTCCTTTCTTGCCTTGTTCCCTTCACATTCACAAACGTTCATCTCTGTCTCTCCTTTTTTTCCATCCTTCCTAGGGGCGATGACTGACAGATTAATATATGTCTAGCTACGTGTCTTAGAAATCAAAAGGAAGGTGCTGTCAGAATCGCTTGTCAGAAAATGAGATTAGGCACACTTGTCATTTGCTGAGGATTGCAGTCTTTCAGAGATAAGGTTGCATTTAATGAGTGTAAAAAGCCTCCTTGTGAAAAAGGGGGTGGTGCAGGAGAGAGAGAATGATTATTTTTCTGGTGTCAGCTGAGTGCTTTATCATATAACTTGATAGCGTGGCACCCTGGCAGGCACTGATAATGGCTGCTGGGGCTATTGCACCTCTTCAGCTGCTCTGCAGCTTCAAAAGTGATGACTTGTTACCTGCTTTTAAACTCCTCTTGGATGTCGAAACCCACTATCCTGGGGGAAAGAAGCAAAAGCATGTACAGTGTGTTTTAAAGAAAGACCTGTGAAAACACACAGCATAAAGGGAACGTGCTAAATGTATAGCCACTTTCCCCAGCAAACTAGAAAGAATACTCAGCGGGTTTCGGTGAAATATGGAACTTGTCTGACAAGTGAAGGATAACTAATGAGAAACAGAGCTGTATCCCACTGAAACCAATTGTGTTTTGTTATGGAAAATATTTATCAAGCCTTTTTTTTTTCACTTGTTGGTTCTCCTAACAGTGCCATAATAACTCCTCTTATGTATGTGATGCGGTTTCTCTCATATGCATCTCAGTTATTCAAATCTGCACTGGGGTGGGTGCTTTCTGGTTATCAATTGGATATTATCATCTTGTACATGAATATTTTAGGTGAATGTTTCATTCATCAAAGTAATGGTCATTCTTTTGCCAAGTTAATGTCCTTGCATGGTTTAGAAGCTGGCTAAAGGTACAGATTTATTGTTCATAATCTACTTTCTAAATATGAGCTGACAGTCAAAAATGGAATTTATCTGTTCAGCAGAAGAGCCCCTACATTAGCTATGTTTTTGCAACAGTATTTCTTGCCTTGGCATACCTCTTTGAAAATTATCCTTGGAAGAGGAGATTTCTGTCATATATTCTTCTCATCAAATGAGATGTGATTTTCATTATTTTGCTTGAATGTTAGAAAATGAAAGAAATTACTTGATTGGTTTATGGTGCTGATTCAGCATTTTCTGGACTAAAAATGACCTGGACGACAGAATGGGATTACAGCACGCAATAATGGATGCTTTATTTGGTGATAAGAAAGTCTTTTCTTCTGACTGAGAAGAAGAGAATGAAAAATATTTCTCTTATTAGGTGATTCAGTACCCAGATATTGACAGACAAATTAATTTGAAATACTTCTTCAGTTGCAGAACGTGCTAGCAGGCAGAAATTAGGGGAGGATAATGGCTACAGCTTGAAAGTGGTGCATTTATGAAGTGCACAACAGAAGTGCTGGTGGATGGGGAAGAATTTATATTTTATCCTCTTACCCAGTGATAGGATCTTATGTTCCTGGTTAGACTGCAGGGTGGATAGCAGCTCAGAGCCCAGCCAGGTCTCCAGGAGCTACATCCAGCCAATCCATGCTCCATGGTGTCTTTAGTAACTCAGAATTCAATCCCCAGGAAGAGGTTTAGAGGAAGAGATAAAATGCAGGCATTTTCTGATGGAAAAGGTACAGCCAGGATTCTCACTCTTTGTGGTGGTTGAAGGGAAGGAAAGATGGCTCAGTGTTCACCTGAAGGATTTCACATTGTTTGGAGAAGCCTGGGGCAGAAATAGCTTCATACACATAGGACAGTTAGGATTTGTCTTTGGTACAGTGTCTGGGTTCAGAAAATTATCCACCCTCCCCAGGTGTGCAAATCTGGGCTAAATTCTGTCCTCGGAAGCAGTGGAGACCACTTAGTATTTTATAGGGCCAAGCTGTAAGGATAGGGAAGAGAGAGCAGCCCTATTGTTCCCTGAGCCCCAGGTTTTATCTTTGTTTCCATTTGAAACCCTAATCATAAAACTGCCTGCAGAGTGGTTGCCTTGCTGTTCCTCTAAATGAGAATTCCAGCTTTTATGCTAATTCAGTTTCAGGTTTCTTTGAACCTGCAGTTTATGGGCCTCTGCTTAAAACTGCAATCTGTTCTGCATAAAAGAAGGGATTACAAAGGGGTTTAGTTTTGCAAATGCTGCAGAAAAATAAAAATAATAAAAAAGTTGCACTGTCATTAATATGTTCCCACGGAAGTTTTCTGCTTTGTCAAATGAAAAGCATTACTTACACAGAGATTTACCCGGGGATGTTCTACATCCAGAGCTCTGTTCCCCTTGGAAAGGGGCATTTGCTGATTGTGTCCCCCTTTCCCCAGTGCCCTGTCCCTGCTGGAGGGGACGCTGAGGGAGCATTGCTGTCCTGCACTGCCAGGAGCACCCAGTGCTCACCTGGGGCCAGGCTGCTCCCAGACATCCCCCACAAACCCAGCAGAACACACCCTCACCACCAGTTCCTTTTCCTGGCACCTCTGATGACCTTTTTACAACCACATCAGTGGTGCTTTTGCTGTTGTTGAGGTCACTGGAGAACAGGTCCTCTCCCTGCACCTCTCAGAGTGCTGGAGTGTAAGTACCTTCTGCTTGGGACATTGTGCCGTGGCTTGCTGTTTACAGCCATAAAACTCCGCTGATAGCTCCATAAATTCTTTTCTTGGGGAAAGGATCCTGCATCTCTTATCCAGTAACAGGCAAAATCTTGTATGTTTTCAGAGCATTATGGAGGGCTTTATAAGGCACCATAATCACGCTCCAAAGTCAGATACCATGGTGTCTTCTGGGAAGGTTAGCAACTTAATGGAAACATAAATGTTTCCAGGCTTTGACAGAATACCAAAGAATTGGAATATCCACTTTTTATGTTGCCAGGAAAAAAGCTGCAGAACCTTCCAGGTGGAGGTGAGGTTTGCCATAAATAATTTAATCCAATATAATCTGCTGTAATTTCAATATTCGTTTGCTGTTTGTGCCAGAGATGGATAATTCTTCTTTGGAATTACTCTATGGCTTGGAAACTAATGTCTGCTTCCCTGCCTGCTGTCTGGGCAGCTCTAGGTCATTTTTATAAAATACTTGGATCTGAAAACCTCTTCCAGAGAGTGAAAGATCTTGAAATTACTTTTGATCCAAGTTCAATGCACTTCATTTGGCTGTTGTTGTGGCAGAAACAAATGTCGATGCTGACAGAGACCACAGACAGATGAAAAAAATTCTGGCGAGGTCCCACATAGATAAGAGACAGAAGGTTTCAAAAACCTATGCAGGCATAACCTAAAGCACAGGAAAGTATTGCTGTCAGGAGAGGTGGAAGCTTGATCCAAAGGCATTCAAATCACTGTGGGGAGGAGGGGTCCCTTTGATTTAATTTGGCTTTGAGTGAATTTCTGAACTCCAAATTTCTCCTTCAGAATTGCACAACTCATTTTGCCCGTGTGTAATTTTGTAGCAGGAAAACAGAGGTCCTTGATTTATCTCTAAGGCACGAATAATTAACATAATGAGGCCCAGAGCCCTGCCAATAAACCCTCACAGCCCCAGGGAGATGAGCAGGTAAACGCATTTCTGATTCTGTGTGTGCTGAGATTTCAGGTGTGGCATGTGGTTAACATAGGAAAAATCCAGTACAGACAAGCCTGTTGTTTAATCCAAGCTAAATGTATCAAATTAAAGTCTTGTGAGGAACCTAGGCTTTAATTAGATCCATTCTTACCATGTCAGGATGTGGAAAGTCTTGACCAAGGTGCTCATAGAATACAGGAGCTGCCACACCTTGGTACTGTGCATTTAATTCCTCGTTCAGGTACAGCCTCACCACCAGTCCATGGAGCCCCCGGGTGCTATGATAGTACAGAGAACACTCTGCCAGCTTCATGCCTTTATCAATTTATTTTTGGTGGGGACTGGGATCAGCACTCAAGCTACATCCATGGCCAATGGGCTGCAATGGCTTCTGGCCAGTGCCCACTCTTGATTCCAGAGATGTGAAGCCATTTCTGTTGGGTTTCTAAGAGGAGATGAAAACCACCTCTCTGATAGCACAGGATTATCTTTGCAGATAATGCATTCATTTATTTATTAGAGTCAAATATATATTTATTAGATGTAAAAACCTGTGAAAGTTTAGGAGCCAAAGTCCATGCTCAGTCATGGTGTGGAAATGTGGAGATAACCTACTCAGCTGGACAGTCCTGGAGAACTCATTTCCATTGCCATACCAGGATCTGAGGTTGGCCACAATTCTTAAATTTTCCAGTGGAGACCACTTGTCCCAGTTCCACCAAAGTGCTCCCACCCTGGATCAGCCATGGCACAAAAGCACTGTGGTGTCTGACCCTGGAGCTGTGCTGGGTGTGTTCATCTCCTGTGTAGCGTTATTGTTCCTTGTACATCTTCCCACCCTGCTGTCCCAGCAGAAACCACCACAGTCAGTGAGACTGCACCTCAGATGAGATCTTGGAGAAGCCACTGAAGGGGAAAACTTAAATGGATTCTTAAATGGATCATGTGGTGATGGAATGAGGAACGAAGGGGAAGTATTTGCATAAAATCGTGTAGTTCTACATGGGTAATTGGTAGGTGTTCTTTCTTAATTACAGCACTTGTGTTTGTGTGGACAGTCAGATCATGATTCCCCCTTCCCCTGACATGCTGTGGGATTTGCTGTGGGCAGGGCCACCAGAGCCACCTGCACCCTGTCCCTGCTGAGGGAGAGCTCAGAGCCACCTCGGTGCCCTGGGGGCAGGAGAAGGGCAGTCCCTCCTCATCCCCTATCCCGAGGCGAGCTTGGAGCTGGGCAAGAGCATATGTGAATCTTTCCAAGCTGCCACTGGATTTTGGGCACATAACTATAATCCCAGCTGAGTTAAGGCCGAGCAGGCACACACAGCTCCTGCTGTGCACTTGTTTCCTGGCTGGTATAGGTAGTTCCCATCTTTTCCTCAGGAGACTCACCTCCTCCAGGCTGAGCTCTGCCACAGGAGTTGGAGTGAATAGGACTTGTCAACCCTGTTTCTGAGGATTTAGCTCAAATTCAAGTGTAACCCATGGGAGCTTAATTCCATTAGCACTCCGAGCCCAGTATGGGTTTGAAACCTATTTCCAGGTTTGAAATCTTGAAAACACTCCCTGGACACGGTCCTGCAAGCCCTTAAATCCCCTCTTAGCACCTCTCCCTTTCCCAGGAAACATCTCACTGTATGGAGCTACTGTGCCAATGTGCAGAACTGCCTCTCATCTTCCCAGGAAACATCATTTGGCTCCGAGTGCTGCGCTTCAGTGAATAATCATTTATATCATCACGTATCTCTGCATTTATTTTCCGCGGTGGCCATTACTAATGGTGTGCTGCACTTAAGGAAAACCTACAGCGAGTGGGAAATCCACTGCCCGTTGACAATAATGTTCAGTGCAGGAAGGAGTCAGGGGAGTCTCTGCACAGGAGGCTCAGAGAGAAAGCACAGCTCAGCGAGCAGCCGGGGTCCCCGGCAGGCCACCCTGCCTGCAGCTGGGGACCTTGGCTTTTCCCACTTCAAA
>VWZU01008655.1:293651-337838 GCA_013397095.1 Sterrhoptilus dennistouni
CCCCGGTGGGAGGGAGCGGCCCCCGGGACGGGCAGGCGCGGGGCCGCTGCAAAGTGCCCGGCCGTGCCAGCGGTGAGTCAGGCTGCGCTGTCTGCACAGGAAATATTTTAGTCATACATCCCCTCGAACGGCAGCACATTCCTTGGTAAGGGAAAAATACTCTTTGGGTCCTTTTTTTTTTTTCTCCTGTGTGGTTTGTTGGTTCTGTTTTTTTTCTTTAAGCCCAGGGAGTGCTGACTTGTTTCATTTCGCGGTGAAAAGGATTAAGCTGCGCTTGGTAACAAGGGGATTTATAAGGGAAAAGGGCCGAAGTGCGAGGAAGGGAACTGTGTGTCACCAGCTCCGGCTCTGTGTAGGAGAAACCGAGGGGGCTCCTCGGGCAGGGCACCCGGGTAACCCGCTGCTGTCCCCAAATGTCACAGTGCTCACCAACTGCTCAAGTGAGACCTGGGAAGATCCAGATAAAGGGGAGCGAAGAGAGAGTTGCACTTGGCTGGGGAAGGGGAAGGGAGAGCCGAGCTCCCTCCTCTCCGCCGCTGGAACATCCAGGTTCGGCCGCATCGCACCCGCCGTGCACATAAAGGCACTTTGTTGTCTGCGCCGATTCCTGGCGGTGCAGAGCAGGCTTTGAGTCAGCACCGCACAGGAACTGAATTTCATCCTCCTGGGGTAGTGCTGAGTTGTTGCGGGTTTTTGAATCGCTTGGGCTTTTTGTTCCCGTAGTGTTGTCGCGTGATGCGGCTGCCTGGCTGTGGAAAAATAAGAGTTGCATGGAAATTGATACTCTGTGTGTGTGCTGGCAGAGATTGTGTTTGCCTCTGTGTCACCGCTACAGCACCTTAATTGCTATTTTGTATCTAAAACCCCATTTTTAAATAAGGAAACAGGCGGGCCGAGTTCATCTCACCGTTCCAGCCGGCGTTTGGGTTTGGGTTATTTTCATGGTAACACAAGCAGTGTGGTTATTTCAAGTTGCTCTTCCTCTCGGTTGTGTGTGGTCACATGCAAAATGAGCTTCGCTCTTGAGCGAGCTTTGTCTTTGTAAAAGAATTCCTTTTTTAGATGCATGTTAGCTGGATAACCATCTGCCTGGTTGCTCCGGAGCAATCCTCGGGCAGGCTGCGTTTTGTTCGAGGTGTGCCCCTTCCAGGTGTCACTGCACTGTTTGTGACTGGGGTGTGCAACAGCACAGGAAAAGATTGCACCTGAAAAACCACGGCTCAAAAAAACAATCTCTTGGTTTACGCTTGGCGATAAAGAAAACTTCTTAAAAAGATGTTTTTCTCTTTGTAGTGCTTGGGAAAATCAAGCTAATAGGAAACATGGAGCTTCCCTGTGCTGTTTTGTTTTGAAACAGTAAAATAAAGTAATAGCTGTAACTGTAAGAAGTTTGTCTGATTTTTAATATTGGATTTTCTTTCTAAAAAGAAGGACTGGTTCAGAGAGTTTTGACTTCAGAGAAAAGCTGCATTTGAGAAGACAACAACAGCTGAAATTCACTGAAAAAGATTATTTTTAAGCAGGCTGATTGGCAAGGGTAGGAAAGCATTGAGCCTCTTGTTGGACTAATACTGGGCTGCTCTTTAAAGCACATGGCCTTCTTGATCTCTTCAATTTGTGCATTATTCACATATTTTCATTAATTTAGAGAAAGTCGTCACTGAATAATAAATCCATCATTGGGTAATAAATCCAGTGTTTACAAGGTATTTAATTGAGACGAAATGCACCAGCTCGGCTTTCAAATAAGCCAGCAGTAATCTAGTAAAATTTGTCTCAAAGTCTGAAAAAGAATAAAGCTATTTTTAATAATTAATCACAGAAATCTTGTCTGTCACTAACTTGAGGGGAAACAAATTTTTTCAGTGTATTCCAATACTGTGATGCACAGTCTGAGCCATGTCTACTCACTTATCGAGAGTTTCACATCCAAGTTTTTAGTGCAGTTGAGATAGCGAACGTATGTGTTGATTGTCTGGTGATTTTTATCTGGTTTTGAATGAAGAAATTCCTTCCCTTTAACGAAAAAAAAAAACACCCACAGCCTGCTTTCCAAACAGTGTTTTCAATTATTGTTCCTGAATCCAGCAAGTAGACAGTTCCTAGGGAAAAAAATAAGATCTTTCTCAAGTGCTGCATTTTCACCCTGTTTGCAGTGTTCTGTTCCTGAGCACGTTTTCCCTGTATTTTCCAAGAGCAGTCTGTTTCTCAGCAGGGCTGGGTGCAGGCTCCAGTTTGGAATTGAACAGCTCTGTGCTTTTTTTGGGTGCAGAGGTGGGAGAAGTTTGAGCTGTAGCTGCCTGTGTGTGTTTTGTGTGTGCGTGCCCAAAGGCAGCAGCACACAGCTGGCAGGAACTGAGTGTTTGGTGCTTTTGGGCTCGGGGTGTTTGCGAAATGAACATTTCCAGTGTTCCTTCCCTGCCTTGGTTTTGTGCCGTTGGAATTTCTCAAAGGGGAGATCGATGGTTTTGTGCAAAACTGAAATAAAGCTTTTTATTTGGGTGGAGAGCTGAGCTGGCACCCTGGTATAGAAGCAGCAGAAATAGACAAGCTACTAACACAATATTAAGGGGAAAAACCTCTATGGATAAAGGTGGCTTGATGAAAAAGAAAAGGTTTATTAGTTTACACAGCGAGGTGTCAAGAATCAGTTATTCTGAGGAAGGCAAAGCTGACGTGGAAATACGCACTGATCCCAAATACTGACATGCTCTTTATTTTTCAAAGAGTTTGCAACAGCAATTTATGAAATTGCTAACCTAAGTTATCAATGCTGCTTTGAAGGTGGTAAAAATCGAATGTTCACACAGCAGAGATCCCAAAAATACTTTAAAAATTAATTAAGAAATCTGCAGTTCTGGAAATTCCCGAGCCCGGGCTGTCTGGCTCGAAATCATGACTCTTCTCCATCGCAAAATCAATGTCGGGATGTATTGGATAATGGCAGTACAAAGATACAGTGTCTGTACAGCTAATGTTGAAGAAAAACCCCATTTCTTTATGAAATAGAATCTTTCCAAAGAAATCTCTGCACTGCAGGGCGGCGAAGCACAGCCAAACAGCACCACCTCATGGACACGGCCTCCGGAGCTGCCGCTTCCAGCGCCCCTGGTTTTGTGTCCTGATTTGTTTCCCCAAAATATCCACACCTCTGCCTGTGCATAAATACACCGCCGTGCCTTCGGAAACCTGTCACCGCTAGAAAATGTAACTTCTTTTTTTTCTTTCTTTTTTTATTGGTCTTTCAGGCATCTGATGCCAGCTCTGAGAAACTGTTCAACGCTGTCACAAATAAAGGTAAGGCTGCAATTCACATCCCAAACAGATTTATTTTCCTTTTTTCCCCACACGTTTCTTTTCATGGCAATTTCAATGGGAGATGAAATGTAACTTGTCTTGCAGAAATGTCGCAATCAGCTTGTTAGTGCTTTTTATGTTTCTCTGGGTTTCAGACGTGTTCTGTATGCTTGGTAATTGCTTTGCTTAATATAAAATATAGGCTTTAAATAATGCATTGCCTGCCAGGTCAGAATTAATTTAAATAACAATATTAGGGAATAGTTTATTTTACAAATGGCTTTAATTTAAGCTCATTTAAATAACTGTAAGAGTTTTCAAAATGTTTTAACTTGATTGTTACTCATCAGCTCCATGATAGACGTGGAATTATGAATAGCCAATTTGCACTGCTGACAGTAATAACCAGCCAACGTTTAGTATTCACAGGATAATAGTCATAAACCATGGCTTACTGTGCTGTGTGCTTTCTGTAGAGTTAATAAATGATAGAGAGGGCCACATTTAAATATTCAGTATCCCATTAATTTCTTCCAAACAGCAATCCAAAGACAGAGTGGCTAATGATATAACAGTACATTAAGGGAAAGCTTGCCCTAAATCAGCGCCCGTGAGCTGCTGTGCAGAGCTGGGCCTGGAGCAGCCTCGTTGGAAAGGCTTTGGGGATCCTTTGGGTGTCCTTCTTGTTTTTAGTCTGGTTGGTGTTTTTGCAAGAAGGGTGAAGGGAGCAGCTCCAGGCGTGAGTTGCACAAACAAGTATAATTCAAAGCCTTGAAAACGCATCTGGTTTTTTACCCCAGTGCCCTGCTTTTCTCTGGCAGCCCATGGGAAGTGCCTGGAAAAGGGTGAACTTCCAGCTGTAAACCCAGGGTTTTATCTGGGGGGGTTTGGAACACTCCAGGCAGTTTGCATTAGAAGAGGCAGATTTGACTCGTTTGAGATTCAGGTGTGTTTTGTTGGCCAGGTGTGGATTTGCTCAGTATTTGCCCTGTGTGTTTCTCCCTGGGTTTGGCTTGTTACTCCGGTGAGTCATTCCCCTGTTTCTCTGTGCCTTTTAATTCCACGAAGTTGTGGTGGTTTAACTGGGGACAGAATGTGACCCTGTTACCTTTGGGATTCCCATGCTGATCTGCTCCTGCTTCTGAAGGCTTCTGCTGCATATTGCATTATACCTGGATTTAATTGCATTACAGATCCATAGTCCTGTTTTTCATGTATTAGCATCCTCTGGAAGTACAGTCTGGATTATTTCTGTGGTCTAACCAGGTTATCTCACTTGGCAAGCTGATTTATCCTTTGTGATTAATGGCATTTACAGGTTCCCCAGGCCCCTCCGGAGGCTGAAAATAGGTGGCACAGCCATTAGAAGGGAAGAGCTGCGTGTCTGGAGTGACCCCAGGCCCCCAAACTACATGTGACTGCATCTTTATTTTGCTAATTTGCTGTAAAAAGCTTTGGCATTTGAGCAGCCCTTTCTTGGGGCTGGGCCAGGGCAGGAGAAGCCGGGGTGGATCCACATTCCTGGCGCAGGCCTGTAACCAGAGTGAGGGGCTCCTCTCCTCCCCGGGAGGTGACTGATGAAGAGCAGGCCCCTCTTCCTCTTCCTTTGGTTCTCTTCTTTGACTCAAACACATTTCCCACATTCTTATTGCTGTTTACTTACGGAGCTTGATTCGTGGCATCCCTTTGGATGTGAATACCCATGCTTGACAGGGAGTCTTTTCTTCCGAGGTACTTTTCTTTGGTGATTTAGTTCCCTTGAAAGGATTAGGGTTTCTTTGTGTAGCCTAAAATCAACATGGGCTTTTCGAAGCTTTGCTTGGGAAACCGTACACAAATAAGCTTTTTAGTTGATGGTAGATTATTCCTTTGCCCCTTATTTCCATCAAAATGGCATCTTTCTTTTCTCCTCCTGAGTTTCCCCTTAAAGCCATATGCTAATTCCTGTTGGTAACATGAATGACAAGGGAGGAATCAATGCAAATCCAGGTGCGGCCAAACTAGGCTGGCTGGTATTTTTTTTTTTTTCCCTTACCCTCTTTTTTTCTTTTTTCCACTGGGAGAAAGAGATTAAGGGGAAAGAGAACGGAAAAAGCATAGGGGACAGTTTTGTCAAAGGGATTAGCATTCAGACTACAAAATATCAGGAAAAGAAGCTCAGAAAAGCTCCCCTGTTTGGAGATAATGTCAGTAATTGCTGGCAGGCAGGTGCTGGGCTCTCTGCCGGGGCTGGGGGGGCTGTTCCTGCTCTGAGTGCCGGCCCTGGGGAGCTCCCAGTGCCCGGGGGCTGTCAGTTTGATAAATTCCCAGTTCAAGTTTCCTCTCCGCGGCTCAGGCTGTTCGCTTCCAAGCCAGCTCTTCCCCACTGTGTTGTCCACGGCTGCTTTTGCCAAAAGCAATAAAACTCCCTGGTAAGAAAGGTCAGATTTGCATTGGGTAAATCATGATGAAACCTTCCAAGCTGCCAGGCTGGGAGGGCTGGACAGGCTGACAGCCTCTGTGTCCGTGGCCACTCCTCATGGATGTCCCATGGCCACCCGTGTCTCACACACTGCTTGGGGTTCTCTTGCCCTTTTTTATTATTGTTATTTTTCAGTGTCGTTTGTAATTGAAGTAGCAGAAATTATGGAAGTAATGTATTTATGGAGCAGGTAGAAATCCTGAAGCATTTTACATCTCATATATACATTTTGCCCTCTTTCTGTCATTTTGTTGTGGACTTCAAGGCTTTCGATGTGCTCAGGCTCAAGGAGTGATGGATTAGTGTGGATGTGTAATGTGGTACAGGCCTTTCCTCAGAAACACTAAGAATTTAAAAAATCCAGAGCCAAATGAAATCCCCCCCCAAACCCTCTCTAGAAGAGCTGGTAAAACCCCTTGAGGAGAAGTGTCTTAGCTCCCATTTAGGATTTGGCTGCCCTTGGAGCTGAATGGAAAGGTGCATCGCTGAAACTAGAAGGGTCCTGTGAGCTTTGGGGGGCAGCCAGTGGATGTTGGGGTCCCTCAGGGCTGGGAGTGTGTCAGAGCTGAGTGATGGGAAGGTTGTGGTGTTCCCTCATCACCTCCATGCTGTCACTCCCAGGTCCCCAGCCCTCAGTGTGTCTGCAGCAGGGCTGGGAATTTGGGAGAGATGGAGCTTGGTGCCCAGAGCAGGAGTTCCTGTAGCTGCCACTGAGTGAGTGGTCCCTGGTGGTGAATCAAAGCTCTGCATTCCTTGGCTCTGGCAGGAACACCTTGTAATGCTTAAATTACCCAGGGAGATGGTTCCCTTGGGAATCGTGGTGGCTGTGCTGGGAGGTGAGCACCCAAGGGTCTGGGCCCTCGGTGATGGTTGACAAAGGAGCTGTCAGTGTCTGAATATATGAGTTGGATAAGAGCTGGCAGAGGAGAGCATCCCCCCTGCAGCTCTCACTCCCTGTGAGATGGCCCTTCCAGTTGGGATTGCTGCAGGTAGTCTGTGTGTCATTGCAGGAGCAGAACTGCCCCACACCCTCTGAGAGTTTCACCTCAGCACCATTATTCCCAGACAAAGTACAGGGTTTGTTCATGAATTTTTGTAACATGACTTCTCAGTGTAATTAAGTTCCATTATCTCTCAATAATTTAAATACACACATCTGAAGCTGCAGAGCAGGCAGCTCCTACTATGACTGTGTGGTTCATTTATGTTAACTCCCTCCTACATACCCTTGGAAAACAGCTTTTCCTGAAGGGAGAAATGAGTCCCAAAGTGGTGAAGTTTTCATTTGTGCTGTATATTGAAGTTTGCCTTTGATCAGAAGCACAATTGGGCTGTTAGAGCTTTTTATGTTCAAATTGTTTACAGGATGTTCATGTAAAGTTTATGAATCCTTCTGCTGCATGGCACCACCAGCTGTCAGGGAAATATTTATACTCTCAGCTGGAGGTAGATCAAGGCATCTGGGTTAGGAGGCTTCACTGGTGGCTGAAATACCAGTCACATCAGGCCCTGGCTTTTTAGGTGGTTCTACAGCAATATCCTGCCCTAGAAAAAAACAGGAGTGTTGTTGTTTCTCCCCTTGGCTTCTGTGGTGAAGCATTTCTTGAGGATCCTCTACAACATCTGTTTCTGTAAACAGGCAGGGAGCTGAAGCTGACAATTCCTTCCCTGCTGATCCCTTCACAGGAGATCCTTGGCTGTGGAGAGGTGCTCTCACTCTTAAGTAAACCATCCCCACGGCATCTCAAGTTGGCTGTAAGTGGATCCAGTACTCTGCAGGCAGCAGATGTGCAGTGTTAACATGGTCAGTGTGCCAGAGGACTGGCTGGGGCTGCCTCCCTCCTTTCCAGGGTCTGGAGGAAGCCACAGAACATCCTCCCTCACTTGGGGTGTGTTCTCAGCCTTGCTTCCAGTTTTTGGGGTGGCTGCTCCCTGCTGCCTCTTCTCACCGAAATGCCTCTTCTTCCCTTGCTCTTTGAGCTCTGGAGCAGCCCCAGCACTGCAGGGAACTGGCCCCAGGCCAGCAAACCTCAGGGACTGCTGAATCATCCCAGATGTCTGGTTTTGTGGCAGCTCTGATGTGACCCCCACAAGTGACACCCTGACAGTGGTGTCTCCTCGCCTTTCTGGCAGAGGCTTCCCTGGTGGCTTTGAATCACTGGTTTGCTGCTGTTGTGTGGGTTTCAAATGCCTTTTCAGTATTTTCCATGTGGAAGTTTAGTGTCTCATTAGGGAGAGGCTGAGCACTGGAAAAAGCAGTGGGTTTGGAGAGCCTGGGTTTCTGGTACCCCTGAGTTAGATTAGAAGAGCTACTGGGTCACTTCACTCTTGACTTCTGAGTGAAGCAGAGAAAAAGGTTGATAAATGTCTTGAGATGGTGCTTTGTTCTGCCGCACAAAAGAGTGAGGCAGCTATTCCTGTGCCAAGGAGGCTTCATCTGAGCAAGGAATTTGTTCATAACATCCCTTATAGCTGTACCTCCTAAGCACAAACTACCATCCCGCTCCAGTCCTACTCCTTTCCATGCCATTTTCTACATGCTGGTGTTTGGGTTTTTTTGGCTGAACTGTGGGGTGCCAGGGCTGTGGGGTCCCAGTGCTGTTCTGTAGCTGCAGGAAAAGGTTGCTGGACACTGTGATGTGCCCATAGGGGAAGGTGAAAATCTGAGGTAGCCCCTTCCAGAAATTTCAGATTCTTAAGTTGTTAAACTTACACAACAGGAGCCTGTCAAGCTTCACAGGTAACTTTTAAGTTAGTAATTCATAATAAAAGCAGAAAGTAGCCAACATGGTACAAGCAATTGAAGGCATTGGCTTTTCCTCACCAAAAGAGCAGAGGGAGAAGTTGGAAGTGTTGTTCTGGGCATCCCTGCCCCTTTGGGCTGGTGTCAAGTACTCTTTGTGGTCAGTTGGTGATCACATCCCCTCAAGAGTTCATTTAAGGCTGTGGGTTTTTGCAAAGCCAAGCTATTCCAGGATAGGGAGCAAAATGGCAATATTTGCTAACACAATTGTATCTAATATGGAGGGAATATTTGTTTTGTAGATTAGCCTATATTTGATTTTCTCAAAAATAGATCGGTGTTGGGCTGTAAAATTGTGCTAATTGGTTCGAAAGAAGGTGGAAAAATTCTTGGGATGGGAGTGATTTGGTGACAGAGATCCTGCCTTGCCATACCTGTAGTTGGAGAGTCCAGGCTGGAGGCTGCTGTGAGATTTGGTGAGTGGAGCATCCTGCAGACCTCCCCTATCTGGCCTGCTGCTAGTCTCTCCCTTGTAATAAAATGTTATTTTCTCTGAAAATGTATGTTTATTTAACTAGGTCTCTTTTTGCTTCACAATCTGGATTCCATTCAGTCAGTTACCACTCCAATTAACTAACAATTATTTAACATTAACAGTAATTACAGACGCCAGTTAAGCGCCTACAGATGTCAACTGTTAGCTTTGTACCTAATCACTCAATGAAATGGAGAAAGTTCAACAAACATCAATTAGCCAAGCAATTAGTATGAGGTAGGAAAGAGCATGTTATCATGTGTGAGCTGATTCAATTTATTTTATTTTGTCAGTAAAACACACACAGGCAGACAAGCAGCAATAAGTTGCTGAGATTAGATAAAACTGTATTGTTTTGCTGCTTATACAAGGGGGTTTTTTCCCCCCCTCCTGTTCTCTCCCTTACATAGCTTCACTGTGCTTTGCCAGGCATTTGTTATCTTATCAAATGCATTTCGTTTCCAGTGGAACAGCAGAGCAATGTCACAGCAGAGGGGCCACGTTCCCATCAGGTGTCACCTGAGCAGAGTCACTCCTGCCAGGAGGCTCAGCCTGGCACTGGGTTTAACCCGGGTTTAGCCCAGGAGTTTGGCCAAGGACACCACTCAGTGGATCTGTGGCTGTACAACGTGAGCTCCTTCACTGGATTTGTCATTTAATGCTGGTTCTGGATGGACTCTGGTTCCACAGCCCCGTGCTTGGGTTGTGAGGGGACCACAGGGCTGTCCCCAGGCCTGAGGGAGCACCCAGCTGGCACAGGGTGTTCCCAGGATGTGCCACTGTCATCCCCAGCCCTGGAGAGGAGCAGGGATGCCTCCAGCAGCACCATGGAAAGTTGTGGGGATTGTGTGCCCTGCGTGCCTCAAAAATAAAATTAAAAAAAATAAAAAAAAAAAAAAAAAAAAAAAGGAATGGCTATTAATTAAATTTACCTTTACTTACTTTACCCAGAGAGAAGTAGTTGATTCCCAGCCATCATCCAAGCCACCAGCCTCTCTTCTAAGATACTTTGAAGTCAGGAGAGCTGTGCAGAATGTGCTCAGAATATGGCTTTGGGGTGCTCAGGGTGTGGCTGTGGGGTACAGGGGTTGCCCAGGCTTCCCAAACACCCAGCTGTGCCACCTTCCCTCCAGGTCACCTCCTGAGCCCTTCTCCCATAGGATCTAATGCCTCCTCACTTGGCACAATTACACAGCCAAGGCAAGGGCTGTTAGACAGCTACTGTAATTTAAAAAAGAAAAAGCACTCCAAAATATCCCACATCCTACAGTCTTGACACCCTGGATGTCTGTAGGAGTTTTGCAGGGGCATCTACAGGAGTTGTGGATTTTTTTTTCTTTTTGTTTTTATGTTGTTTTTTAAATAAAGTCTTAAAAGATGCTTAAAATCAAAGCAAAAAGTTGGGGTTTTTTCTTCCAGTTCTCAACTGTTCCCCAAACAATAATGCCTTTTGCCTTCAGAGCGGTCGGACAGGGTTTGGAGCAACGAGGTCTGGTGGAAGTGTCCCTGTCCACAACAAGGGGCTGGAATGAGATGAGATTTGAGGTCCCTTCCAACCCAAACCATTCCATGATTAATCACCACCCTGACATATTTTAAATGTTTCTCCACACAAAACAATCCCACAAAGTCAGATGTTTTTTTATCATGCAGACTGCCCACAAAAGCCCGTGAAGTTCTATGAATTAGTCGTTGTTTTCCAAACTGTGGGAATAGGAGTGGAGAACCACAGCCAGATCTCACTGTTGCTTTCCAAAATCTCAGCTTTTTTTCTTTTTTCCTAGAAAAACAGAGTCTGAACATGTGAAGAAACTCTTCAGTGTGTGACCTGAGTGCAATAATATTTGTCTGAGTAGGCAGAAAAACTGAAATCAAGCTTCCCAGTGAGAGCTACCACATTTCTTCTGGTGGCAGAGAAGACTTTGTGAAGGATGAAACTTTTAATCTGGCAAATTTTTAGGTTTCTCAGGGCTCAGTACAAAGTATCCAAAGAAAAAGGCAGGGCCTGGTCGTGAAGGGGTTCTGTGAGTCTCAGGAGATGGAGGGGGTTGTGAGAGAGCATTTCTGGGTCAGGGGGCAGAATAAACTGATTTGTCCTTGTTCAGGCCTCAGCTCAGTGTTGTGCTTCCTTGCTCCACTGGCTTCAAACACTTGTTAACACCCAGCATTTACTTGAGTGCTCTGCTGGATGAGAGCCACAGGAATAAATCCTGGGACACCCTGGGGACTCTCAGCAACTCTCAGCCACCCAGGATCACTGAGATTTCCTTTTTTCTTATCCCTGCTGGATGCTGGTGAATGAGGGTGACTCAAGCCCCTTTTGCTGTCCCTGTCCCCAGCAGCTCCAGTTCTCTTCCCCCACCTGGCTGCTGCCCTGGCTTTGGCCACCAAAGTTGGGCAGTGGGAGCTGAGTGATTTCTCACCAGAAACCCAAACACAGGAAAAAAAAAAAAAAAAGAAAAAAGCAAAAAGGTAATTTTGCAGCTCAGTTGCTCAAATAAAAGATGGGGTGGGAGGAGGCAGAGCCTGGGCAAGGGCAGAGGTGCTGCCCCCACCAAAGTGCTGGAGGACCAGCCCAGGGTCAGGACACAGCTTCAGCTGCCATCAGCCTTGTCCTGGTGTTGTCCAATGCATTCAGTTACTCAGTGTAACAAATTCTGTTTTCCAAGCTGGATGTGGCTGGCTCAGAGGGGCCTCAAGTGTCTGAAAGGGCCTTGCACAATGTTCAAGTGGTTTAAAAAAGCCAATATCAATGTATACTTAGAAAGTGGCAAACAAAGGAGCAGATAAACTGAGTGAAGTGCCCTTTAGAGCAGTTAAGGGCCTTGACTTACATGTGCTGGGAGAGAGAGGTGGGAGCTGGAGGGGGCTCCTTCTGTGAATTGTCACAGAACTGAGAATCCTGGAATGTTTAGGTGGGAAGGGACCTTAAAGCTCATCTCATTCCCAACTTCTGCCGTGGGCAGGAACATCTTCCAGTATCTCAGATTGCTCCAAGCCCCATCCAAACTGGCCTTGGTCACCTCCAGGGATCCAGGGGCAGCCACAGCTTCTGTGCCAGGGCCTGCCCACCCTCCCAGGGAAGAATTTCTAAGCAAAACTTTTGCAGCATGAGACCTAAACCCACTAGAGCTGGAATCTGTGTTAGTACAGCAAGATTACCCCTGGCACTTGAAATCCTGGCTCAAGGCACACTCACAGCTTGCTCTGAGCCCTCCAGAGCCACCTGAGTTATTCCAATCTCCTGTTCACAGCCAGAGGAGCTCCCCAAACCTCCTGTTCCCCCGCTCTGTAGTGATTTAAAGGTTATGCACAGCATGGACCAAACCCCCTTCTTCTCCAGCCCCTGTGGGAGCCTCTCCTGGGTCACTTGGTTCTCTGAGGGTCCTTCGTGGGGTTTCACAAACATTGGAGGGTCTGGAGGCTTGGGGGACCTGGAGCCACCTGGGCCAGCTCAGGCCTTGGTGAAGGAAATGGGGAAGAACCTGGGAAAGAGGGATGAGGTGAAACTGCTGCTGAGCTCCCACAGCCATTTGCTGTACTTTCCAAATACTTGGAGTTAGTGGGCACTTTTGGAAATTAGAGGCAAAGGAATTTGAGTGGCTGGTAATAGAAAACAGCTGCTGCAGAGCAAGCTGGGTCCTAAGGAAAAATGACTCCATGGAAATGGGTCTGCCAAGTAATAAAGCCACAAATAAATACTTAGTTCATTTACTAGGTTGTTGGTCCCATAAGCACTGAAACTTCATTTATTAAGAGAAGCAGCATTTAAAAATCAAAAGCAGATGAGCAAGGCCCTGGTTTTGCTGCTGCTGGCTGGGTTTATTGCTGGGGTTGTATGCCTGGAGCCTGTGCAGCTTTCAGCAGGTGTGGGAGCTGCCTGGGGACCTCAGCGCCAGTTTGTTCTATCCTGTGATAATAACTGTTGGGATTTTTCTTTCCTCCTCACCCATGTTGCTGAGATAAATGATTATTAAAATCTGACTTTGGCAGTTTTTCAGCGCCAGGCAGGACCTGCTGCCCTTGGGGATGGGGTGGGAAGCTGTGCCAGGAGCACAGTGCCTGCTGTGGATCTCAGCCTCAGGGGTGGGTCAGCTCTCCTGGCACCCTGGGGTAGCACAAAGATAATGTTGTCTTTAAGGGAATTGCTCTCCCAAGGCAGTTGATCCTTGGGGATTTTGGTTAGGGAGGCAGGGAGACACTTCAGGCTGTGATAGTTGCAAAGTCTGATGCTGAGTTTCTGACACTCCTGAGAGGGAGCAGCTGGAATCTTTCCTCTTCCATCTGATTGCATCTAGGAGAGCTTCTTTGGGTACTGTTCTTCAGGTTCTCCTGATGATCTTCTGAGGTCTAAACAAGTCTTACATAGTTCTCATGTGGAAGAAATGGGGTGAACTCCTTGGCTCTCACCTATCTTTTCATCAGGAAAGGCAGAGGAATGATCTTGGTCTTGTTCTGGTCTTCATTCGTTGCCAGAAGTTCAGCCTTGTGTTTCTGACTCCCAGTCAAGTGGGTGTTGATTTGAAAGTGAGGATTGTTCCTGTATGAATAAACAGCCTCCAGAGCCTTTGGGATCTGGGAAAGATTTACCATGTGGGTGGAGAGATGGAAAGCAGTCAGGGTTTTGGAAGGAGCAGAGTGGAAGGGTTGTGCCAGGTTCTCTGAATTCAGGGATGAGAGCATGCAGGGGAGCAATCCTGTACACCAGTTCAGCCTCTTTCCCCACGCCAAGAGAAATCCCATGGCTGCATCAGACACATTTAGAGCTGCTCCAGGCAGAGTCGTTTTGAAGACGTGGTTCTTGAGCAACCACCTCATTATAGCCCAGCTCATACTTGAACAGTGGTGTCTGGCTGCACACAGGGTGAGCAGCCCTCAGAATACACCAGCAAGTGCCTGTAGGGCTCAGAGGGATGAGCTGACACTGGCACTGGGAGTGTCCCTGTGCCTGTGGTGCTGCTCCCTGTGCAGCTGTACCTGGGGGTCAGGGCTGGAGACAGACACACGACACAGTAACTTCTTTAGTTCTGAGCAACAGCCTCATTTTGTTGTTCCAAGCTCCCTTTTATAGGCACTTTGAGTTTCCCAGGGTTGGGAAGCCAATTGGTTTGGAATCTCTGCACCACGCAGATCTCTGGCCAGTGGTGTGTCTGCATCCAGGGCTTATGTGGGGAACCTGAGGTCTTTGTTCCCCCAGGGACTTCTAGAACAAGCCAGGTCAGCCAAATTGGATCAGTTATGATCAGACTCATTATGTCCAGCTGTAGCCCAGCTGTACATTGCTGCATTCAGCAAGAGAGGTGTCCTGTCATCTGCAGCCAGCCCTCAGCCACAGCCATGAGCAAACAGCTCCCTGGGACCTGCTCAGTCCAGGCTCCAAGGGAAGTCATAACCTTTGGGTACAGAACCTCATCCTTGACCACTTGAAAGGGAAAAGCCAAACCAACTGGCTCTATGGATTGAATTACAAAATTCTCGTTTCTGTGTTGCAAAGGTAACTTTTCTTGTCTCACAAATATTTTCAATGCTGGGGGTCAATGTTCCTTCCTAAAAGGTGGCTGTTGTACCTGCTCTTGTATTTTCCCAGTGGTTTCTCTAGGTGTGTTATGCCCAAATCAGTGACCTGTGAATTTATACTTGGAAGGTGCTTATCTTCTAGAGGTAGGTGTATTTGCATAAATATTTTACAAAAATAACTATCTTCTGAAAGTGACCCTCTGGAAGTGTCCAAGGCCAGGCTGGGTGGGGTTTGGAGCAAGCTGGGATAGTGGAAGGTGTCCCATGGAAGTGGGGTTGGAATGAGACAAGCTTTGAGGTCTTTTCCAACCCAACCCATTCTCCAATTCTGTGATTCTTCAAAAGATCATGGCCCAATGCTGCCATCAGATGCTGCATGCACTTCCTGTGATGATGCAGACAGGGTGTGATGTGGAGTTTGGGTAGATAATCAGTTTGATCAGTCAGACAGGTCAGAACCAGTTCCCACAGATGGGGCCCGAGGGTCTCCTCTGCAGAGCCCAGTGCTGTGCAGTGCCAGAGGTATTTGGGGGCTCAGTGGGTGTGACCCCACTCACTGAGCAGTCCCATGGACACCAGGTGACAGCAGAGCAGCAGAGAGGGCTTGTGCCCTACCCTGGTGCTCCTCAGGTCACTCCATGCCTCTGGCACCCTTGAGCTGCCTCGGGGCGTGATGGGCCTCGAATGAGCTGCTTCTCCATCTGCTTCTGGATCTGCTCTCTGTATCTGATGCTGACTCTTAGTCTGAAGTTTTTGTTCCACAGGCCACCTTTGGCCCTGTTTGCACAGCCCCTCACTCTGTGCACTCCAGGCCCACAGCCAGGACTTGTGGGAATCACTGTAATACAATTAAATGGTGATAACAATCATCTGGCAAGCTGTTCGCCTCGTCTGGAAAGGGCTGGGCAATATGTGCATGTGAGACAAGTCTGTGCATCTTTTGAATTAATAAAAAAAATTAAGTTTGTTGACAATCCAGCCTGCAGTAAATTAACATCTTGCTTAAATAGCTGACAGCTTGAAGGAGGGGGTTGGTGTTTTAATACTTAAGCTTGTTTTCTCTGTCTTCACATGCCCTGTCCAGCATCTCCTCTTACTCAAATAACCTAATTGCTCTCCAGCCTTTCAACAGCACATCAGCTTAGTGCCTTGCTGCCAAGGTGGCTGTTCACCTCAAGGCCTCATTATGTTTTGCCACTATATTGGGGCCAAAAATAACTTGACAATACCTGCTGGATACACAGGTCTCTCAGTGACAAACAGATAATTGGGTGAAGCAAACCCTAAGCACAGTGAGCTGCCACAGCCCCTGGTGGTAACTCTTCAGAGAGTGCTGGGACACAGGGGACAGCTGGGGGATGGTGTGTGGCATCTCCTCACCAACTCAGGACAGGTCATTGCCATTTTCCGGCATTTAAAGGGCTGGCAACTTGGAACAAAGGCTTAACAAAGGCATTTGAAGAAATAATAATTAAAAAACAGTGGCACTCACACACTGTCATCTTAGGGGGTCTGTGGGTGTGACAGGAAGTGATCCATCTTTGTCTTTTAGCTCTTATATTATAATTAATTTAAAGTTGATTGCTATACATACTTAAAAATTAGATTAGCCAGTAACTTGTCTCTAATGATGGTTTTGATTGCTCTGGCAGTTTACACAAAAGCAATGAAACCTCTTGTGTTTGGAGAGTGTTACTGCGTCCTGAGAAGCCAGTGATGACTGCACCAGAGTCCCCAAAAGTGAGGTGTCCGCAGCAGGACACCTTTGGGGAAGTCACTGTCCTGCAGCCCCTTGGGCCAGCTGGGCTGTGCCAGCACAGGGACACAGTCCCACATCCTTGGGGAGTGTTGGGTGCTGCCCTTCCCCACAGCAGCACAGCCCCAGCCCTGCTCTGCTCACCTTCCTGGCACACCCCAAATGCCCCAGGGCTCCAGGGTGTGCAGGGAGCTGCAGGAAAATACCCCGGAGCCCTGGAATTCACAGCTGGGTCTGATAGGACACAGGGAATGGCTTTAAACTGGGGGAGAGCAGGGGTAGGTGGGATATTGGGAAGAAGTTCTCCCCTGGGAGGGTGGGCAGGCCCTGGCACAGGGTGCCCAGAGCAGCTGTGGCTGCCCCTGGATCCCTGGCAGTGCCCAAAGCCAGGCTGGACAATGGGGCTTGGAGCAGCCTGGGGCAGTGGGAGGTGTCCCTGCCATGGCAGAGGTGGCACTGGATGATCTGTAAAGTCCCTTCCAAACACAAACCTTTTGGGGTTTTCTGAGTAGCTGATATTGCTAATCCTGTGTGACTTAGTGCATAAAATAAAACGGGTACATTCACAAGTGTGTGAGAGACTCTGTAACCTGAGATTTCCTGGAATTGCTCCTTTTTGAGCAGTTTTTAACTCTTTTTTTTTTTTTTTTTTGTGTTTGTGAGTGAGTAGCAAGTCGAGATTTTCAGCCAGGTCAGTCCCAGTGTGTGCCCAGGTGGTACCAGCAGTCCAGAATGAGGATGTTCCTGTTCCAGTGGTTGTGTGCTGTGCTCAGGCAGGCAGTGTTGGTAAGCAGAGCATGGGGAAGAGGGAGAAGCAGCATTGTGATGTTACTGGAAGTGATTCAGAAAGATGCTACAGGGGGGATGTTACTTGTTTTGGCAAAGAATCTCTAGCATTTTTCTGTGATGTTTTATGATTCTTCTGCTGCTAGCAGTCAGAATGAGGAGTGGCTAAAAAAACCAGGGCAGCTATGGAAGCTTCAAAGCTCAGGGATCAGCCTAGTCTGTGGGTAAAAGCCTGCTTTCAAAATTTATGTGTTCATGTTGCTTATTTTAGTAAACATATTATGGATAAAGTAATTTCCAAATGCAAACAGGAGGCAGGGAATAGGATTCTGTCTTTGAGCTGATTCTTCAGGAAACGATAAACAGACTTTAGCAGTCTCCATTTGAATATTTCAGTTTTATTTGCTTTCCCTTGGCTAACCATGGAACTTAAGCACTGCTTAAAACCCAGACTTTATCATTGGGCTTTCATTTTCTCTCTGCAACTTAAACTTTGCCCTTTGTAGATGAAGTGAATCCATTCTGTTGGGCTGTGGTTTTAATATGGAAAGAGCACACAGAGAACTTGCTCTGACAGGCAGAAGGTAAATGACTTCCCTACATCTCAGGCAGGTTAGACTTTTTTGCTTTGTAAAAAAAGAAAGAAATTGCTTATACTCTATTTACCTTTTCCCCTGAGGAGTAAATGGGAGGCAGCACATACTTTCTGACACGGTGTGTTTGAGATTTCTCTTCTTGCAACAACAACACATCAGCCAGGAGCGAATTTCCTGAGGGTGGTTTGCTGATGGACGTGCTGAACCTTGCCTTGACAACAGGCACATTCCTGGAATTTCATGCACCAGCAGCTGAAGTGGGAGATGCACGAGCAATAATTCACCTTTATTGTGCAGATTAGGAACAAACAGAAGTGCTCCTGTTTGAGTGCAGGACTTGAAATGTTGGGATGAGTCCAGAGGAGGCCATGGAGATGCTCCAAGGGCTGGAGCTGCTCTGCTGTGAGGAAAGGCTGAGAGAGTTGGGGTTGTTGGTGAAGAGGCAGCTCTGGAATTAACTTTTTGTGGCCTTTTAGTGTCTGAAGGGACTTCAGGGGAGCTGGAGAGGGACTGGGGACAAGGGATGGAGGGACAAGACACAGGGAGTGGCTTCCCACTGCCAGAGGGCAGGGATGGATTGGATATTGGGCAGGAATTGTTCCCTGGGAGGGTGGGCAGGCCCTGGCACAGGGTGCCCAGAGCAGCTGTGGCTGCCCCTGGATCCCTGGCAGTGCCCAAGGCCAGGCTGGACACTGGGGCTTGGAGCAGCCTGGGATAGTGGAAGGTGTCCTTGCCATGGCAGGGGTGGCACTTGAAGGGCTTTGAGGTCCCTCCCAACCCCAACCACTCCATGATTCCATGGTAAACCTTCAAATCCCGTTTTCTCAAATATAAAAATAATTGCAGATTTAGGCGTCCCTTGGAGAGCTGCAATTAGTTCTGAGAACAAAAGGCTTTAGAGTTACATGCCGTTACAATCATGTTCTTTAAAAGGTAAACCAAAATTACACAGCCTCCTCTCCCTGAGCATCTGCAGGAATGCACTTTCAGGTACATATATCTATGTATGTTTTTAATAATGCTCCCTGGTTTGACATGGTGTCTTGCCAGAAATGAAATCATTAATGAACTCCAGAGGGGATTTATGCAGATCCAAAGCTGCTCATTACATCTATTTTTAAGTCTGTTGCTTCACTGAGGGCAAGGGGAATTCGTTGGAACCTGTAGAGTTAAAACTTGTAATTTTGTTTGCTAACACTTGCAGAAGATTACAGCTGTAATCCCAGGCCCTTTGAAGTCAAGGGGAGCAGGGGGATCATTAGCATAGGGATTATCCCTGTTTTTCTAATGCAATACAGCCAGAGAACAGCTCCCTGTGTCCATCTTCTCCCACCTGGGGAATGCACACCCCAGGGATGGTGTGTGGGGAGTTCTTTCCAAACTGTGGCTCTTCCAGGGGATGGGAGTGTGGTGTGTCTGTGAAGTCTCAGTGTCCATCAAGTCTGAGTGGCCATGGAATCCGTCACTGTATCATTTTAAAAGAAACAATCTAAAATGTTGTTCTTAGAGCCGAGGTTCTGGATGGCTCCTGGGCATTTTGAGAAATCTCCATCTCAGACACTGAGTATTCCCCAAAAAGGGTGTTCTCAGAGGCCTCTGGTGTTAGGATTTTGTCAGAGAGCCTCTCTGCTCTGTGATGATGGATACACAAACACAACCTCTGCAAGCAGTTGGAACAAAGGTGCATCAGGACCAAATGCAAGGGCAGGTTTTTGTAGGAAAAATCCTCTTGTGGCAGCAGGGTAGAGACATGGAAAAATAACATGGTATGTGTCTGCAGAAGCCAAGGGGAGTGTGAGGTTGCTGCTGGTGTTGGGTTCTCTGCAGGTATTTAATTGGGTTTGCTGCAACATGTCCCATTTGGAGAGTGGTTCTGGAGCTGGCAGACTGTGCTCAAGGCAAATTCTTTTCATTAAAAAAGGATTAAATTAATTAGAGCCGACTGTCGGCTGACAGGTTAATTGATAAGGGAAGTGGGCCCCAGAACCTGGAGGTGAGATTATACTGTGACTTTAAATCTTTGCAGTCTCTGGTAAAACTTAGGCTTCCACTGGAATGTCAGAGAAATCTCACTGGCTGTTTTACAGGGCACGGTGCCTGAAAAGATTTACAAGAAAAGCTGCAGTTTCCTAAAATTCAGTTTTCAAGTAAAGATCTGATCTGGCAAGTTTATTCTAGGCTAAGGCTCATTGAACTGTTTCAGTGGCAGCTTTGCACATTGCTGTGCTCACGTGGAATTGGTTGGGGCTGATGAGGAGCTCACATGGAGCTTCTTTAATTGGCTAAAATAAAACTTGCTGCATCTACTTTTTAACTGCTGAAATAAGTAATCACTTGCTCCAATAAATGGGAGTTCTGGAACCATTCTTTCCTAATAATTTGCTTTTTAAAATGGAAAATGGAAATGAGGTTGGGAGTGGGTTTAGTGATTGATAGGAAGGTAACTGAGAGTAGAGTGAGATTGAAAATTGGGAAGGAATTGCTCCCTGGGAGGGTGGGCAGGCCCTGGCACAGGGTGCCCAGAGCAGCTGTAGCTGCCCCTGGATCCCTGGCAGTGCCCGAGGCCAGGCTGGACACTGGGGCTTGGAGCAGCCTGGGACAGTGGAAGATGTCCCTGCCATGGCAGGGGGATGAGAATGGATGATATTTAAGGTCCCTTCCAACCCAAATCATGCTGGGATGTGAAAGGGTCACATAGGGCTGAGTCCACCCTGGGACCTGCTGACTGATCTGGGCTCAGTGAAATTCTTTTCCAAATCCATCTGGTGAGCACAAATGAGAAAAGAAAAGGCTTCTGACAGTTAATTCTTTGAGCCATGTGGAAACCATATTTTATAGTGTAGAGAGAGAATAGTGAAAATAGTGAAAATATGAGTAATATAGCAAGGTCTGGAAAAATCCAGCTGGAACACTGTCTTGTCCTCCACCAGAACTGTACAAAGAGGCTGTGGAGGAGAAAAGCCACTCACCCATATTTAATCCTTTCTGCGTTGTGCAGGTTGTTCCTTCGATCTGGGCATTAACCCTTTAATTTGTGGTGTCCAGAGAACACAGGCACTGGCAAGGCTGGGTGATGGTGAGAACATCGGGGTGTGTTTGGCAAGAAAGGTCAGGGCAGGGGCAGCTCGTGGGCAAGAAGGTCCCTGTCACGGGTGCTGCTCTAAAAACCTGAGTGTAATTTGAATGTAGTTTTTGGCTGTGTTTCTAAGGAAAGTCACTGGTATAAGAAAGGTGTTTCCTGGTAAGCTGAGAGCAGCACATCACTCATCGGATTCAAAGGAAGAAATTTCATCTGTTACAAATGAGGTGATTTACACTGGCTAATAATAACTGTGGCTGTTCTGTGGGGGTGAGTCCTGAGGATCTGCCATAATGGTTGTTTTCATTGGCATATGAATACCTGGCTGTGAGAGCTGAGGTGCTCCTGTTACAGCCCTTTCCTCTCGGGTAGAATTAGATGCATGGATTGCATATATCAGTATAATCAGTATAATAATAAACCCTGCTAAGATGTCAAAACATCAAGTGTCAATCCTATCATAAAATCTAAACCCATCTTGTTTTCCTTTCCCTTTTTCCCCCCGCCCTGTGCTCCATCTAAAATAAATAACTGAGAAATAACTGAATGAATATAACCCATTTCTCCAAAGAAAGAAAAATAATTGCCTTCAGACTTCTAACTTACCTGCCAAATTGCATCCTGATGTGAATTGCAATGGGCAAATTAAAATCTTTTGAGACAAGGAAGGAGAGGATGGAGTCTTTAAGTGACCCTTCCCTGGTAGGCACAGTCAAAATGAAACTAAACTTGGCAAGTGATTTGCACTCACATCAGGGAAGAGTCAGTTCCCAGGTCACCCTCCAGAGGCATTGACTGGAGAGTGTGAGGAGAGGAGCTCCCAGGGCTGGGCTGGGGCGGGAGCAGCTCCAGGGCTGCCAGGGTTACACACTCCATGAGCTCTGTGTTCCATCACTCCAGGGAAAAACCCAAACCCAGCAACCAGAACAAAACAAGGACAATGAAGAGCACAGGGGAGGAGGGAAGTCCAACCAGGGAGTCTCTTGTTTGTGGGATTTGTCTTGCAAAGGCCTTTTACAGGCAGGGAGCATCAGCGAGACTGGGGCATCTGTCCTCGAGAAGTTTGGGATTTGGTGGAGGGGTCGGAGCAGATAAAGTTCAGTACGTGGCAGAGGGGTGGAGTGAGATGATCTTTAGGGGCCCTTCCAGCCCAAACTGTTGTAGGATTCTGTGTTTCTGTGCCCCCTGGGCTCATCCCTGCTCAGACCTGTCACTGTTGGAGGCTCCCCGTGGTTTGGGGGTGCAGTGATGCCTTTGGCTGCCCCAGGCAGTCCTGGGCAGTGCCTTGGTTTAAATCCAGCACTGTGTGTGAGTGTGGGGCAATCCAGGCCATGCCTTGTGTCTGCCCCACGGGTACTGGGTGGCTGCCTGTGTTTGGGAATGGCCATGACAACACAGAGGATTCTTGGGCCTTTAAAGGCAGAGAGATTTCTGTGATGTGCTTGAGACCTGGCTGCAGCTTTTATCCCATTTTCAATGTTGGAGTGGCTTCTGTGGGCCTGGGGGCATAGCTGAGGGTTTAACTCCCAGGAGGTCATTACAAAGGGGTGAGGACAGTGATGCAGAATGGTGCAGGGTGCCAAGGTTTATTTTGAACTCCAGATAATGCCAGTGAAGAAACAAAACTTGATTTTCAGATGGTAGAGTGTTTTGTGAAAAATCTCTCCACACACCCCACTCAAATCCCCACTTTCTCTGCACACACACAATCTGAACTTGTCTAAAAAAGCCTTTTGCTGTAAAATCCAAGAACAGATACAAACTCAGTAAGAAACTACAGTACACACTGTAGCATCAACTGTGTAAAAAAAACCCAACAACTGAGGGGATTCTGTTGTGAATTCAACATGAGCAGTGGACACAGGAACTTCAGTGAACTTACTGACTTCAGTGAATACAGGAACTTCAGCAGCCGCAGTGCCTGCTGTGGTTGAATCCTTCAAGACACATGTGAAAACTAAAAAGAAAGGCTGTCTCCTTTATTTGAACCATCTAGATTGTTACTTCACCTATTTAGAGGCATCTGGATATGCACATGGTTTTCTGGCCCTTTCAATGCTGTGATTAGGTCTGATTTTTTTTTCTTTTTAGTGACTTCCTGACCTATTGTGGAGAAGTCAAACTATCCTACAGCCTTTGGTGAAGGCTGTAAACCCCTCAAAAACCCTCTGGTATTTTACCACTCACTTAATGCTGTTACTGCCTGTGCACATGGGGGTCCATTTAGATGCATCCTCAGAAAGTTCAGCCAAAATGTTTGCTGTCCAAAGACTTTAGCTTGGTGTGGATGGGGTCAGTAGGTTGACAGATTCCTCACTGGTTGAAGCTGGAAGTCAGAAGCAAAGTGAAGAGTTTTGTACCCAACTCGAGTCACCTAAAAGCTGATCTTGACCTCTGTAATGTGGTTTTCTGTGTGAATGGTGCTGCCCTTGGAGCTCATGCTGCAAATGGGGATTAACACTGGAGAAATAAAGGAGGGAGTAAATCCTTCCAGCCTTGGCTATGGGGAGCAGGAGCCACTACAAAAAGGAGGTCATGTCCCACTGTAGAATGGCTGGATAAAAACAGCACCCCCCCCCTTGTTTGTGGCCGATTCTAGGACAGCTGTGATTGTTTTTTCTAACCTCAGGAATGTTAAATGTCATTTGGTCTGGAAGGTGATAGCAGGACCGTAAGCATTTTCTGAGGGAGGCATGAGCTGTAGAGATTTATTAATAGGATGTAAAACAATAATTTGTTTGTGTGCTTTCCCCTCAGGATTTTTTCTTTTTTGTTTTCTAAATAACACAAGACATCCTTGGCAGCAGAATCCCCACAGTTGTTAATGTCAGATTGTTATCAGATCTGGCAGTGATTGTTTTCTAATAATAAGTATGTTTTTCCCTTGCCACCCATGTAAGAGTGACAGTTTGCTGCAACTCAAGGCAAGATGAAAAAGAAATTCAGCATTTGCCACTTACATCCCTGAAAACAAATGATCTACTTAGTGCAGATCCTTTTCTATTATTTATCTGCCTTTTAGTTATCTAAGAAATGGATTTCCAGGAAGCAGATGAGAGGCAGGGTTGGAATTCCTCTGCTTTTTAGCTCTTGTTTAGGTCCTGTTCACGTTTGGGCTTGACTGATAACTGCCCTCCACTCCCAAGAGAAGAGCTGCTGAAATTCATTGCACTTCTGGTTGTATCGGTAACGTTTGTCTAGATGTTTTAATTTAATGACCCAGAGGAGCTAAATCCTCCTTTAAGAAGGCATTGCAGAGGCTCAGAACAGGTCCATGTTCTTATCTTTATCATTTCCCTCTGCTGCTGCAGTGGTGGTGTGTCCTCTGCTCAGTCACTCAGGGGCTGAGCTGTCCAAGGAGCTGGAGAAGAGATTCTCCTGGAGTCTGCAGCAGCTATGGGGATCCCAAACCAGCCCATGGTCCTTTTCCTGCTCCAGCCCATTCCCCAGGCAGAGTTTTCCAATGGCTGTGCAGTGCCTGTGTCCCCTGGAATGGGGATGGGGATGGAGACAGCCTGATCCCAGGGCAGGAGTGGCAGCCTGGGGTGTCAGGCAGAGGACACAGGGCAGTGCTCAGAGCTCTGCTCCTCTGTTATGGCAACAGCACAACAGAAGCAGAGCCTGATGCCCAAGCACAAGGCCACCTCTTTCAGAAAGGGATTTAGTAGCTGAAAGCACATTTTTAGCCTGCAAGTGATACTGTGTTAAATATAGACTCTTGTGGACTGTTTCTTCCTGGGGATGATTTTGGAAAAGCTCTGGATCAGTGAGCACCCCTTGATGCTGGGTGTATTAACCACCAATGAGAACATTAACAGAGCACAAGCTGCTGAGTTATTTTTTGCTTTATCAGTCTTCATTTTAAGAAGACTGGCAAGATCCCCTTGTCTTCTCTACATGATATTCTTAGCTGGAAGATTAACTGATATCCAGTTTCTGGAGTGATTTTAGTCTTAATAGTGAGAACATTTGGGAGTGTGTACTTTGTTTTAATTTAGTTGGCTGTATTGGAATTTAAAGTGTAGAAGACCACATGTTCTTCTGTTTTTAAAAAAAATTGAAATCCATTTAGTAAGAGTAATTTTATTTTTTTAGTGTGGGACAAGTGTTATTTAGCAAACAGGAGGCTGTATGTGGCAGCCCAGCACCAACTCCCAGATTTAATGATGCCTGATTGGCATCAAGAATCCCTTGAAAATTGATTTTCAAGTAAATAGCACAAGTGGAGAAAGTAAATTTTTCTTACTCTGTTTTTCTTTGCTGTGTTTCTTGTGTATCAGATATTTCAACAAATAATCATTGCACTTATTTGGGTGAAATACTGCTCCCTGAACAACTTACACTTGAGTAAGCTGCTCTGTTGTCATTCATGATATCCAGAACTGGAGTTCTGGAATGGATAGCCAGGATTATTTTGGGAATAGGAAGATGAAAAACTTTCTTCACACTTTCCCCCAAGCCCTTTGACTGTGAGAGTGCTGAGATCTCACCCTTGTGTTGCTGCTGCAAACAGTGATGCTTTTCCTTCTAACCCACGTGGTGTTGGGGGATCCTTTGGAGCTGTGCATTGAGTGGATACTTGAACACTTGGCATGGTAAAGGATCAGGATGGGAAGCGGACCCTGTCTTCACATTGTGGTGTGTGAGAGGAGATGTTTTGAAAGTAATTTTTCATTTTTTTAAGTTATTGGACTCAATGATCTTAGAGGTCTTTTCCAACCTTAGTGATTCTATGATTCTGTGACTCAAAGGCGGCGTGCCAGGAGCTTGGATAAACACGGAGCTGAGCATTTATTATCCTTAAGTATTTACAGGTATTTTTTAAAGCTGATGTCTCCTAGCTGTAGCAGTTGGTTCAAATCCAGGTGTGAGTATGGGGCCTCTGCAGTTTCAAACAGGTGAATGGAAGAATCCTGCAGAGATTCAGCCACTGATTGTGGCACTGACACACATTTACACCATCTATTCACCATGGCACAGCTACTTCATTTCTTCCTTTTGTAAGTTGATGGTTACTTAAGCAGCTTAAAGTTCATTCACAATATTATTGCATATGGTTTTGAAGAGTGATTTTTTACTGTGAAAACGTGTAAAATGCAGAGATAATATTACCTTGCCAAGTATGTGGCCCTGGAAGGAGCTGCTGCTTCAGCTGCCTCTTGGTTCCATCTCCTGCATCATTAGCAGAGCTCAACAACAGCTCTTGTCTGCTGTTAGAGAGGCCATTACCACTAAGAGAAGCTGAATTACCATGGAGTGGTAATAAGAGGCAGCATCACTGCCTTTCATGATTTTATCAGAAGTCTCATAATCTTTTTTGTTGTTGTTATCTTAGATCCTGAAGTAATACCATTATGTGAAAAACATTCCCTTTCATGAGGCTAAAAACTGCAATGTAAATAAAGAGGATGAATATACATCATCTGGTTTTTTAAAGTAGGTTCCTAAAAGGGGGCATTGACTTGTAGTGGGTTTTATACCTGAGACTGAAAACACTACAAAGTTTTTTGGAAATGTAAAAGCAGTGAAGGATCTCCTAATTGGGACCTTCTGAAGGGAGCCTACAGGAAAGATGGAGGGAGTTTATTTACAAGGGCCTGAAGTGGCAAGACAAAGGGAAATGGCTTCAAACGGGCAGAGAATGGGTTTAGGTTGGATATAGGAATAAATTCTTCCCTGTGAGGGTGGGCAGGCCCTGGCACAGGGTGCCCAGAGAAGCTGTGGCTGCTCCTGGATCCCTGGAGGTGTCCAAGGCCAGGCTGGATGGGGCTTGGAGCAACCTGGGATAGTGGAAGGTGTCCCTGCCCATAGCAGTTTGGGAGAAGATGATTTTTGAGACCCCTCCCGACTGAAACCAGCTGAGATTCTGTGATCTCACCTAGGCAGAGATTTGTACCTTGTGCATATTTACCATCAGTTAAGTGGAGTCCTTGTGTTGTCCTCTCTCTCCTGTCCATATGTCCCATGTCTGGGACTGTGCCTGTGTTGCTGCTGTGGCCACAAGTGGTTTGTTCCTTCTCCCAAGGCCTGGTCACTCCTGGGTTCCCTCACTAGTGTCACCCAGGGGGTGACAGATGGCAGGCACTCCATGTCTCTGGCATGAAAACATTTCAATCCACTGATGGAAATCTCTGTGTGCCACACAAGCTCTGACAAGCTTTAGGAGTATTTTCTTGGGCTTTGTGTCAGTGCTTGGTCCTGGAGAGGGGAGGATCTCCTCCAGATCCCAAGCAGGGCAGCAGGATTGCAGTGCTCCCTCCCAGGAGCAAAATGCACCCCAAAGTGCAGCGAGGGGCAGGGACTGCTTGTTCCTCCCCTTTGTCCTCCACAGTGAACATGGATTAGCCATTGCAGCAGCTGGTTTGGGAAGAAAGAATGTTGATGAATGGAAGAATGGGATGAAGTAATCAAATCCTGTCAGGGATTGCACCACATTGGGAGTAAATCCACTGAATAAACATAGTGGAGGATTTTAATATGACTGTTGTGCAGAACCCCCTGCACTTTCCCCCTCCACACCCACAGTGATGTTGCCAGAAACAACTGCAGCTGCTCCCACTGATGTTCAGTGTGAGCAGTATCTCCTGGTAAATCTGGAGTAGCTACACAAATCATTCTCTTGAAGGTTTTGGTTGCTTTGGCAGCTGAGTTGGCAATGTTGAGATGAAAGGGCTGCCTGGAGCACCCTGTATTATATCGGGGCATCCCTGTGAAATGCTTCCACTTGTTTCAGGGAATCCTGGCAGCTCCTTGCCTTTGAACAAGAACAATTCTTTTTTTCTTTGTGGTTTCTTTAGATAGTTTCAAGCTCCAGCATAACTGCTCCCATCTAATGTCTTCTGGGCAAACGTGGTTTTAAAATTGTTGTGGAGCACATTGGCTTGTAACTGTTGGAAAGATTTGGCTGTATGGATCTGATCCAGGATGCAGCAACATCCCAGAGAATGCTGCTGTTCTTCATCAGGAGTTTGTGGGCAGGGAGATGAAAAATGCAATTACAAAAGTGCAATTATCTGGGTTATTCAAGATGAGAAGAAACTGTCCTTAGCATCAGGTGAGGTCTCCAGGCCACTGACAGCCCCAGCAGCAGCAGAGGAGGTTCTGTGTTAGCACCAGCGAGATGGAGCTACTGGAAGAGTGAGCTATCCATGGACAGCCCCAGCCTCTAAATGCACTGGGATGATTCAGGAGAGTGACCTGTGGACAGTTTGATAGATATTTTAGTTCACTGCACCGAAACTGTCCATATAGATGTAAAAAATTAAAGCTGAATAAAATCTTAGAGCCTGGGATAGAAACCAGAGCTGTTCAGAGCAGCTGCTCAAGGCAAGCTCTTTGGAGGAACAGGCTTTGCTCCTTGGGCTCCATCCCTCAAAAGCAGCTGAAGTCAGGGTTTGTGGGTGGCCAGGGGGATGCTCACACCTGGAAAGGGCACAGTGTGAGAACAGGGCTGGGACTGCCTTGGAGGAAATAGTGAGGACATCAGAGTGACCAAGATTAATGCTAGAAATAACTGCTGAAGTAATCATGGAATGGCTTGCCCAGAGAAGCTCCGGCTGCCCCTGGATCCCTGGCAGTGTCCAGGGCCAGGCTGGATGGGGCTTGGAGCAGCCTGGGACAGTGGGAGGTGTCCCTGCCCATGGCAGGGGTAGCACTGGGATGGGCTTTGAGGTCCCTCCCAACCCAACCCACTCTGTGACTGTGATGTTCTCCCCACCCATAACTCTGGTGGCTCAGTCTTGATTTTGCTGTGCTCTGTCTCTGTGGAATGCTGTAATAACCCTATTTCCAAGCACTTTATTTTTTTCCTGAGGTTTTTTTTTTGTGCAACTAAGATAGGCTTTTGGTTTGTACTTTGCAGAACCATTTAATGTTGTTTGTTTTTAATCTGTTGTGTGATTAAAATAGATTAATGTTGTAGTAACATAAAAACCCTCAGGGGGTTTTGTTCTCTTTGTAAATATTCTCTAGGATCTCTTCTGTCTTCTAAATTGTGTGTAGGGAGAGTGTTTAATGGGACCTGGGGAGAAAAGAGACGCATCTTAAACTTAATATAAGAATTTAATTTTTAATAAGTTTCATTTGGGGTTAGAGTATTCATATTGGAGTGGAAATTAAAGTGTCTAAATGCTTTGTGTGTAAGCTCTTGGAAAATCTTTAAAGAGACATTCAGGGAAAAATCTTCCTTTCCTTTTTTATCTGATCTTAAAAATACAAAATTAGAGAAGCCAGTGCTTGATGTCATGCACTGATATTTAACCTGGTTTTGCAAATGTTGCTCTGAGCTGTCTTTAGGTGATACAGAGAGGGTTTGCATGCACGGAGTGACATGTCCTGCCCTCCTCCAGCAGATCCTGCTGGTCCCTGTGACCCATGGATGGATCTCTGCAAGGCTGTGCTGGCTGTAGGGAGTTGGATAGGAGTCAGGCCAAGTTCCTTGCAGTGTTTCTGGCTGTGTGGAGCAGAGGAGAGATGAACCAAGCTGGATGTGCCACTGTGGGTTTTACCAGGGTCGAGCAAAGTGCCTGTGGTCTCTCCAGGCTTGTGCGTGAAAGGGGTGAAAAGGAGATCAGTTGCTTCATAAATGTGCTCTGGTCTTTGGCTGGGAGCAACAGCTTTGCTGTTTTATTCAAGCTTAGGGAGATTTTTACCTTCTGTTGAGTAAGAGCAGCTTTAATCCTGGCAGCCCTGAGAGGAGGTGGGAGCTCCTGGAGTGCCTCAGGCTCTGCCACGCCAGAGCCACATCTGAGAGGGAACCATCACCTCTCCTGCCGGCACTGGGGAGCCCCTGCACGTCTGGATGCCTCTTCACCTGTGGAGGAGGTCATGGTTTGGGATGCTCCATCTGTCCCGTGCAGTCTCCCCTCTGTGGAGCTGTCTCTGGTGGCCATGGGCTGCCACAAAGGGCCCCAGTGTGGGCTGGAGTCATTTCCCCTGGGCTTATGTGCCTAAATCTTGAGCTGAGTTGACTTCTCTGCAGCTGAGAACTTGCACAAATGTGTCACCAGTCCTTCTAGAGCAGGGGATGGAACTCACCAAATTCAAACTCCCCAAATTCCAGCTGCAGCCAGGGGGATGAGCAGCCACAGCCCTGCTGCAGGCACATCCCCAGGTCGGGGATTAGTTTAATGCCTCGGCTTTATCTTGGCATTGGGGGCTGCTTTCTGTCTTCACAGGGAGGCATCAGGATGTCCTCAGGCTCTTTTGTAAGATTAAGAGCTTCCCATGGCATCGTGACAAGGAGGAAATTTAAGGAACAAGAGTGTTTAATTTAGAGCTAATCTGGTCTTGGGGAAGGAGGGAGGATTAGGTAAGTTCTGCTGGGCAGGTTTGTGCCACGATGGCACTGAGGAGGAAACTCTGTGGAGAAGGAGCTCCAGCCTGATGGGATGTGGAGCTGGGAGAAAGGGAGAGGGATTTTGAGTCCAGGAACAAGGTGTGAAATGGGCACAGATCTGTTCTGTCATTAAGGAACGAGGGAGGGAGTGGATGGACTCCTGTGGGAGAGGAAGGGGCACACATGGGGCTTTGCTGGAGTCACTTGTGAGTCCCCAACGCTGAGCAGTGACAGCAGAGTCCTCCCTCACAGGGAGCCACAGGAGACAGAGCTGGAGAGAGACCAGGGCCTGGGGGGACAGGACACGGGGAATGGCTTCCACTGCCAGAGGACAGGGATGAATGGGATATGGGGAAGGAGTTGTTCCCTGGGAGGGTGGGCAGACCCTGGCACAGGGTGCCCAGAGCAGCTGTGGCTGCCCCTGGATCCCTGGCAGTGCCCGAGGCCAGGCTGGAGCAGCCTGGGACAGTGGGAGGTGTCCCTGCCCATGGCAGGGGTGGGATGGGATGGGCTCCTTCCAACCCAAACAATTCTGGGATTCTGTGATCTCCTCCTGTACCTATTTCCTGGGCCACAGAGTTTTGTGTCTCCTAAACCCTTCTGTTTATCTCTAAACTCACTTTGTATCTAGAGTTCATTTTTCAGCCTTGCTTGAAGAAGGGTAACTTAGAGAAAACACCTCATGTGTTTATCATGGCACCACCTCACCCCTCCTGAGGATGAGCTGTGTAAGGTTTTCAACAGTTTCCAGTAAAACTGCTGGTAGCTGGTAAATGTTAAACAGGATTTTTTTTCCCCTTCTTTAGGAAGCTCGAAGTGAGTGCTGGAGAGCTTCCAACACAAATGTCAGGCTTGGCATCTCCTGGGAGCAGGAGGGGTTGGATCCCTCCAGACATGGAGGGTGAGGAGCAAGTGTGGGTCCCGACCTGTAGCCAGAACCATTTGCTTGTGCTGCCCTCCCTCTTTCCCCCACAATCAATTTAACAGCATTGCCTTGATGATAATTAAAATAAATCCTCCCCACAGGGCCAATGGCCACAGCTGTATATGTGTGTACCTGTGCACAGGTGTGCAGTATGTGCACACATGTGTGGGATAAATGTGTCTCACACTGGGTTGATCTGTTGAATGGAGCTCACAATAGTTTCTTTCTAAGTGTTAATGGGCCCACGTGATTTTCTGTGTATTTATATTGATTTTTGTGTATTTATATTGATTTTGTGTGCATTTTCTGTGTATTTATATTGATTTGTGTGTGTTTATATTGATTTTGTGTGTATTTGCTTTGTTGCACTGGAGATCAGTACAGTTTGAGCCTTCTGCATGTTGTGTAAGGATTATATATGTTGTGTAAGGATTTTATGTATCAGTGGTTTTCAGGGCCCCATGGAAAACCAGGTACAGGAGCTCAGGACATGATTATTGAATGCTCATGGCTGTCAGCTTCAGGGGAAAGGGAAAAAACACCCAGCAAGGTACTTCTCAAACATCTCAAACACAACAGGGAGTAGTGCAAGGAAATAAATTATTATATCTTACATTTACTTACTCAAATGCTTTCTTTGAACCACAGTGAGGAGTTCTGGCATTCTGCCAGGCTTGAATTTGACCTTTTTTTAAAACCTTATTATTATTCTCATGAAACGAATATAGAGAGGCCCTAAGCAAGAGCTGATTCTTGTTTTACATCAGCCCCTGCCCTGGAAAGCTCATCATCTAAATCCTGGAAAAGGAAACAGGGCCAAGCACTGACCTAACTGCATCTTGAGGGAGCTGGAGCAGAACTTTAATCTTCTAGTCTAGTGCACTGTCCCTGAATCACAGTGATTTTCCATAGTTCACATCATTTTCTCTATATATTTGAAGATGTTGCAAGATGAGTTTGCCCAATACATCCTCGAGGGTTATTGCTAAAAGCTCCTTGTAGCCTTGCAAGAAGGATGTGCTTGGGCATATCTATTACCTATTAAACCTGGTGAAATAATGGAGCTTTCCCATGTCATAACAAATCACACCAGTGCCAGAATAGCTGCAAACATTCTCTAAGACTTAATGAGCTCTTGCTGGTTCACAGTGGTCCAAACAAGTTGTTATTGTGCCTGTTAGAGAGTGCAGAATTATAATATCAGAACAGTCTCATAAAAAGACAAGATGGGGTGTCAGGAAAGCCAATCCCACACTGCAGGGAGGTCTGTGGGGCACACAAAGGCAATTTTTTTTCCATGGTAATGCAGTTTATAGATGTGTAATCTTCTGTAATTCTGGTATGATAAAACAGGTGTCTTTATTCCTGAAGTTCTGTCAAGCTGTAAGAGAGGACAAAATAGAGAGAGGGAAATATTTAATATTTTCATTATGCATGAAGCAGCCCTGGATCCCGAAATGAAGCAAAAGAGGGAATTTGGAGAGCTAAAGTCTACTGTGACTTTCAAGAGCTTCTCTCAAAGAAGCTTCCACACACCATCATAAAAATGTCAGTGTGAAATATCCGAGCAAGAGCAAATTGAACAATCTGGTGATTTTAGTGCCTTCATGTGGAGTCTCATGCCTGCAAGGGTGTGCAAAAGTCAATAACTGGAATTGGAGGTTATTGATTATTTCACTGGGCTGCTGTTGAAACATCATATGTGCTTGATTTGGTCTTCAAGCACCCGGTAAATGCTTGGGTTTAGTTTTACCTCCCTTTGTGAAAATAATTGAAAATACTATAAAACTGAAAGTGTCTGGAATTTTTTTCCCAGTTTTAAAGTATTTTTCTTAAACTTAAATAAATGTTATTTGTCAAGGTTCCCCTCACTCCAAGATGGATATTTCATGCCACAGGTGGGGGCTATTCATAATTTATAAGGAATTGAACTTTCTGTTGGACACTGCCACCTGCAGCCCCATGGATTTTAGGTTGTTAGGATCAGATCTGTCTCCTCCTGCCTCTGCTTCTTGGAAACAAAAACAGTTATGGAAATGGCATTTTTCTTTTACTTTTAAGCTGAAAGAGAGTAGGTTTAGGTGCGATATTGATCAGGAATTGTTCCCTGGGAGGGTGGGCAGGCAGGGTCCTGGCACAGGGTGCCCAGAGAAGCTGTGGCTGCCCCTGGATCCCTGGCAGTGTCCAAGGCCAGGTTGGACATTGGGGCTTGGAGCAGCCTGGGACAGTGAAAGGTGTCCCTGCCATGGCGGGGGGTGGGATGGGATGGGCTCCCTTCCCACCCAACCCTCTCCATGATTCTGTGACCCAGAGTGCTGTAGCTCCAAATCTGCCCATGGGAGTGTGGGAGGACAGAAACCAACCCGCTGATGATCCCTGGGAGCTCAGCACAAGCTGTAGTGCTCCCTTGCAGGGATGTATGCCCTGATAAAAGGTCTTGGAGAGGATCAACAGAGAGGAGAAAAATAAAATAAAATGTGCATTGTTCAGCTGTTGAGGTAAAAATGAACGTTGAGCAATAAAACCTCCTTTCTCCACACGCCACCTGTACTAGGTGGGAGAGGTTGGGATATTGCATTCCAGGCCAGCTCTGCAGAGCACCAAGCCAGAGGAGGGGCTGTGGAATGGCTGTGGGATTTTCTCTGTGCACACCCGTCATCCAGACAAAGTGGGAATTGCTGCTGTGCAGTTCTGCAGCATTTGGGCTACTCATTCCTTGTTGGAAAGGCTGAGGGAGCTGGGGCTGTTCAGCCTGGAGAGGAGCCCCAGCTGAGAGGGGCCCTCAGCCCTGGGTGTCCCTGTGTGCAGGGAGGGGCAGAGCAGGGCCCAGGCTCTGCTCCAGGGCCCAGCAGTGACACCAGAGCCACGGGCAGGGACTGAGCCCAGCAATTCCCCCAGCACAGGAGGCACAACTTCTGCCCTGGGCAGTGCCCAGCCCTCAACAGGCTGTCCAGGGAGGGGCTGGAGTCTCCTCAGCGGGGATATTCCAGAGCCCTCTGGACACAATCCTGTGCCCTGTGCTCTGGGATGGCCCTGCCTGAGCAGGGACCTGGCACCAGTGACCTGCTGTGGTCCCTTCCAGCCTGGCCCAGCCTGGGGCTCTGGCATTCAGCTGGCACAATGTGCCATCCTGGCCTGGGGAGAGTGGTCACCTCCACCCCCAGCTGCAGGAGCCCAGTGACCCAGCCAGGGGCTGCAGCAGCAGCCAGCAGGGAGGTTTGGTGGCCCCTTTGATGCCCTGACTGGAGGGAGGATCCTGAGCAGGTCCATCCCCAGGCCATGGCCTCGGCAGCACCACTGCGGCAGCTGGTGCCTCTGAGCCCAGGTGTCTGTGTCACAATTATCTCCAAATCAAATAACCAGCTCCTGCCTAATCAGGAGGTGACTCCCTTCACATCCAGTTAAATACATGCATAACTTGAGGGAGGCTCTGACACTGAGCCTTGGGGGTGGTTTAGGAGTCCAGTGGGTGCTGCTGTGCAGGGGGAGGGACAGGAGCAGCTTTGCTGCCATTTCTTGCAGCAGCAGGACTATTGGAAGCCAGCTTTGCCAGGTCAGGCAAAGGGTGCTTTTAGAAAAAGGGAAGAGGTTACTTTGAATTCCAGATGTTTCCCCAGACCAGCTTATAAAACAGCCCCACATGAGGGAAGGGCACAGTGGGAAGGCATGGCCAAGGGTGGGGGCCTCAAGCACCACTGCTCCACAGGTTTTTTAAATTTTTGATGTAAAAGAAACTTTATGAAGTTAATTTGAAATATTCTGACAGGTTTGTAGTGTGGAAATAAGGAGATGGGTTCTCATCTCCCTGCCTCACACATTTCAGGTTGGATTTAGGAAAAAAATTCTTCACTGAAAGAGTGGTTTAACACTGGCACAGGCTGCCCAGGCCATGGTGGAGTCCCCATGCCTGGAAGGGTTCAGAAAACAAGAGGATGTAGCACTTTGTTGTGTGGTTTAGTGTGCAGGGGGGTCAGAGGTTGGACTTGATGATCTCTGGAGGCCTTTTCCAACTTTAATGGTTCAGTGATTCTATAAAGGAAGAAAAGAAAATTGTAAGTTGAGTTGTAGAGCTCCCTGGTGGAAGGTAACGTTAGGGTAAAGAGCTTAGGAGGGTTCAGAGGATTATTAGATGTTTACAGTAATAATAAAAAAGTTATCACAGTTCTGCCAGGTGGGATTTCAGTTTGCCAGAGGAAGAAGCCCTCAAGGTCGCTTGTATGAACCAGCCTCATGCTGGGAGGGCTTGGAGAGGTTTCCTTGTGTGTGGGTTGTGGCTGGGTGAGAGGCTCCTGCTGTCCCCCTGCATCTGCAGCTGGTGGGAGTGAGGACCAAATCCCAGATGGAATGGACTGTTGATGTTCTGCACCACTTGCGAGCCCTGATTTCTTCTAAAACGTGGTGGGTTTTGCTGTACTGACACTCAACACAGGTAACTTGTGCAGAGAGAACATGAACTTGAAACACTGGTGGTGAATGGTACAGATTGTTTATCTCTGTAAAGAGCCTTTGCTGTCAGTGCTGGGAAACAGCTGCTGCCAGCTGGGGCTGGCCAGGGTGGGCACCCCAATTCCTTCCCAGTGCTGAGGGTGCAGTGGGGCCCCAGGGCTGGGCAGGGATGGGCCACACACCCCAAATATCCCAACTGACAGCTGAGCAAACTTCAGAGCTCCCAACTGAGGGTGATGATATTGGCTCTGAGGATTAGCACAGCAGGTAGCCGTGCTGGCACAGGGCAGGGTTTGGGCTGAGGGATAAGTACACATTCTTTTATTATTGCAGCTAATGGGAATCTGCCAGGCTCTGAGGCACAGAAAGGCTCACTGGCCACCTGTGAGCTAATCACAAAGATTTGCCTCATTCTGTATTTCAGCTCACTTGGAGCCCGTAATCTAATTTCCAAACAGAGATGAAAAGAGTGAACAATTCATTTTCTGCTTTACATGGCTGTGCTGGTAAACTTTTAATCCTTTTAGAATTACAGTTCCCTGTCACATGGAGGCAACACCACACAGTCCTGTGCATGAGGCTGGAGGCTTTGAATGCACCATTGCTGGATAATAATTAGCCTCAGCAGCAAGGCACAACATGAATGAAAATTAAAGTGAGGAGCACAGGACATTTTTCAAATGCTGTTATGAATTGTACACCATTGTACACAGTAATGATTCCAGTTTGGATAGAAAATCCAAGGTCTGGGGCCAGCCTCAGCCTCAGACATCAAGGCCCAGTGTTGGTGTCCTCTCTGCATGTGGGACACTGCTGTGCCAGTCCTGTGTCCTGCCAGCTCATTCAGCACATCCCAGGAACAGTGTGGGGCACATCTGACTTAAATCTTCATTGCTTTATTGTGGATCTTCAGATTATGAGTGGAGCTCTGTGCTGAACTGAGCTTGAGGTGCAGTATCAGCTGTGAGCCCGGTGTTCATTTCTGCTGCTGTGTTTAGGATGTGCTCAGCCTCTCAGACAGTTTCTCCTTCACAACAAAACCCCCCTGACCTGCAGCTCTGCTGTTCTCACTATGGACAGCCCAGCTGGTGTGTCCTGAAGGTGAGCACTGCTCGTGGTCATGTGCAAGGGCACTTTCACAGGGTCTTTTTGGTGGTCCATATGGGCAGGGCACAGATGATCCATGACTCTGGGGTGAAACACTTCACCCCAGAGCTTCCTTGAAACAGCATCTCTGTCAGGAGTGAAGAGTGGCTCACAGGGACCATCATACTGACTTTGTACCTTTGCTGGGATTTTGCTTTCAGGTGCCAGGAAGTTCAGACAATTTGCAAAGAGCTGGGTGGACACGTATAATTAACACATTTAATGTGACACTTCGTTGACCAGAAACAATAAAATCTCATTTCTGCACTTGTTGCTACAATCCAGACCAGAAGAATCCTTCCTGGGCAGTTGGAGCTGACATTGGATAAGCCCTGGCACAGCTGCCCAGGGCAGTTATGGAGTCACCAGTCCTGGAGGGAGTTAAAAGATGTGCAGATCTGGCATGTGGGGATGTGGGTCAGTGCTGGCCTTGGCAGCACTGGACCCAATGATCTTAGAGAGTTTTTCCAATCCTAATGACTCCATAATTCTCTGACATCAATCTTTTTCTCTGCAGCACTGGAAACACAAGGAAAACAGTGCCAAGCCTGAGAACAGTGTGAAGTGACCCCCATGGGGGAGCTGGGATGCGGAAGCCCAGCAAAATTCCCTTGTAGACACCAATGAGCTGAAATAGTTGTAATTAAAAATGGGAATTCTCATGGTTGTGCTGAGCTTCATCTTAGTGTTAGCAAGTGTTATTCAGCTCTCTGGTTAGACTGGCATCATGCCTTTCAAATCAGAAATTCTTTGGCTGTAAAGAGCAAATTCACAAAGGAGCCAGGGCTGTGTGGCTGGTGAGCTGGGGGTGTGACACCTCTCAGGAGGAATAGATGTGTTATTTTGCTGTATAAACAGATCACACACATCTTTGTGGTCCTTGGTATATTAAACTGAGCTGTCAGGTTACATTTGATCAGTGTTCGTAGGGTTATATCTTTCAAGCTGCTTTTGAAAGCTGGTTTTGTTCAAGCTCATTCAAGTAATCCTGTCACACACAAGTGGGATGAGCAGATGTCATGGGCATTTCAGGGAATATTGTGGATCTGTAGCCAAGGTAAATCAATAGTAAGGAAGGGGGAGCAATGGATAAACTCAAGTTATTTTCCTCCCCTTGTCCTCTGATGGGCTTAAGCCTGTGCTGAGGTGATGTTCCTGTTGATAATTGGAGAAAATTATCCAGCCTTGCTGTGTTTTCTGGTTTTAATTGGTTATTGTCTTGTACTGTCACCTCATTTACTCTGGGCAGGTTTGAAATGCTCTCCCACCCTTCTGCTCTGTCCTCTGAGGGGTCACAGGGGGACAGCCAAAAGAAGAGAGGGAAGCAGGGAGGGGCTTTGGACAAGGGATGGAGGGACAGGACACAGGGAATGGCTTCCCACTGCCAGAGGACAGGGATGGATGGGATATTGGGCAGGAATTGTTCCCTGGGAGGGTGGGCAGGCCCTGGCACAGGGTGCCCAGAGCAGCTGTGGCTGCCCCTGGATCCCTGGCAGTGCCCAAGGCCAGGCTGGACACTGGGGCTTGGAGCAGCCTGGGACAGTGGGAGGTGTCCCTGCCATGGCAGGGGTGGCACTGGAAGGGCTTTGAGGTCCCTCCCAACCCAAACCAGTCTGGAATTCTATAACTCTTGAGATTTAGGTGCATAACAAGCCCCCAGTTTTTGCCACAATTCCAGAAGGACCCTGGCAGAAACTCTCAGGTGTTTGGATCTAAGGCAGTCTTTGAGCAGAGATCAGTGCAGGGTTCATGGTTGGGCAGGTGGGATTTGCATCCTGGCTCCAAGGTTTGTGCTGGTGCCAGAGGGGTGGGAAGCACAGCCTGGCCTCACAAGGCCCTTCTGTTTTTCTGTGTGTCTGGGTGTGTCTTAGAAGGATTGTCAAGGCCTAGATGTCTTAGATTAAAATGCAGAATTGAAACAGGAAGGTGGAACTCTTTGATCACAAACCCATTATTAGTAAAGAATATTCCCCAGTGACGTTGTCAGTATCACTTCCCACCTGGGAAGTTTTCCAGCCCATTTGGAGCTCCTTTCAATCATCCCTCAGGACCTGGCTGTGGAATACTTTGGGGCTGTGTAGTTAATGATGTCATTTATTGATTCCCAGCTGGATGGGTTAGGAAGTCAAGAGATTTTATTGGAAATAAACCTTTGGCTGTTTGTGTTGAGGCAGGATCGAGTTCTTGGAGGGACTGTGAGGGTGTTACACCTGTCTGCAGTTCCTTCCTACTTACTAAAGATTCCTGACAGACAGGGGTGTTTGGATATTCCTTCTTTGCTTCCCTCTAGAAAGCTTTACCCCATTCCTTTGCACTAAATCAAGGGGTGCTTTTTAAAAACAATGAAATAAGTGCTGTCAAATGCTCCCAGTGTACAGCTCGAGGAGTTACATTTATGGAGTATGTTCTGTGTAACAGCTGGATGAAATAAAAGGTTTCATGTGCAGTATTGGAGAACTCTGCACTCTCAAATCAAGGCCAGAAGCAGCTCAATGACTGAAGAATTGTCAACATCTTGTGCAATCCCACTAAGCGCTTCTTTTCATTGATCTGCAACTTCATTGTTGACAATTAAATCCCTTTCAGTGCAGAGGATAAACATTTTTAACAGGAGGTAGCAAAATCTTTTGTCCTGAATGATTTTCTTCTCTGTTTTATAATTAAGTACAAAGTGTGTCAGCAGCCTTGCTGTTCACTTGTGCTAAATACCTGCTCAGTGTGGAGTAATTGCTACCAGCAGATGACAGAGCTGCAAGGAGCTGTGCTTTCGAAGGCATGTTCTTCATTTGCATAATCAAATGCTTTGTTAGTGTCCTTGGAAATTAGGATGAAAGATGACTGTGTGCTAAAAATGAGAAATTGTTTTTAGCAAATTATGTGTATCCAGTACAACAGCTGAGCTGCTCTGGGGCCTGTTTGATGCGTGTTGGCTGCTGCACCCAGAGCCTCCTCCCTGCTGGCACTAACAGCTCCTGGCACCTGCCTCTCCCTATCCACATACTGCACTGACCAACGTCTAATCAATATGAAATGGACAATCAGGGCTGCAATCTGATTAATTATTTCAAGCTTTGTATAGTGCTTGTGAAGAGCTGGTGGTCTGTGGGGTTGATTTGTTCTGCATTCCAGCACTCCAGAGGTTGTGACAGTTTGTACCAACTCCCCACTTAACCATGATAAAGCTGGAGAAAATTAGTTTGAAGGATCTGGGTTTTATCTTACATTAAGAGGTTTGGAGAAAATTTGAGTTAGGCAGATACAGTGTTGTCAAGAATTCAACTTACCAAAGCAGTGAAAGAAAATTAATACTATTTTAAAATTAAATGATGCAATAAAATATTTCTTTGGTGAATGCTCAGTCCCAAAGATGATGCTGCAGAACACTAAAAACTCCTGTAATTTTCTCATTTGTGCAATAAGGACTTTTAAGCTTAATCCTAAACTTTCCTCTCAGGAAAGTGGAATATTTAGTGCTGGTTCTGAGTTGATCTCTGAAATTGCCTGAGGCCAGGCATGGAGAGGCTCAATCTGAATGCAGGCAGAAGGAGGAGTGACAGGATATGGTACAGCCTTGTTTCTGGATGACACTCCAGACCTGGCTGTCTCACACCTGGACATGGAAAAGTTGGATGATTTTATGTTTGGGAAAAAAGTTTGGCTGCTGTAAGTTTGACATGGTCCTGCAGGGGTGTCCCTAAGGGGGTTTCATTCCCCAAGGTCTGGGGTGCCCAGGACACTCGAGACTAGCTGGGCTGGGGGTGGCCATGGTACAGCCTGTGCTGGCTCTTGGCACCCTCTGTGCTCTTTGGTGCTCCCAGACATGCTGAACCCATCTGCAAACATCTTGGCCAGGCACAGGGAGAGGGTTCTGCATTGAGGATTCTCTGGGAATGTCACATCTGGCAAATTCCATCAGTGCCTTTTTGTCAGTGAACAGCTGGGCTGCTCCTGTGGCTGTGATGTTCCCAACTGGCCACCTCTGGCCAACCTTTAACTCTGGGACCACCCAGAGGGGAGCCAGAATGCAGAGTTCAGGTCAAATTTTAGTGGTTTGCATGTTAGGAAGAGAGAGAGTGATGGAAAGGTGCATATTGCCTGTGTTTGTTTTACAAATCCATGTCTCCAGAGGGAAGTGTTTGCTGGTTCTCCCAGCTACAGGGTCTCTGGGGGTCACCTGGGTTACCTACAGGTGTCCCCAGGGTGGCCTTGGCTGCTCCCTGGTGTGATGGAGCCAAGCCAGTGACAGTCACATACACAGCAGGGTCACACGGAGGGGACTGGAGTTCTGTGTCTTGAATTTGTGTGATTGAGTGATAAACACAGGAATTTGAGATTTAAGGCTTATCAAAGGGCACAGTAATGGAAGATAGTGAAAGCTGCATTTCCTGTCTGGGAAATGTGCATGTTCCTCTGTCCTCAGCATCAAATTCTGGCTTTATTCCTTTTTCAGTGGAAGACTGGCTATTGGTGGATGCAGTTTCAACCCAGTGGAAAAAGGGGAGCCTGTGTCAGCATGGAAGTTACAGCATAGTCACTCCTCTCCTGAATCCCAGTGCAGTAACTCCACTTTATGCAGAGCAGGGTGTGGAGACAGCCAGCAAATAAAGTTAGCTTTGTGCTTGCTTAGCTGGTGGGTGGGGATGAATTCCTCTGATGATAAACAATCTCAGAAAGTTGGGTTGTCTGTGTCATAGTGACATTAAGGGTTTTTTTTCCTCCAGAATTCCTGCACTGAGGCAGTCAGTCAGGGCAGGAAAAGAGCAATCTTATCTGTGTGACCTTGAAGTGCTGTTGGTGAGGACTGGAGCCCTCCTTATGAAACCTGTGATTGGTGACGTTTATCACTGAGGGGGGATTTCAACTCCCCAGTAGATACAGTGGGCCTGAGGATTGGTTCTGCTTTACACATCATCCTTATCAGCAGGCAGGGCTGTGTGTGCTGGGACTCCAGCTGGGCTGGGGCACAGTGTGGGTGCACTGGTGTCACACAGGAGAGGCAGAACCCACGGGCTTGGCTGGTGGGAGACTGGGAATAACATTTATTTTACTGCAGGCAGCATCTTCCAAGTGCAGACTTGGGGGCTGTGCAATGGGGATGTGAGCAGCAGCAGGAAACACCCAGGAGACAGTGGCATTCCCAGCCCTTTTCTCCTGGGGAGGAGGGGCAGATCCCCAGCACTGAGCCATGCTGAATAAATGTGACACATGAGAGAGGCTAAAAATACTGAAGGAAAGGATTTAATGAATGCACTGAGTGCAAGGTGTTCCCTGTAGATTTGGAAATACCACCTCTGCAGGATTTCCAGACCACCAGCTAAAGCCATGTAGTAGGGCATTGCTAGTGACAGCCCTGAGTCCTCAATGCCATTGTGTAAAAAAACTCAAACAAACTCAAAACCTTGTAACTCCTACACCCATAAGGGAACATAGATCTACCTATTCCTGAACAAACTGTTGCTCATTTCTCTTCTCCTTGGGGATCTGCCTTAACACATATGTGGATCACACTCTAACTTCTAATGTTTGATCAAAGAGGATTGATCCGAAGAATTAATGCAAGCAAAGTTCCCTTTACCTAGAACCTGCAGTGAGATAGACCTTGGGCATATGGCAGAGTAATTGTTTTTATCCCTCTGGAGTCCCTCTCTTGCCCCCATAATTGTCCAATCCAAGTTGTGGAGGAGCCTCTGTGCCTGTTACAGGTATTCCAGGAGTGATTAAAGAAGGTCCTCATCAAATGAGCCTGTTCACCTCTTCTCCCTCTTTATTGCTTCCTTTTTCTCCTCTTTACCTCCTTTTTGCCTCCCTTTATCCCCTTTTTCCCCATCTCCTGTCTACAACCTATGAAAGTCCTCTGCTTTCCCAGGTTGTGTGCGCTTGTAGTGGGCCTGTAAAACACTTAGTGAGCAGGTACCTGGTGTGGTTTATTTTTGATCTGTTAATGAAATTAAACCCAAATGATGCCATGTTTGTCACACATGGCAGGGATGTGATGGTTGGCAAACATATGCCCAGACCACAGGCTGGCAGAATTCATTCCCCATCCTCTGAATTTCACTCCTTTACTTCAGGGTTTGCACAAAGGAGCTGCCAACAATTTTCCCTGAATGGATATTGTTTCATTATGCATTTAGTCATTTTACCCCTTCAGACTAGCAGGAGGAGGAGTCGAGGTTTCTTGTCCTAGGGTTATTTAGAACACTGGACACTTTTATTCTAAGCTTGTCCCAAGCCCCTTCAAACCTCACATTTCCCTTGGGCTGTGTTTCTGTAGTTGCTGAAGGTGTAAGTCCAGCTCTTCCAAGTTGTTGTGCAATATGACCCTAAATAGGTCCTGATCCGCCCCCTGCAGGGCGGCACCTTTCCCAGTCTTGGGTCAGCAGCATTCCCCTGGATTTGTTCCAAGGGATGCTGTGGATCAGATCCACCCTGGCAGAAGATTTGGGGAATGGTTCCAACAGGAAATTGCTGTGGAGCCCCGGTGAGCAAAACTCCAATGTATGGATGTTAAAATTATAATTATATTCATTAATATTAAAGAGTTGGGAAATGGAAATAAGTCACTCCATGATCAGCCAAACAAAAAAAGCCAGGTTTGCTGCTGGTGTGTGCTTTAAAGCTCAGATCTTGTGTCATGGGGAAAAGTCTAGAGCACCAGGAGCAGCTGAGGGAGCTGGGAAAGGGGCTGAGCCTGGAGAAAAGGAGGCTCAGGGGGACCTTGTGGCTCTGCACAACTCCCTGACAGGAGGGGACAGCCGGGGGGGTTGGGCTCTGCTCCCAGGGAACAGGGACAGGAGGAGAGGGAAGGGCCTCAGGCTGGGCCAGGGGAGGCTCAGAGTGGACAGCAAAAGGAATTTCTCCTTGGAAAGTGCAGGCAGTCCTAGGCACAGCTGCCTGGGGCAGTGCTGGAGTCAACAACCCTGGAAGTGTTCAAAAAATGCGTGGATGTGGTACCTGAGGACATGATTTAGTGATGAACATGGTGGGGGATTGAATTTGGTGGTCTTAAAGATCTTTTCCAGCCTTCACCATTCAGTTGGAAGCACAGAGCTCAGGTGGTGCTGGCTCCCTCAGTGGTCAGTTCCCTCAGTGAGGGAGTGATGATGAGTAACAATGATGGAGAACAGGAGCGCTAAACAGGGTCTGTCTTCTCTGCCATGTTTTATTTTGAGGAGAGTTACTGGGGCAGATGGATTTGATTCAGTTTCTCATTTGCCTGGATGGTTCTTGGTGGAAACAAAATGGAGCTGCCTGAAGTGCAAGTGGCCCAGCAGTGGCTTTGGGTTGGCCTGTCTGTCTCATGTTTAACCATCTTCTCTCTCTGTTCTTGTTGTTGCAGATAAAGAGGTGGGAGTTGGCGCACTTGCTGACAATGACGACCCTGGTGCTAGGGGCCCAGCTGTCCCCAAAATATCAGGACTAGAAAGGAGCCAAGAGAAGAGCCAGGACAGCAGCAAAGACCCAATACTTGAGCCTGTGGTGCCTAAAGACCCCCGTCCTCAGGTGACACCGCCGCCGCTGGAGCCACCGCCCGAGGGCCGCTGCCCCAGCCCTGCGCTCGCC
>VWZU01008655.1:339771-386771 GCA_013397095.1 Sterrhoptilus dennistouni
CGTGTGGGATACCCAACTCTGGGGTTGGTCAGGATAACTGGGTTTTTTGGTGAGGGCTCTTGGTGGGGAGAGGCTGTACTCACTGCAGGACAAAGTGATAGCAAAGCCAAACAAAGACCTAAACATAGCCAGGGATTTTCCCTCCCCCCTGGTTTGGAAGGCAGTGGTTTTCCCAGGTTTGTTTTGTTCAACCCACCGTAAATCCCAGCAAAGTTCATGACGTGCCCACACAGAATCTGTGACCATTGCAGCAAAGTTCTTCATGCAGTTGTACTCTGTGCCCAGCAGAGCTTCCCTGGCTGCAGGGAGGGTCTCCTCTGGCTGAGCTCACAGCAGTGCTTAGCTCAGGCATATTCAAAAGGTTTGAGTTGGGGAGACCTTAAATCCCAGCCTGGCCTTGGGCACTGCCAGGGAGCCAGGGGCAGCCACAGCTGCTCTGGGCACCCTGTGCCAGGGCCTGCCCAGGTCACTGATGGGAAGAAATTGTAGCATTTGTGTAACATTTTATGTCTGTGCACCAGGGTGTTCATGTGAGCAGCAGCCACTTGTTTGCTCACTCCATCTTACTCGTCCACTCTCACCTATTTAGGACTGTGTCCATGCCTGTAAATGCTCAGAGGACTGTGAAGACAGGCTGGGTGAGAGGGGAGATGGAAACTTTGTACTGTCTTAGGCCTTTGAGATCTGAGGGAAGACCTGAGGGAACTTTCCTGCCCTGTACCCTGTCATGATTTGTCATGGGGAAGTTTTAAATACAGTGTTGCTACCACAGACAGCAAAGGAAGTGGCACAAGGCCTGGAAAAGCTCCAGAGCTCGAGGGAGAGGGGTGTGTGTTGTTTTATTGTTTGTTTTCCCCATACTCAGCACTGGTGAGGCCACACCTCAAGTGCTGTGTCCAGTTCTGGGCCCCCAATTTAGGAAGGACATGGAGGGACTGGAGCGTGTCCAGAGAAGGGCAGCAAGGCTGGTGAGGGTCTGGAGCACAAGTCCTGTGAGGAAAGGCTGAGGGAGCTGGGGATGTTTATCCTGGAGAGGAGGAGGCTCAGGGGAGACCTCATCACTCCCTACACCTCCCTGACAGGAGGGTGCAGCCAGTGGGGTCAGGTTCTGCTCCCAGGGAACAGCAACAGGATGAGAGGACACAGCCTTAACCTGCACCAGGGGGAGTTTAGGCTGGACTTTTGAAAAAAATCTTCACATAAAGAGTGATGGGGCATTGGAATGGGCTGCCCGGGGAGGTGGTGGGGTCACTGTCCCTGGAGGTGTTACCAAAGGACTGGATGTGGCGCTCAGTGCCATGGTCTGGGTGACAAGGTGGGGTCAGGTCATGGGTTGGGCTCGATGATCTCCAGGGTCTTTCCCGATCTCGTTAACCCCATGACTGTGGTTGTGTGTTCCAGAACAAGACCTCCTGCGGCAGGAGCTGAACACGCGGTTCCTGGCCTCGCAGAGCGCCGACCGCGGCGCCTCGCTGGGCCCGCCGCCCTACCTGAGGACTGAGTTCCACCAGCACCAGCACCAGCACCAGCACACACACCAACACACCCACCAGCACACCTTCACGCCCTTCCCCCACGCCATCCCTCCCACTGCCATCATGCCGACGCCAGCACCGCCCATGGTGCGTACCACAGGCAGAAATGTGAGGATAAGTAGAGCACAACTCTATTCTTTATTACAAAAGTTTTGTGGACAATTTGCCAGGTTGTGGGGAAGGGTTTTCTGTGCTGCCCAGGGGTGTCTGGGCAGGAGAGGCAGGGCTGTCCCTCTGTCACAGTGTGAGGTTCAGGTGGCAACACAGGACTGAGGGACGAGGTCCTGGCTAGTCCTGTTGGAGTGTTCACACTGGGGCCTTCTCCTTTGTCCTGTCCCAAACAGATCTTGATTGACTTTGAAGGAAGAAAAAATCCCAAACAGTTTCATTGGAAACTAATTTTCTGCATATTTTTTCCTCTCTGTTGGTTGCCGAATAATAGAGAAGTTGTATTCTATTTTGCCAACAGAAGTAAAGCAAGAAAATATAAAGTAACTAGTTTGTGCTTTGATCCCTTTGCAGTTTGACAAATATCCTACAAAAGTTGACCCCTTCTACCGTCACAGTGTGAGTTTTATTGCTCTGTTTCCAACTGACTTCACTGCTTTTCTGTGGTGGGTTGGGATCACCACTCAATCAATGGCACAGTGTCAAATCTCTCCCTAATCATCACTCCAGGATTTACCATTATCGTCTTGGTTGCTTTGGCTTTTAAAGGCTTGCATTCATGGTGCTTGTTTCTGATAAAGATGCAGTATCAGCTTTTCCAATCAAAAGATCTCTTGCTCGCACACCATTTGGAGCCAGGTTTGATGTGAAAAGATGAGACAGAAAAGCTGACTGTTCCATGAAGCAGGAGAGAGCAGTGATTCCATCACGGTGTTTCAGTTGTGCCACAAACCCTTGGGCTGATATTTTTGCTAAGGAACTAGAAACAAACTGACAAACTATCATACAAATCCTTCAGGAATAGATAATCTAATAGTTTTCCCAATCTACCATATTTTGTTTGATAAAATCTGAAAACCTGTCTTATTACTCAGATTTCAAAGGCTCATCTGATCCACTGGGCTTGTTACGTTTTGAAAGCTCTGTTTGATGACAGCAACATGAATCCAGCTATGCACTAGATGTGTTTATCTAAGCTACCAAAAATGTTATTTATCGAGATGAACTGATTTTTTAAATTCCAGTTAAATGTAAAGCTTCTTTGAATTCACTGATTGATTTGCTGCTGAACTCTGGGTTGTATTTTCTTCATCCTATTGGCAGAGGCAGGTGTCTGGCAAGAGTTTCTTAATCCAAGAGCAATATTTTGATGAGAGAAGGAGTACTGCATCAGCACTCAGAAATCTGCAGAGCATTTGGCTTTATGTGTTGGTTTTGCTTAGAAGTGGAACTGGGCAAAAAAACTGGTTAAGACAATGGTGTCTGGATTAAAGACAACCCCTGCTCACAGCCTGTCCTGCCCCTGGACAGTCCTGTCCTTGTCTGCCACCTCATTTGAGTAGCTGGGGCTCTGCAGGCTCAGAGCTCCAGGAGCACTGGGCAGACATTCCCATTTCCACTCCAAAGGGCACTGCTGCTCACCTGCACCAGTGTTAAATTACACTCTGATTTGCTGAGCTTCACACAGGTTCAGGAGATAGATTGTCATCAGTGTGGCCTGTGAATCCCAGCAGGAACACGGAATTGGGAGGTAGTACATGGATTTTAGAGAAATCAAGCGCAGAAGTTGGCAGTGTAGGATAGGAAGTGTTACAGAAGTCTCCAGCTGTTTCTGCTGTTCAAATTCAGTCAAATGATCTCAGAAATCTGTGAGTTACCTGGGTTGCAAAGGTTATGGCCTCACCCCCTTTAAGGTCAGGAAAGCTCCATGCTGTGCTCCTTAGCCAGGGAGCCGTGCTGGGGCCAGGGCAGGGATCTGGTCCCTCCTGCCTTCCCTAAGGAAAGATCCCTTGGGAAGGGGCTGCCCCGTGGTCACTGTGGGACACTGAGCAGCTGCTCCCAGGGGATGCCTGTGGTGTCTCCACTGGGCTAACAGAGTGTCTATGAACCCAGCCAGGCCAGCCCAGTGTCCCCTGGTCCCACCCCTGGCACTGGGCAGGGCACAGGGAATGGGAGCTGCCCCTTAGCTGGGCTGGGGGCACACCCACAGGGCTGCAGAAATACAAATACTGTCAGATTGTGGCACTTGCACAGAGCTGTTCTAGGGACAGCAGCTTCCACTGTAGATCCACACCTGGAACTCAGATACCTTAAAGTTGGCAGTAAGTGTGGGTGAACTTTGTAGGAGAGCAGGGTCTGTTTGAGACTTAAAATCCATCTACTTTGGAATAGGGAGTGCAGCTCACATAGAAGCTAATGTTGAGATTTAAATCAGTGTTATTTCTTCTCTTTTAGCACAGTGAGGCTTTGCTTTTACCTGCAGCTGCTGCCAAGTCCAGTTTAGCATCACATACACCTGGCCAAGGGAAGCTGGGGTCACTGCATGTTTCCCCAGGGAAAGCTAGAAGGGAAAATTGCTGCTCAAAAGAGAAGGAATACTTGGGAAGAAGGAAGCACTTGACTAGGAAAGGTGGATTCCGAAAGCTGGAGGAATCAAATCAAATCAATCATGGAGATAAACTATTTATATTTTATTAATAATTCTGACCTTGAGGAAAAGTCACATTTGATTAACTTACCACTTGTTATAAAACTGAAGAAAGAATTCCTTATTATTAGTCATAGCCAATAGAATACAAAGTATTACATCTTTTCCCATCACTTAGAATTAGTCCATTACACAGAGAATTAAAGACAGAAGACACTGGAGAATTTAAAGCACATTTTACTCATTAAAAGTTATTGTAAATGAGGAAAAATGTCTCTTAATGGTTTCTCAAATGCCTACAGTTCAGTGTCAACTAATCTCAAAATGTTTTCTGCATCATTGGATGGAGCAGGTCCAAATTAAATAGAATTAAAAACAACAGCAGCAACATGAACCGAGGCTCAATACCAGGCTTTTAAACTCAGAAAATCTTCTGATACCTCTGAAATGTTTTCTCAGCTTTCAATAAATACAATATGGATAAATGACCTTGCAAGATAAGCTTGTGGGAGAAAAAATGATGAAGAAAAGCACACATGTATGCCTGGCATAGCCAGGCATCTTCACAACTACACAACTGATTCTTCACAATCTTCAACATCTTCACAATCCATCACAACTTCATGGTACTGATTATTCTGGGATGGGATTTGCTCGGTGCTTTCCCACCCCTCATGTCCAGTGTTTGACTTTGCCCAGTCCTGCTTCTGTTCAATTGGCCATTAACTCATTTATTTTGATCTTAAAAGTAGCACACAGTTGTTTGACTTTGCTTAGCCATGGTCAGAGAGGAATTGCTCTCAGCCAGAGAAACCTGTTAGGTTTTTGGGTGGCAATTCCAGTGGAGCTGGCAGCCATCCTCTCTGAGATCCATCCCTTCCTAGATCCATCCCCTCCTAGGTCCATCCCCTCTGAGATCCAGAGGTTTCACACTGAGAATGGGTTTGGAGTGTGATGCTTTGAGTCCCTGACTCCTGCCAGGAAGCAGTTTGGTGTGTGGTAGCAGCATTTTCATGGAATTGGGAGTGTCTTCCATCACAGCAAGATCCAAAGGTTCATTGGCAAAGCACAGAGACAATGGCAGGTTGGGATGTGATGGTTTATCATGGAATCACAGAGAGGGTTGGGCTGGAAGGGATGTTAAAAACCATCTCTTCCACCCCTGCCGTGGCAGGGACACCTTCCACTGTCCCAGGCTTCTCCAAGCCCCAAAGTCCAGCCTGGCCTTGGACACCTCCAGGGATCCAGGTGCAGCCACAGCTGCTCTGGGCACCCTGTGCCAGGGCCTGCCCACCCTCACAGGGAAAAATTTATTTGTTTAATTTACCTGCTTGTTTCCTTTGTGTTTGTCTGCATTAGCACAGATCAGCCTCTTGTTTTTTCCCAAATTCCCCTAGGACAGAGCACTGGGGTCAGGGAGGTCAGTGGAGATGGACACGTTTTTGTGCTGAGCAGTTTCTCTTTATTAAAAAACTCCCATACATTTCTGGGAAGTCCTGCCTTAACATGTTGTTTAAATACTAATCTTTGACAAATCAGACTGTCTGTCTGCTAGTATTAGATGTGGCAGGATATCCTCTCAGACAGGCTAATGAAGTAAGAATTGTGCATATTTTCCTCATTTCCTACAGATACCATTAAAATCCCAACCTACTAATGGAGTTTTAATGATACAATATCCTAGAACTCGTAAAGGTTTTTTCCACTTAAACAGGAGATTTCTGAGTCTCATTCAGCTCAGGATTCTGCCTTTTCTCTTGAAATGAGTCACAGACTGAAACCATTTAAAACCTCTCCAATTTAAAAATTAATAATTGAGGGGCAAATGTCTCCCTTACGCTCTGCTGGCCCGAGGCAGGTACAGGTTGCTGGCTGTCTGATTTTGGAACTGCTTTTAAGCTCTAAACCTCATGACATCTGTGAACATCCCATCGACTGCTTTAACTAACATTGTTGCAATGAGATCACTTCAATGCTTCTCAGTTTTCTCCATGTAACATTTTCCTACTATTCTGCAGGAATGCTCTCTGTGTCCTCCTCAGCTGCCTGTGCTGGTGGTGACCCAGTGTTGATGTTCTTCTCTTTCTGTTGCAGCTGTTTCACTCCTATCCTCCAGCTGTATCAGGTATTCCTCCCATGATCCCTCCCACCGGCCCCTTTGGCTCGCTGCAAGGAGCTTTCCAACCCAAGGTAAGGCAGGAATTTCCTGGTACTGCTCAGATACACTCTGGGAGCCTGGGCAGGGCTGGGGTTAGCATGGGCTTCACATCCTGGAGCAGCTGAGCTCTGACCTACAGCTTCATTCCACAGGGCACAATTGCCTTTTTCCAAATTTACCACAGAGAAGTTACTTCTCATTAGGTTCAGATACATCTATGAACATTAAAAAAAATAATTTATATAAAGTCATAGTTAACTTTAGAAGCAATATAATTAGTTCTGAGTAGTGTGCATTAATGAAAGGTCACGTAATAATCAGGATTTTAAGAAATGGTGCTCATTATTGTTTACTCATTTCCATAATTACCTCCCAGCTCCAGCACAGTGCAGAGCACTGATTTGGCTCTCCTCTCATGGGTGATAGCTGGGGAGAGACATGTGGCGAGTTCAGGGTTTTTTTCTTCTGTTTTCCTGGAGTCACTCTTTATTTACCAGTGGGAGAAGTCAGTCCGTAGTCTTCGCAGATAAAGACTGAAATCAGGGGTGGAATTTCTGCAGAGGAGACACCTTCTTCCTTAAATTGGCCCATCCACTCTAATGACTGAATATGTAAATTGCAGTTCATTAGTGGGATTCTTCGTCTGTATGGTAATCAGACTGTTAACAACTCTCTTATTTAATTGTTAGTTATGCTGGAGCTGATTTCTATTTTCTTCATTTTGACATAGGAACAAGCCCTATCTAAATGTAGGGGGGTTGGAGGTTTTTTTGTTTGCGTTTTTTTTCCCCCACAAAACTGCATTTTACTGACTGACTGTTTGCATTCAAATAATGGGAAGGGCTTTAATTTTTTCCAACTGGATGTTTTCCTGATATCCATATTGTGGCAGTCCCTGTGGATGGAGTTGAGGTCCTTGTGCAGTGATGCTCTGTGTGCTGAGGGCATCACTGATAACCAGCAGAACAGGGGCTGGGTCCTCCAAATGCTGCTTTTGATGCTGTGTTATAAATGTGTTCCTAATCAGGTTTTTCACATCAGAAGGTTTTTCTAGTTTAAACAGTCACTGTTCCCTCAGTGGTTTTGATTAAAGTAATGGGAAGTTGGTGGACAATCAAAGTGTTGGATATGGAGATGATAATACTCATATTACTGAGTGGATTATAATGGTTCTCCTTTCCTTTATAACAAGTTTGTCTTCATTTTTTATACAATGTAATGATAAAGAATTATTGTTTTGCACATTCTGTTGCTTGTAGGCATTGTTACTGTTGTGCAGCTCATTAATGTTGTCTCTCCTTGTGGAATTTCCAGACTTCCAATCCTATTGATGTTGCAGCCAGACCTGGAACGGTCCCACATACTCTTCTACAGAAGGATCCACGGGTCTGTAAAAATTGTTTTCTTTTTCTCAAGTAAATCTTTTCCTCCTGAAAACCTTGAATGCTAGAGCTGCCATCTTCAGTATGACCAAACGAACACCCTAAAACCAAAGCTGTCTGAGCTGTTTCATCAGGGAGGGCTGCAGAGGTTCTGTGGGAACATTTAAAACAGCCCCTGTGCAATGGCAGAGCTCTGTCCTTGCTGGCAGCTCTCTCCCCCCAGGCCAGGTAAAGGCATAAAAGTCCAGTTCAATGTAGAAAATGTACAAACCTCCCCAAGATTTGTGTTTGTACTCTGTAATTGTTTTTAATGTGGGTAATGACAGCTATTCCCTGGGTTACTGTAGCATTGATTGCCCCAGTGAAATACGGATGCACTTTATTGATCACTTGGTGCCTCTGGATTTCTGAGCTCCAGCAGATGTGAACAGCATTTATTGCCTCAGCACTTTCTCTCTCTGCCCAAGGGCTGTTGATGTGTTTGAATTCGTAGCCATTATTTCCACGAGGAATTTCACACTCAAATATTTTTAGCAGAACTCTGAGACAAAAGCACTGAGGAGCTCTCCCTAAAATTCCGAATTGTGGTGTGGCTGAACTTCCAGAGCTGTTGTCTTTGTGTTGGGCCAAGTTCCAGTACTTTGGGTTGTTCAGCAGTGGAGCTGAGGTTGAGCTTTAAACCAAAAGGAACCACATTTCTGTTTGTTTATCTAAGTGCAGAGATAACCAGAGCCTCCCATCAGGAAGTCATTTAGCTTTATGTTCCCTTTCAACTGGGAGTGAGTTTCGATTATTTCAAGATGATGCATTGTGCCATCACTGCATCTGCTAAGTACCTTCTGCACCTATAAATCTCCTTTAGTATTGCATTTCAAAACAGAAAATCCAAAACAAATGAGCAGCACCCAATAAATTGAATTATTTCCCAGCATTTATTGATAAAATATGAGCAAAAAAAGGGGAATAAGAAAATAATCTACTCCAAAAAAAAACCCCAACAGGCCACATCAAAAATAAAAATGAGAAAATTGGATTTTTATATGGACCCTGTTTACCAACATCTGTTTCAGTGTGAAATAATTAAGGCAAAGCTCATTTATGCCAGAGAAGAGCTCGGGCAGCAGTGAGGCACAAGGCCATGACCTTGTGGGCAAACAGGGCAAACACACTGCTGGTGTGCAGGGCATGGCTGACACCCCATCCCAGCCATCCCAGCCCCTCCGTGGGATCGTGGGCCTTGCCATGAGCTGAGGAGCTCTGAAAGATGAGAGCAGGAGTTTGCCCAAAGGACAGATCTGTGCCTCCGTCAGTGCAGTTAACCAGCCATTTCTGCAGCATTAAATCAACAAATTGCTGCTGCTGCCAGGGGCCAGAGCTCCTTGTGAGCCTGGTGGAGCTGCTCATCAGCACTCAGGTGCCACAGCCAGGGGGAGGGGACAGCATGGAGATGGAGGCTCAGGACTAATTATTATCCAAAAGGGCTTCATTTGAAAGTAAAATTCTAACATTTTAATTTTGTCTCTTAATGAAGCAATACAGATTTGTTAATTAGAGCAATTGTTTGAGTGACAGGCATGTAACCAAGCTGTCATTTCTTCTTCACAGCTGACAGATCCGTTCAGGCCCATGTTGAGGGTAAGAAATCTTCCTGCGCTCCTGTTTGTCAAGCTTGGCTCGCTCCCTCCAGGTTGCAGCACAGAATTATTCCAAATGAGAGCTGCCAAGTGTCACCTGGGCAGTTCTGCCCTGCTTTTGGGGAAAGCACAGGCACTCCTGCAGCTCCTGATCACTGAAGGACAAGGCAGAGTTTCACAGTTGGAAGTTTTGCTCTTCTCATGCAACCCCCGTGAATACTTGAGGTTAAATATTGATGATCTTTCCATCATGGTTTCCTGAGGCACATCCTAGAGATCCTGGCAGTGATTCCCTGTTATTTCACTGCACTCTGAAGGAGTTTTCTTTATTATTTTATTGTGTGTTTTCAGTGTTATTCAGTGTGGTACATCCCACCCAGGTATCTCACTGTCCACTGTAGTGGACACTTCAAACACACTTCAAACACAAAATATTTTAGAAATAGGGATCTAAAGATCCAGTCCATCACTCATCCAAAAGGAGTTTTTGTTAATTTTTCAGCATATTCAAGGAAAAGGTCTAGATTTTGATTTAGTTAACTTACTAAATCATTAGCACAGCCAGTTTTTGCAAATTAGCAAAAGGATTGAGTTCAGGGTAGTATGTCTGTGAGATAGAGTTTATTTTTTTATTATTTAATTATTGGTTGATACACAAATAGAAGGCAGTGTTTGTGAAACATTTAATTCACAAATAGCTTAAGGAGACTCTTAAATTCCTGCGATAATTTTTTAAATCTGCAGGAATCATTACTTGTGTAGGTAACTACAGACCCCTAAGTAACAAATTTGGAGAAAGTATCTCCTCAAATGAGTCTTTTTCAGACAGTTTCCAGCTGTGCTGGAGATGGAGAACAAGCTCACCATGAGGCATAACAAGCACTCTGGTTCCTGCCTCCCCTCTCCTCCCTGTGACTGGGGGGGACAGGGAGGATACAAAGACCCCCCCAAACAGAGTGAATTGAGTGACCTCCAGTGTTTTCAGTACATTTATGAGCTGAAGTTCCAGAGGGACAGGCCAGCAATTACATGACGGAGTCAGATGAATTTTGAAAACCAGAGTGACCTTTTAAACCACTTCCATTTTCATCTTTTGGTGGAAATGCCAATCCTAGCATTTGTGAAAATGACCTGAGTGTGCAGCTGTGAAGAGTCCAGCTGTGCAGGGCAGCTGCTGACTGGGACACAGCTTCACAGCTTTCAGCAGCACAAGCTGCACTCTCAGCCCAGTAGCATCAGAGGATTAGGGGAGTGTGTCCAACTGTAGCATTCGTGGATAGCCAGATAAATTCCCTAGCAAGGGACAAGTCTTTCCATTTCTGCTTTTCCAGGGGGATGGAGAGGGAACCCTTTGCTTTCAGTTGGCTTGATGTGGGGATCCCCCAGACCAAACCAGGCAGGGCTCAGGGTCTGTTTTCTTCTAGAAACGGAATAAAGCATCACAGGTTTTTAAAAGTTACTGATTCATGTCTTTCTTTTTTTTTTTTCTTTTTCCAGAAACCTGGCAAGTGGTGTGCTATGCACGTTCACATCGCCTGGCAGATCTACCACCACCAACAGAAAGTCAAGGTCAGTGCCTGGGCAGCCTGGACTGGGGGTGAAGGGCATAGGGCAGAGATCAGAGAGGGAGGGTTGGCTCTCACCTGGGCACTTCTGTGCCATGGCCAGTGCCTTGGTAAAGTCACACACACAGCATTGAGCAGAAACCTCATTTCTGAGAGTTGGTATCAGGATGAAAAGCTAAAGCAGAGTCCCAGCCGAGTGTCTGGGACGTGCTGGAGCCAGACAGCAGATCCTGAGCAATAGCTACAGCTTTGTAGCAGGAGGAGTGAAATGGAGGTGAGCTAAAGTGTGGTTTTTATTTATTTATTTATGGCTGAGGACACAAATGTATCAAGTGGGATGTTTTCTGGAGACAACAGGCATGTGTATCCACTTCCTCTTAGTGTTCAGGGGCAGGAGAGGGCTCAGGAAGATTTCTGCTCTCCCTAGGATGCTTTATCCAGTGTGGCTGCACAGGCTCCCCTCAGCCTTCCTTCCCAGCTCCTCATGGCTGAGGGGTGGCATCTGGATGTGTCCAGGCTGCCCAGGCAGGCACAGCCTCTCAGGGGATGTTGTGTTATCAGACACTGCCTCACTGCACTGAAGGTTAGAGGATGGAAGTCCTGTCTTAATTATTTTTCAATCTCTGAGGCTTCAAGGGTGAAGGGCTTGGGCAGTTTTCCATTCTTACTGTAACTGAATTTCCATGGCACATGGACTCTGGGAAAGTTTCTTTCCTATTATGTTATTTTTGCTCTACTCATCACTTGAAAATCTTGTGTTGCCCCTAAAGTTTTTCAGTAAGTCAGGAATGGTTGCTGTTCTTCACTGCTCATACTTCAGGAATCAATAGCTTGTGTTAGAAACTAAAATTACCAGGGATTCCTTAGCACTCTGCAGTCTGTGTATGCACTTCAGTTGTGTAGGGTAGTAGTATAAGAATATGAAGATGTTGAACAGCTATGAAAACCTGCAGCTAATAGAGTTTAAAAATAACCCTTTTAAACAAGGTTGACAGGTTAATTTGCTGCAGTAGACATATCTCTCTTCTCTGCTTCCTTATGTTTCCCCTGCTAGTGATCTTCATTCATCTTCCCATTATCAAAAAAGACAAGATTATAGACCTAGAGAGTTATATGTCCCTTTTTTATTTTATTGAAAAGGTATTTTCTTGAAATGAAATTATTATTCCCATGCTATCTATGTCCTTTGAATCTTCCTTGATTTGATATTCAGAGAGAGGTCAAACCAGTATATTTATAATTCAAAATAAATGCCATTTTCATGCAGCCATTTCTTTTACCTCACACTTTTCTACCTTGCATGTTAAAAAAAAAAAGCAAGAATAAAGCCCAGAAGCACATGAAAGGATGTTGCTCAAGTTTTGGGGGCTGTGCATGATGATATTTTCAGGAATAACTGAGAAGTGTGTCTGGTCATTAAGGAGAGTTGTGGCATCCCTGGGTACACAGGAGCCATGCCCCCCCTCCTCATGTCACCACAAAGGCTGAATCTCTGCCTGAAGGCTCACACAGGACAATTTCTCCTTCTCCTCACACTCACTCCCATGGTTGTGAAGGTGCCTTTTCTTATTCACAAGCTGAAGGTGCTGCCTGAGCACAGAGCAGGGAATCCAATGAGTTGATTTCCAGTTTGCATGTGGTGCCACAGGACTGCTGCCAGTAACAATCTGGCCTAGTAATTGCTTGCAGAGGGCAGCAGCAGGCAGTGAAGGAGCAGGTACGATGGGAAGCTTTAAAACACAACCTTCCTGACCTCAGGAAAAATTGCATGCAGCTGTGGATGCTGTTTGGCTGCCTGTGCCTCTGCAGCAAGACCTGAGTAACCTCTGCACACCCCAGGGATTCAACAAGGCTGCAGAGCAGCTCAGGGCACAGAGCACATTTACACTGCTCCTCACACTGCCCACTGCTCAGGAGAGGATTTATGCTCCATAATTGGGCCTCTCTCCTTTAGGAAAGGCCTTACAGCCTGATCTAAGAGCAGTGCAGACGTTTACATTGATTTTTGGGGGCACCACACTCAGGTGGTATGTGTTTCCACATTTTCTGGAAATACATTAGGAAGGATTGGCATCAAGGGGCTGCTCTCCTGGACAGCAGCTGGGGAGAAAAGAAATCTGACCATTTCCCTGGTACTATTTTCAGGTAAACCAACACATTCAGAAATCTTTTAACAAATCCATGGTATTCCTGTTCTTCTTCAGACAGGGGATTTGTTCATTATTTTAGAGCAGCACCATTCATATGGCTGCAATTAAAGCTTCACCCAGCTTTTGCTATTCTGAGTAATGCCTGTCAGGGGTTTATAACTTGGTTGTTAAAAAAGAATAAAAAGAGTTCACAGCATAAGAATCTGGCACACAGGCTTCAACTGAGGCATTTATATTTTCTGAACTCCTTTTAACTATTAAAGCACTTCAGTGTTACTTCCTTAAAAGACGTGACCTCAACTTGGCCACCTTTGCCTTTCAGTATTCTTGTAGGCCATTATCTCCAGACACAGATAATGTCTTTGTTTCCTTTTTTTAAGTCTTGTTTTCCTTCTTTTTTTCTTTTTTTGTTCTCATGACTACAAAGACATGTTTCTAGCACTTGAAAAACAGCTATGAGGCATGCACATTAATTTGATCATAACTTTTTAATATGCATATTTATATCATTGTAATAGTCTGTACTCGGGGCTGGCATAGTATTAAATACTGATTTATAAAGCGTAGCCTGCTCCAGAACTACTGTTAAGATCTCCTGGTTCCATGTTACCCATTTATAAATCCTTTCAGCTGCCCTGCACAATTAATCAGCAATCTGCATTTAGGGAGTTCTGGCAGCACAAGTAATTGGGAATTTGGTTTTCTTCCTTCATTCTATAAAACTACTGAAGTAGGCACCACTGAAATGAGGATGTGGCACAAAGAAGAGCACATCCTTCATCCACTTATCACTCACAATGCAGCTGTCTCAGCAAATTCCCCTCACAAAAGGGAGGCTGCTGACTCTGACACATGTAAATAAAGACATGCAGCACTTTGAGTGTGGAGTGCAAGCTGTCAGAGTAGGACTCAGCCTCTCCTGCTCTGCACTCTGGTTCCTCTCAGCCCCTCGTTGCAGCCCGAGGGGCACTGGAGGATGCTTTGCATCCAGCATTTCTTGGTGGCAGCTTTCCTGTGGAAATGAGTGGTTCTGGGTGTCCTTGTCTGGTCTTTCAACACCCCAGCTCACCTGGGACCAGGGCCAAGCTGACATTCCCATTCATTATTGTGGGACAGATCTGTCCTTTCAGCTCAGCAACTGTCTGAGGCCTCTTCAGAGAGTTTTATGTTTGTTGTTGAAGGCAACAGTGTGCTGAACACCCTGGAGGGGTGTATGTGAGCATATGTGAAAACATACTGGTGAAATTAGCAGGAAATATGCAGAGCCTGAGCTTTTCCCTCTTTGCCTTAGATCTCCTTTCCAATAAAACAGCTGTGCACGTGTGCTTGGGGTCCCAAAACCCAATATTCTTGTTAAAACATTGGTATGAGTGAACTGCTCTACCCACATCATTCTGGAAGTGCCTTTTGCTGTTACCTTTTCAGTCTCTTCCAAGTTCTGTTTTCCATTTCAGAAACAGATGCAGTCTGATCCACACAAGCTGGACTTTGGCCTGAAACCAGAGTTTCTGAGCAGGCCACCAGGCCCCAGCCTTTTTGGAGCCATCCACCACCCCCACGACCTGGCTCGGCCCTCAACTCTCTTCTCCACAGCCAGTGAGTACTGAAAGTGAAATCCCCTTCTTGCTTCTTGCTTGTTAAAATGCTAACCCTTGCCATGAATTTCCCATATGCTTTGGCTTATGAGCTCTCTGCAAGACATGCCAGGGGCTATAAGTCAATTTGATAAATATTTAAAAATTATTCTGTATGCTTTTATAAAAAGCCCAACCTGCTGAAACACTGCACAGGTAGTAAATGAAGGGACATTTCCTCACAGAGCAATGTCTGATGCATCATGGACATGAGATGTTGGAAATAAGGTGTAATTCACATGCGTTTCCTTTTTGTTTCTGACATGAAACAATCATTCCCCTGCATCCCTTATCCTCTAACTGGGTATTTCTGTTTGGAAAAGCAGCTGCTCTTTGCACAGGATCCTGTGAGCCCCACGCAGGGCACAGCAGTGTCAGCTCAGTGAGCTGTTAACAAAGGGACAGCCCAGAGCACAGCCAGCCCCTCTCTGAGCCTTGGCTGGGAATTGACCCCTTTTGCTTTGTTTTGGCAGGTGGGGGGCATCCAGCCGGGACCCCTTTTGGCCCACCACCCCACCACAGCAACTTCCTCAACCCAGCTGCTCACTTAGGTACGTCCTCTCAGCTCACACACTGACCACTGAGAAATCACAGACTTCCTGTGTGGAGACACTCTGAGTCTTCTGCTTATTAATCATTGCAAAGGGCACATTTTAGCAGTTTAATTTTAGTCTTTACCCAGGTAGAAGTTCTAAATACACAGAAAAGTGTCACTGTCTTCTGTGTTTTGAAATACTTCTGGACTTTAGAGAAGCAGAGTGTCAGGGCTGGCTGGGTTTCATTGGAGTTATGCTTAAAACTAGTCCAAAAAAATGCCTTAAGGGCAAGGCTTTGGATAGCAGAGATTTCTTTTCCTAACTCCTACTTAGATATCTGTTTTTCTATTAAAGTGAATAGAAACTATAGCTTTAAAATCGTGTGATCTGGCTTCATGTGTTAGTGAAAATTAGTGAATACACATTTAAACCAGAACTGCTCTAGTTACCAGATGTTGTTACTTCCTTTCTAACTTACTGCCTTTATAATAAGGTGATCTGCTCCTTATGGGAGCATCCAAGACCAAGACTTTAAATTGGCATTTTATTTTGCATGGGGAGAGATTTGGGAGGGTCACTAAACTGGTACAGCCAACAGACAATGCATGTTTATCATTCCGCACTTTGCTGCCTACGGAAAATGCTGGCTTTGAGCTTCTTTTTCTCTGTGCTGGTATTTACCAGAAGGGACTTCATCAAAATTGTTAGACTGCTCCAAAATAAAGTGAGAATTTGCTTTATATGATTTTCCTGTTGCCTGTATGCATTAACTAAAAAATTGTTGCAGCATTTTTCAGTCCATACTAGTTTTTTGTGTAGTATTAGCAATAAACACCAAGGCAATCACAGAATGCTCAGGCCAGCATGACACATCAGTGGAACAGGACATTTTATTTGGCTCTGGTTTAGGAGACATGGCCTGAAGGTGTTTGGAGCACAGTTGCTAGATGATGATAGTCTGACTAGCAAGGGACATTTCCTGAGGAAGGAAATAAAAGGAAGTAAAACTGGAGATGTTCACAGGTTTCAAATGAAGTATCATGTCCATTTTAACATCTGAATTTTCTTGAAGAGGGACGTTTTTTAGTAGATGATGCCATGGGAATGGCCAGGAGCAAAGCCAGTGTTTTGTGTCCCAGCCCCTCAGAACCCTGCTGTGTGTGGGGAGACGCTGTTCCAGAATAGCTGGGGTGCAGGAGGATGCCACAGGGGTGCAGGAGGATGCCACAGGGGTGCTGGACAGGAAGTGGCAGCCTCAGGGGGTTTCAGCTGTTTGTGTTGTTTGCAGAGCCCTTCAACCGGCCGGCGTCGTTCAGCGGCCTCACCGCCGTGGGCAGCAACGCCTTCGGGGGGCTCGGGAACCCCACAGTCAGTGAGTACCTGGGCCATGGCCCCCCCTGCCCTGCACCTCAGCAGGGACACTCAGGGGACTCTTTGCTCTCTTTTGTACTGCTTGGTTACATCACCTGCCACTGGGAGATGGGAATTTGGAAAGCGACCTTTTCCAGTTGTCAGTAAATCATTTTCTGTTAATTTCTTAAAAGTTTGGGTTCAACCTAGTGCTAAATGTTACCATGACATTGTTCATTAAAAAAAAAAACCAACTAGAGCCTTTGAGTGTTTGTGAAGTTTCCCATGGTTTTATTGCATGTTCAGAAGTAAATAATGTGTGCAGCTAGGGAGCTGTGGATGGAGACTTTATTTTTTTCCTTTCTCACCAGAAATCCAGGCCATGTGCCTGAAAAAGATCACTAACCTGCATTAATTAGTCCAGGATCATCAACATTTCTCTAAATCTAGCCAGTCACAGAAAACCATCCTTTTAAAAGTCACTCTCTTTCTTCATACTTCAAATCTGGCATGATTTTGGTCACATATTATTTTATTTTGGTTCAGGATCAAATGCAACAAGTTCCATTATTTATAGTCCCTATAACGGTCATTTCCTGATGTCTCCAAAACATTTGGAATAAGGATCATTGTCACTTTTATCTTACTCCTTCATCCCTTGTCAATTTTATTCACAGCATTTCCCTTTTCCAATTAAAAGAGCTGTCAGATGCCTGCCCATTTTTAGGAATGAGACCCTCTAATGAATCTCTGTTAATTTCCTTTCCTTTTCCAGCTCCCAATAATATGTATTCATTTTAACTCTGAGTGCTGTAAAAGTTGTTTTGGTAAGTACCTTCACTAAAGCATACCTTTTTCTTAAACCTTTTTGTTTTCCACTTCACCATTTCAGCACCCAACTCAATGTTCGGCCACAAGGATGGCCCCAGTATGCAGAGCTTTAGCAACCCTCACGAGCCCTGGAACCGACTGCACCGAACTCCTCCTTCGTTCCCGACCCCTCCGCCCTGGCTGAAGCCAGGAGAGCTGGAGCGCAGTTCATCTGCTGCAGCTCATGACAGAGATAGAGATGTAGATAAACGAGACTCATCTGTTAGTAAAGATGACAAAGAAAGGTACGAAAGAACACTTCCAAGAATTGTCTAGTTCAAAGCTTGGGGCTCCGTTCCGCTTTTAACCCTCCCCAGCCTGGCACGTTGTGAACCCAGAGCTGCACCAGAGGCACACCTGGAGCTGTCCCCAGGGTGGCACCACGGAAGAGGCAGGTTTCCAGCTCAGGTGTTCCCCTCCACAAAGTTTCTCTTCCCACTTGCACCGCACGCTTCACCTGAAGGAGCTTGGCTGGAGCACAGTTCAGGCAGTGTCAAGTGGGAACAGAATCAGACCCACTCACTGTTACCTTGTGGGTCACATTGTCATAGTTCTCTTGAAGGGTTAATGTGGAGATAGTGCCTGACTGGATGTAAAAAAGGATTCTGAACTCCTCAGGTGCTTATCTGCACCTTCAATACTTAAATGACTTTGTAAATCAGACCTCATCTGCAAAACAAGTAGCACTTCCTCCCTCCTGATAAAACAGCCTGACCAGAGGGCCCAGTGCTAAAGGTGTGAGATGAGAACACTAACATGCACCAGGAATGTCATGTGCCAAAACCACAGCAAGCTTCAGAGCATGCAGTTCATGAAAAGCAGCTTCTTTCCCCTCAGAGACCCCCCTACACTTGCACTGCTGTTTACACACCTTCCAACACAGTTTCTGTTCAATGTTTTACATGGGCTTGCATGCTCACATGTCCAGGCTGGGAAGGGTTAATGGAAAGTCAAACCTGGTCATTTTTATTTTTTGTCAGGACTGTTCCCATTATTCACTTAACGCAGTAACAATTCCTCTTAACATTGAAGTACCCAATTTATAAGAATTTGCCATTCAGCAAGTGTCATGCCTTCCTTGAAAAATGTAGAGAGGCTGATTTCAGCTTTTTCAGTTGTGGCTTGATGACTTTCCTGTTAAGTTTGCACATTACTTTACTACATAATGGCTATTTGTTTCTAGTATTTTAACCTAAAAGAATATTTAGGAGACATGCTTTTCAGACTTCTCTGTCACTAACCCAAAGATATGCATTAGTAACCTTTTCTAAAAGAAGTTATGCTAACACATTAGATATTCTAAAACTACATGGAAGAGCTTTTCTACGTTATTCTAAAAGAAAGGCAAACTACAGATCTTTTCACCTACATTTTCCATTTGGAATATTTTCTGTTTGGTAGCATAGCTTCATTATTTTCATGTCTGATGTTAATGCTTCAAAAGAAATTGCTGTTGCAAATTGGGTTTTCTGTCCTGCAGAAGGCTTAAGCATGTGAGTAACTTTAGTGGCTTGAATGGCAAAGCATTTTAGTTACTATGATGTGGGAATGAAGTCTGTAGAATTATGTGATTATTTTCATTGCTGTTTTGTTGTTTTTCTCATGAAGTGTTCTGCTGAAGAAAACCCCTTATTGAAAACATTCCTTGCAAGTTGCTTTGGCATTGCCTGAACTCCATATCATAGCTCAGAACATATTTCTTCTCAATAATTTGAGAACTTAGCAGTAAGCATCATCCATCTCTCATACTTGTGGACAATTCCAGCTTGCAGTGAGTGCAGTCCTGGTTTCACCCCTGCAGTGCTGCTGTGTGCCCAGCTCTGTAGGCTGGGACATTGCACTTCGCAGCATGTTCACACTGTGGCCTCTTTGAGGAGAGGCTGAGAATCCCTTCCCAGAGCTGTGCTCCCTGTGGAGAGAATGTCTGAGGAGTTGAAAGCCTCTCCTGCCTCTTCTTAACATTCAGTGGCACCCAGTGGGGTGAGCACAGAGCTTTCTAGGTGAGGTCCCAAGCTTTGGTATCTATTTGAAATTAATTTGCCCAAGCAGGAAGAGCTGGGAATCACAGCCAGGGGTTTGATTTGGCCCTGGTCATCAAGGGTATATCCTTATCAACCCAGAAACTGCCCAGTTAGCCAAAAGCATTGAACTCAACTCCTGCCTGCAGTGGAAAGGTCCCTCTGAGCTTGTCATTCCCCACCTAAAGTCGGTGTTGGATGGGGTGGAGATCCCTGGGGGCTCCTCTTGGATCAGCTGCATGGCCTGTGCAGGACAGCCCCTCCCAGCCACACCGAGAGAGGTGAATCCCTGGAGACAACCCAGAGACTACAGAACTGCAGCAGTGACCCTTTCCTGGCTGGGGGTGACACTGCAGAGCCCTGATTGCTCCTGGAACATTGCATGTTCCTTCCAGCTCAGGGTATTCTGGGATTCTGTGATTGATTGCAGTTGTGGAGGGTTTTTTGAAAAGACTCTTTTATTCCAGCCCAGCATTAAAGGAAAAAAAATCAGTAAAATTAGCAAATGTGAAAAGCAGGATTTGTTCTTTCTCAGTGGTATTTTGTTTAAAAGATGTCACTGAACACTTCCAGTATAATCATAATGGCATTTAAGAGTCTCCAATCCTAGAGCATTAAACCAAACCAACCAAGAATCTGTTGATCTTTCAATCAACATATATGAGGCACACACCTTGCATAAGAAATTCAGTATTTTTAAGTGTAGCACACAGCCTCAGAACTTCTCTTACTTGGTAATAAATTCATTGGATAATCTAATTTTAAGTTTCTTCTTTGTGGAGGCAGTGGCTTAGAGCTGTTCTCATATTATCAACCTAAGGAGCTCTTCACAAATTTGAATATTAAGAGTTACTCGTTCTCTGTCCACTGGACTTCGTGCAGTTCACTTAAATGAGCTGGATAATCAGGAGCATCTTGAGATGTTACCAACACTGTCACTGAATACCATGACATTGGCAAAGGAATTTGTCATTTTGCTTGCACATATATTTCTCCTTAATTACAGAAAACAGCTGTTATTTTCTCTAAATTTTGTATGTCATATAAAGTACATAAATTATATGGAAAATTGATTAAATATCAACAAAAGGACTGAATGAGCCTTCCTAGGGAACTAAAACAATTAAGGGTACCCACTGAACTAGTCCCATGAGCAAAATAAATAAAAGATTAGGTATTGCAGAGCCCACAAGACAGTGTTTTCCTAACAAAGTAAAAGAATTGAACCTTCATGTTGAGAATCCTTCACTGGAGAGCCTTGACTTGGTCTCCCTGTGTCCAGATCTGGAAACTGTTAGATCAAATACCTCAACTCCTGGTGGAAAGCAAGTGGAGAGGTAAATTATAGAGCCAGGATGCCACTTCCAGACTGTTCAGGTCCCACTGAATGAAGGCAGCACCTGATCCCAAGCAGTGAATGCAGGCAGGGCTGCTATCAGATGCTCTGTCTTCCAAGTGTTTTCCAGGAGTCACATTCTGGACTTTGGAAGTCTCTCAGACATGGCCCATGAAATGACAGTTTCAACAGTTCAGTCTAGACACAGCAAAAGATGCACCCAGTGACATTAGAGGGAGTTTCCTTTTCTTCCAGGCATTTTTTCTGCATTTGCTGCAGTTTCACTGTCCAGAAGTACCTAGAGACACAAATCTTACACAGTTCAGAAAAAAAAAGTAGATGACAGAAATTGTACAGGTGAAGGAGCAAGTATTCACCTTGGAGTCACCCTTCAGCAGCTGATCTTGCCCAGAGTGTCACTTCAGGTGACACCAGCACCCAGAGACACCATGTCAGCTGGAGCTCAGGGGAGGCCTCACTGCTTACCCTTTCCACAGAATCCCAGAATTGTTGGGGTTGGAAGTGACCTCTGGAGATCATCCACTGCAACCCCCTGGCAAGGCAGGGCCACCCAGAGCAGGTGACACAGGAACGTGCCAGGTGGGTTTTGTCTTCAGAGAGACCTCCCTGGGCATCCTGTTCCAGTGCTCTGCCACCCTCAGTGGAAAGAAATTCTTCCTTATGTTGAGGTAGAACTTCTTGTGTTTTAGTTCCTGGCCATAAATAATTTTTGCTTTTAACAGCACATTGTCCTTCATCCCACGTGGGACAGAATTTCTATGCTCAGCAAACAGCACATGTCCAGGACTGAATATATGGAGCTGTCTTTATGGAGAGACTCCAACTCAGAGGTCAACTGAAATTACTAGGAGGTTAAAATCATTGGAACTGAGGGATTAGATTCACCTTGTGAATTTGATTAGTTTTAAATGTGAATTTAAATTTTTTTAAATTTTTAAATGCTTTTTCACTTAGCATTGCCCATAACAACTTCTGGTCAACACTACTTCCTGAAAATAATTGGTATGGAATCCATTTCCATATTGAGATTTTTGTTCACTACCAGACAATAATTCCCCAATGTTTTGTGCACCATAGCTAGGTTTGAAAGATGGAATGAATTCACACTATTTTCTGACTTTGTAGCATTGGTCATGTCACACTCAGCTTGTTTTAACCGAGAAATGGGAAGGGTTGCTCATCTGAGGAGCAGCTGACTCCAGACATGATGTTTTCAGAGCCAGCCTGAAGGATGGACAGACATAGCAGCCTTATCTCTGCTGAGCAGAGATCAGTAATCTGTGTGATGGCAGCTCTGTTAAACACTTGCACTGAGGGTCACTGCACACTCAGGGAAGTGCCTTCCTGTCAGAGAGCTGGGTTGGCACCATCAGTACTGGTGGTACTTGAAAGGATTTTGTCTCAGTTTGAAGTAAATTGAATTGTGAGAAGTAAATTGAAAAGCTAGACATTTGAAGAGAAGAGAAAAAGTAATAGTGTACATAGGTCTGGAAATGTTTTTAAAAGTAATTTGAAAAAATAGTAATCTATTTTCCAAATGTATTTTTAATAGAAGAAGTAGGTAGAATACTATTAACCATGTAATTTGGATTTAATTGCCTCACTTTTTGGATGAAATGAGTATGTTTTTTACTTTTTTCCCTCTTTGCAAACATTTAAGGCCACTGTCTTTGAAATACATTTAGTCCTAGAGCTAGATTCCCAGGGGAGCCTTCTGTGGACTTTAGTGTTTGAGATCTCAATCAGATTCTTCACAGAGCAGCTTTGGAGATCTGCTGCTGCTGCAATGAGATAACAGAATAGGCCAAGTTTAGAGATGGGATGGTCTTCTGGAGTTTTGGGTGTGCCAGAGGCACAGTGCATTTACTGGTGCACGTCACCAACTCTCTGCAAAGCCACGAGTAGAAAGCCAGGCACTTTGATGTTTTGTTTCTTTGCAGAGCTTCTCATGCCTTCATTTTACACTTCTCTTTCTTGTAGGGAGAGCATTGAGAAAAGACACTCCAGCCATCCTTCGCCAGCACCTATCCATCCAGTAAACTCCCTCGGACATAACCGCAGCTCAAGTGAGCAGATCAGGAGCCATCTGAATCCCGAGGTTCGAGAAAAAGAGAAACCCAAAGAACGAGAGAGGGATCACTCCGAATCTCGGAAGGAAATTAATGTTGAAGAGCACAAGGTGAAGGACAACTACATTTTGGAGAAAGAAGGCCTGAGCCATGAAAGCCGAGTGGTGGAAGAGTCTAAGCAAATGCCCAGGGTTCCTTCCCCCTATGCCAGGCCCCCTGTTGTGGAGAGCACCAGGCCCAACAGCACTTCCAGCCGCGAGGCCGACAGGAAGAACGAGCCGGCGTACGATAACCCGAAGAAAAGCAATGAAGTAAAGGTGAAGGAAGAGCGAAAGGAAGACCATGATGTTCAACCTGAGGGACCTCAGACTCATAGGTCATCTGATCAGCCACCACCTATATCCACATCCAACGTCCATCCAAGTCCTCTAGTGTCTATGCCCATGACTGTAGGTGTGACTGGTATACATCACATGAACAGCATCAGTGGCCTGGACAGGACTCGCATGATGACCCCTTTTATGGGAATTAGCCCAATTCCTGGTGGAGAACGTTTCCCCTATCCTTCTTTCCACTGGGATCCAATGAGAGATCCCTTGAGAGATCCCTACAGAGAGCTGGATATTCATCGGAGAGACCCCCTGGGCAGAGACTTTTTGCTAAGAAACGACCCTCTCCATCGCCTGTCTACGCCAAGGTTGTATGATGCGGACAGGTCATTCAGGGATCGGGAACCTCATGACTACAACCACCACCACCACCACCACCACCCTCTGTCCGTGGACCCGCGGCGGGAGCACGAGAGGGGCACCCACCTGGACGAGCGGGAGCGGCTGCACATGCTCCGCGAGGACTACGAGCACGCGCGCCTGCACTCGGTGCACCCCGCCGCCCTGGACGGGCACCTGCCCCACCCCGGCCTCCTCACGCCGGGACTGCCCAGCATGCACTACCCCCGCGTCAGTCCCCCCACGGGACACCAGAACGGCCTCCTCAATAAAACTCCCCCCACAGCAGCTCTCAGTGCCCCTCCGCCTCTTATCTCCACGCTGGGCCCTCGGCCCGGCTCTCCCAGAAGGACTACTCCTCTGTCCACAGAGATGAGAGAGAGGCCTCCCTCTCACACCCTCAAGGACATCGAAGCTCGATAAGCAGAGTGAGACTCAATGAAAACCAGAGCAAGAGGGACAAAAACCTTGTAAATGAACATAATATAAAGACGTTCTTACTAGTCATTGATACAGACTGGGGATGTGACCCACTGTACAATATGTATAGACCTGAGTGCAAAGATTTTGAAATGATTTTTTTGTATATTATATGTTGAAATTTTCCAGATCTTTTAGCCAAGTCCATATGTTCCTCGTGTCTCCTACTCTATTTTATTTCTAGTTTAAAATTTTCAACATTTGAACTGAAGAACAAGACATCAGTCTGAGTGATTTGACTAGAAACAAGCCACCACCAATGTCAACCCTACAAAGCTCTTTCAAACCAGAAGTGAAGTCAATTGTAGATATTTATGTAAAAAGATTGCTTCATGGATTAATGGTTCATATATGCAAAAAGGGTAAGATGAAAGCTTTACTTTGTACAAATGTAAATAGATAAAATTAAGTAACATAATACATTAATACTTCTTAAACTGTGCTATTTGCAAACTTAATATTGATCAACACAGTCTGCTTATGCTGTGTTACTTATATTGTTATAGACAGCTAAACCCCTTCAACTATGCAATGAATTTTAAGGCTTTTCACAAAAGCCTTTATAACTCAAAGGAGCCTTTTCAACACACAACATAATTAAAGTCATATTTTCCCTGAACAAGCTCATTTATAATGGAATCCTATTTCTCTTGTTTTGATGAAGAAACAGCCCTTCAGAGGTGTAGTTTTCTGTGTAAACCCTTGCATCAGGCTGCTGAGGTCACTGTAGCTCGTGTGTCCCTTGGATGGTGTCAGGGTTAGTGCTCTGTGATCCCTGATACGGAGTCATGGCAGATTGGGTTTCAGTCATATTAATCTGGGTTAAATGGTAATAATCAAATGCTGGAGATTTTCCAGAACTTTTGTCAGAACTTTTGTCACTTAACATGTCAAATTTATTTTGGAAGAACATCTGCCATTCATGTCTGGTTTTATTGCCAGTGTGTCATTCTTACTGTACACACATTTTTTTGTGTTAAGTGATTTTTAGCTACATTGAAACAAATCCTACAAGAAAGAGAATACTTTTCTAAATGATGGATATGTTTTCACTGTGGATCAGTAGTTTAATTAATGAACTCCATTGCAGATTTCATAATGGAATTTATTGTATTTCAGTTGGTAATAAAGTCTGTGAATAGTTAACAGGTCAGCCTTGTTGTTCCCTAATCATAGAAGACATGAGATAACCTGAAGAACATGGTCCTTTTTAAAAATATGCATCAATCTTCTGAAATCTGTCTTTTCACAACACACTTTTTTATAATGCGTTAAGTTTCTTGTCTAAATATTTGGAGAGAATATGACTTTATCAGAGAGAATTCAATATCTTGTCTACTGGACTGTAAAATATATGTATGAAATAAAATTAGTTCCATTGGTCTTCTAGTGTATTAAAGTGCTATCTGAAGTTGTTACTCTGTTTTGGCAAAAAAAAAAGAAAAAAAAAGAAAAAAGTTAACTACAAACGGTTGTTTCTAATGATCAGAGATCTATTTTAGTAGTCAACTGAAGGTTTAGTTGTGAGCTTCAGATTTTTTGTGAACTCCAGATGTTGTGCAGTGTTTTTTTTTTTTCTTTTTTTACAAACAAAAGGAAAAATACAAAAAAGTCCCAACCCTGAGGAATATGTACACTGGAACCGTAGTGGTAGCTTTCAGTATTGTAAAGAGATTGTTATATACAAACCTTTTTGCTGTTTATCCTGTATGTAATAAAGTCCTTTCTAGATCCTATGTGAACAGAAAAGTGAAGCGGCTCTCAATCTTCAGCATGTTTCCTCCTCAGCGAAGACTTGTGTAATGTAAATTGTGCCATGTTATTAAAAAATGTGAACTAAACTGCTAGGTGCTTCTTTGTGTGCAGTACCCCATCATTGCAATGGGGAGGAAGTCCTTTTTCCCAACAGTGGGGTTTTGTTCAGAAGGAGTAGTTGTTAAAATTGTAAAGGAAATGGCAAGCTTTCATAGGCCATCTTATTGAAATTGTTAGAGCAATCAGGAAAAAGAAACAAAAAGGAGACCAGATCCTTGCCTTGTCCAGATTCTTTAAAATATAGTAACATTCTACTTGGATTAGATTTTAATTAGACCATACTCTTGGTCTGCTGGATGCACATCATTACAAACCTGAGTTACTGAAGGAAGGCAAGTCTGGATGGCCACAGAAGGATGTAACTACTGGAGCAAGTGAGAGAGGCCTCACGAGACCAGGTCTGATTGAGAGCATCATCTTCCAGGCTCATCTCATCCTTGTTAGAGGAGCCTGACAGCTCTGCCAACGTCTTCAGGGGGAAGAAATGTGGTCTTGATTGTCCAGACTATGATCCTTGTCCTCCCAGGTGTTGAGCAAACTCTTCTTGATGGTCCTTAATTCCCAATTAAGCCAATGAGCCCTCACTCCCAGAGCCCCAGAAAGCATTGAGGCATTTCAGTCCCTTTGAATTCAATCCAATTTAAGTGCTCCATGCCTTTGAAGATCCACGTGTCAAGTCTTCTTGTACTGGTGATGCTCAGAGGAATATGCCTGAAAGGTGTAGTAAGAGATGAAACAAGATTTTTAATGCTTTTAAACTTCTTCAGTTGCATTTACTGCTTTTCAGAAATTTGATACAGGGATGTTAGCTTGCAGGTATAGACAATTTCATCTCTTTTGAAGGGTTTTCCATTCAGGACATTTGTCTTAAATCTTCTATTTTTGAATTCATTTGTGTTTAAGAAATGAATTTCATTTAAAGACCATGCCAGATACCATCTGTGGGAATGAAATTAGTCATAAGGGTATTAATTCTGTAGGTTGTCTGAGATTTTGATCATAGAAAACCCTCAGTGTGCTTATAGCAACCAGGACTTTGCTTTAGGTTTTGAAGTCCCACCTTCCCAAATTCCAATTAATTTTCCACTTAGCAGCTTCCTATCACCAGCTGAGATGCCAAATACAGTGTATAGGAAAGGAATCTTTGTAAACAGTCCTAATATTTGTTTCCCAATACGCTGTTCATTTTATGCCATGCTTGGTCCCTTCTTCTTTAACTTCCTATGTTTTGATCTTTGGTTTTCCTTACTGAGACTTAGCTCCATCCTGGTTTTCTGCTTTTCATACCTTACTGCTGCCCTCTTAGCCAGTCCTGTCCTCTTTCATGGCCTAGGACAGCTAAATCTTACCCAGAGGCAGCAATAAACACTGCAGATTTTCCAAAAGTCATAGATATTGTACATTGTTGTTCCTTTCTACCTTTGCCTGTAGGAGCTCATGAGAACTGTAGTCCTTGCTGGACTGGAAGATAGATGGAGGTTGGGGAGGATTTTACTGCAAGTATTTTCATTTGCTGTGGTTGTGCCTCATTGAGGAAATGTTTAGCACGGTTCTTGCTGATTTGAACTCAAATTAAGGCTTCACATGTGCAGGTGACTCTGCTGAAGGGCACTGGGGCATGGACCAAGGTCACAGAGCAGTGGTGTCGCACATACAGAGGAGCTCCTTGGCTCACTGCTTGGTTTCCGGCAAGGAAGAAGAGCAGTGGTTCAAACACAGACCAAAGACTCCAGTTACACGGGGGTTTTTTTATTGCCACGGTGGTTTGGTTAAGTCCCACCTGGATAAACCAACTTCCTTCTCTGAACTCCAGCTGCCAGCTTTGAGGTATACCTGTGCTTGTCTTCAGAAAGTGATTTGGAGCAGGATCCCAGCTTTGAACAGTCAGAATTACCTTTGGAGTGTGACTGCCTGAACTTTGGATGGAGGCTGGCCTCTAACTCGGCTGGTTGAGAAGTGGGTGCAAACGAGTGGTGGGTCTGCCTCCTGCCCTGCTGATGTCCCAGTCCTATCTGACCCTTCCTGCACATGTAAAAACCCAATCCTGGCCATTCCTTACATGAAGCTCTTTGGGACACAGTTTGTCTTTTACTTTGACTGTACTATGATTGGTGCCTTGATTGGAGGTGACTGAGCATTGTCCAGTGCAGCTATAATGCAAAAATTCTTTTAGTCATACTAAAACTGAAGGCTTCAGTGAATTAGCCATGGAAACCTGTATTAAAAAACTCCACATTTTTGCTAGCCAAGGAGAATCAGAGCTGCAGGTGAGGACAGACTGTTCTCCCTGTGCCCTGTCTCCAGCTGGAGGCACCTGGACTGTTTGTGCCTATGGGCAAGGTGGATGTTCCCAGCTGGCATCTGTTGGGGTCATACCCCTTTCTTTTTCCACTGAAACTTGCAACTGAAGTATCTTGCAACTGAAATTGCACAAAGATATTTCCTGGTCATAAAATATATCCCCCTCCTCATTTGTGCACTGTGAGGCTGCATGCAGCAACAGGTATTTATGGACATCAAAATGCCCATGTGCTGTCAGGTATAATACCCGGGAAGAAGCTCAATCCAGCAAAGAGCAGTGTGTAAAATCCTGGTGCCACCCTACAATCTCACACTTCTCTTTGGCTGCCATCTGATGTTTCCTCTGCTGGTCTGGTAATACAGACTTCAGTACAACATTATCCTCATTTTATAAAGAGGAAAAGTGCTGCTGGGAACCCCAAACACAGAGTCACCAGCATAATACCGGACACCTACTGCCTGAGTGACCTCAGGAGTCACCCAGGCCAATTGGGTTACTGCCAGAGTCACTGGAGAACAGAAAAAAGCCTGAATCAGGCAAATTGCAGTCAAGGGTGGCAGGAGATGAGGATTTTCTGGGTTGCTCTTTCAGTTTTACAAAGTTCTCTATATTAACAGCTTGTGGCACTTCAGACTGCTAAACTTACCTGTGAAGAAAGGGGTTTTACCTGTTTATTGTTAAGTACCTCAAGTATTGACCCAAGCTGATAAAGGCTGTGGTCATTCTGGTTACTAAGGGCAGATTTGCTGTGTTTTACCACCTAATGTGGCTTGTTTGATCATATTATTGCTCAGTACTAAAACTCACTCTGAGGCAGCATTTTTCTTGGTTGAATTTATATTTCTCTGCTGAAAAACTTGAATTTAGCCCTAGGAACTGAGCCATGCACCCCCAGTACAATAATTTATTTTTTTTTCAAGACAAGATAATTAAGTGAGAATTGGATCAGCTCATTGCGTAAAGATGTTACCTATAAAATACACAATATGTTTATTAAATGTATCTTTTGCTTTGCACCTTCAAAGGCCTTTAATAGTTTCCATTGAATCTGTGTTGTTGTGAGGGTTTGTTTTATGGAGCAGAAATTACATTACCATCAAAAGCTTGGATTTTTTTTCTTTTACAGACAGCTCAAAATGAAAGTATAAACTTTTAAGGATTTTCAGTAGTCCTTGTTTTGGGGCCTCATTGTATTTGGGTTTACCATGATGTGTTTGGAGTTCACTTGATTAAAAAAAAAAAAAGGGGGGGAGGTATCAAAAATGTCCCATTATTGCCAGCCAAAAGGAAAGTTTTGTCTCCATTAATCCTAGAACAGTGAAGCAGAACTGGATTTATTTTAGCCTGTTAGAAAAAGATGTTGTTCTGCAGCAGTACCACAAGAGGGTGGTTAAAGAGAGCCTGAAACACGTGTAGGCTGTGCTGGTAGAGGGGACGGCTCTGCTGTTCTGGCCAAGGTGAATGTAGCTGGAAATAATTTTCATGAGAGCCTGCTCCGTGAGGAGCTCTCCTGTTCCCCTGGAGTGACAGAAATCCCAGCAGTGTGGTGGCAGACGCTGCTCGGGCTGACTGAGGAGTGGCCTTACTTTGCCGCATTTAATACAAGGGACTAGAAATGGTCTGTACCCAGAGAATTCAGCTCGATAGAGGTAATTGTATTTTGGAGAGTTAGGTTTAAATTGCATGGTGCTACAGTCCAGCAACAAAGCACATTGCTTGTGTTAAGGGAATAAAAGATGCTTCTCTATAGCAAACAGTAGATACAGAATGAGTTGGTGTATGTCAGCTCAAGGAGTTGGACTCAATGATCCTTGTGGGTCCCTTCCAACTCAAGAGATTTTATGATTCTATTCTATGACCTCCTCAAAGTGTCAGTACATCTGTCTGTTTCTCCAATTGCCTGGCTTTTGAAAGGAGTAGCCCAGGACTAAGCAAGATAATTGCTTCATTTGGACATGGGGAAAGAAATAAATGCCATGTTTTCTAAGGACATAGATTAAGAAAATCACCAGAGCTGTCTGCAGCATACCAGCAGAAGGCTTGGCCCTAGTTTTTCCTTTCTACCCTCACTGCCCTTGCCATGTGAGGGGAGAGCCAACCCTTCACGGGTGCTGCTCTCCTGACTCTCCCAAGGGACACATGGCCTGAGGAGCAGCGAAGCGTGGCCCACGTGGCTCTGGTTGCTGTCTGGCCAGAGGAGGGGAGCAGGTGGAGCCTTCCTCTCCCTCCTCACACCACCCATCCCATCCCCACACTGCCCACAGCAAGTACTGGACATGATCCACAGGATCCCAGCTGAGTGTCTGAGAGGAGCCAGTCCCCACCTGGTCCCAGGGCACTGTGGTGTAAATTTGGGGCTGCCTGGGGGAGAACTGAGCTCTGCCTCCTCACAGCCAGAACCTGGGGACCAGTGCTGCTCACTTGGGAGGAACAGCTGCGGGTAAGAACAGGGTTTTCCATGATCTGAGCTGCAGTGAGGTGGGGAACTGTGCTGAGGAGATGGGGGCTCGCACCCACACGGCCCCAGAGAGGCCACCTCAACACCCCAGTACTGGGGGCTCCTGGTAGCAGCACCTGCCCCCAGAGCAGTGCCTTACAGAGTGACTGGGCATTGGAACAGCCTGACCAGAGAGATGGTGGGCTCACCATCACTGGGACTGTTTAAGAAAAGACTGGCACTAAGACCTCTTAGTGCCATGGTCTGGGTGACAAGGTGGTGTCAGGTCATAGGTTGGACACAATGATCTCAAAGGTCTTTTTTAACCCAGTCATTTCTGTGATTCTGTGACTCTGTGATTCTGTGACTCTGTGGTTCTGTGACTGGCAGCCTCAGCAAATACATCTCATCCACCTCGCAGCGTTATCTCTGGGGCTTGTTGTCAGCGGAGTCATGCTATGATAGTCATTATGGTTTTAAATGACTCATTTTCCACTTAACTGTATTATTGTGGCTTACAGAACATCTGGAGCTTTGCAGCAGTAAATACATCACTGACTACTACACCAGTGTACTAATCTGTGGCTTTGAAGAATCTCTTTAATAAAATACAGCCAAGGCTGTGCTGGTGTTGGTGCCAGCCCTGCTCTCTGGGGCACCTGTCCTGTACCGGACCAAAACACGGCTGATGCTGACATGCTTGCAGGAACAGTGGAGCATCTTTATTGCAATTTGATACCGCCTGAATGTGGCAATTTTGTAGAAGAAAAATTTGTAGAAGAGAGATTCTTGTGAGATGCACACAAGACACCCTGCGCTGGTGCTGAGGCAGCCAGGCCCGTGAGGTGTTGGTGTATCCGGGAACAACGTGCTCTGCCCTGGGCAGTCCGTCCTGACGGGAAGGACCCCCTGCTAATATAAGGAAGGACTCTTTACATCACATTACATTATTTTACGATTGTTCTCCTCGGCTCCCGCAGGCACGGCCCGGGATGGAGCTGCAGAGGGCGGTGTGGGAGAGGGAAAGGCCGCCCAAGATGGCGCCGCCGCCCGCGCCGCGGCACTAGAGGGAGATAGCGGCCTGGAAATGGGGGTTTGGGGCCGTCTGGGGCCTCGGATGGATCCTGGCCATGGTTTTAACCCTCGGATGGATCCTGGCCATGGCTTTAACCCCCGGATGGATCCTGCCGGCCAGCAGCTCTTCTGTCGGGCTGCAGACAGGCGGCAGCCGGCGCCCCTTGGGCGAGATCTCCGCAGGGCTCAGCATCTCCCGCTTCTTCCTGTGCCGGAGCTGCAGGGGCTCGGGTGGGAATCGGGCTAGGATTCATTCTAATAAAGGCATCTTGAGAAACATATTAAGAAATGCAGCCAGTTGAAGCAGAGGCTGGAAAAAAACCACACCGTCTGTAAGTTCATGCGTCGCCTGAGGTGATGGGAAAATGAAGAGGGAAAAGGAGCAGGTGCGACAGGCCGGGGTTTACATGTTTTCATTTATTTGCCATAAAACGAGTCATCAAACGCGGTTCTTTCTCTGCCAGCACCTCTGAACGATGGCTCCGGGCTTTGGTCCCCGGTGCCCTCAGCCCTCAGAAGGACAAACTGGAGACAGCAGCAGAAGAACAGGGGAAGGTCACCATCATGGGCTGCAGCTCCACATAAATCTGGTTGAAAGTAAGAATTAAAGAAAGGAAAAAAGCTTGTTCAGGGAGGGGAAGGAAACCCCCTACAAATTCTCTCCCTCTTTTGAAACTTTTGTCACCCACATTCACCGTGTGGTCTCTTCCCCAATAACCTGTGTATTTTCACACCTTTAACTTTAAAAGAAAGCAAGATGCCGGGGTATAAAGGAAAGCCTTTGGTGGTTTATTTCTTCACATAAGTCATGTTTTGTTAGGCAGGTTTGAGTTGAAAAAGTTCTTTTCCTGAGCACGATCCTGACACATCTGGACAAAACTCCTGGGTGTGGGGGACTCTTAAGGATGGTGCTGTGCCGGGCAGGATTTGGACTCTCATCCTTGTGGGTCCCTTCCAACTTTGTAGATTCTGAGTGCATATTAAAGCCTAGTGGTTTGTAATGAAAATAATTATATTTGAAGCCTGGAGGTAACTGATTTTTGACTCTTTACTCTAGGAGCTGGATGATCATGATGGGCTCCTTCCCAGTGCATCCTGTAATTCTGTGACATGGACTCGGCGGCTGAGGCAGCCTGTGGGGCTGGATGGACAGCAAGACAGTGGGGACAGACACTGGTCACTCATTTCTGACCCAGAGTGGGCTGCATCCTCCACCTGGGGTGGAAGAACCAGGACCTCCAGCATTTTTGAACAGGACATTGTGTGTGCCCCATCGTTGTGTGCATTTATTGTGGTGGTGGGACTTGTGAGCTCTGGTATCATGGACATACAGCTAGACTGTGTGGAATTAGACATAAAATTTCTTCTCACACCAATTGTGAGTGGGTAAATTAAGTGTGTATTGTTCTATAGTGTGTTTATTCAGATATTTTAAAATTTGATTTCAAAGCGAAGGACCAGAAGCTTCAGGTTTGATATCTGTTTCTGTCTTAAGAGGAATATTGAGAGTCTGTGACTTTTTTTTTTTTCCTGTGATAAGACTCTCCCTGCTTTGCCTCTTGTAAAGAACTTTTTAATTTATTATTAGGAATTCTAAATGAGAGGTTTCATCATGGTCTTTTTGGTTGTATCTTTTTTTCCCCCCAGTTACAATTTCTAATGTTCATTAGCAACATAGTAAGTCTAGTCTGGAGATTATTTAGTTTTATCTTGAATTTGGAGGGATTACAATCAAAGTGGGCATTGGATTTTAAGAATTATCCTGTAATGAATACATGAGCTCTATATCACTGCTAATTCTAAACTCTGTCAACTTGTTCCCTTCCTCTGCAGCTTTGGCTTAGCAAACTTTGCTCTGAATAGTCCCATGACTACTTGATGAAATAGAGAACAGTCTATTTCTAGTAAATCTCACACAGAGTAGGTGGATCTCTGTCTAATTGATCATTTACATGAGCTTCCACAAAATTCTGACATCTGGACAACTGTGGGATCAAAATGGGCCTTGTTTTTGTGCATGTCCCTTTGACAACCTTCTCCCCGAATGTACAAGACTGAATTTTCCCATCATTGAAGGGCTAAATCAGGAATACCCTTGACTTTCCCTTCCTTGCACACAAAATGCCTGCAACATTCTGGTGTGTGAGCTCAGCACTTTGCCAAACCTGCGAATCCAACTGAAAAATAAGACAGCTCTGCAACACTACATTTGGTGATTCATGCTTTTGATTTTAATTTTAAATGTATCCCATCAGAGAAACTTCACACTTAACTCATCAAGATAAGCAAAAGGCCCTCACAAATATGTATTGGTGGGGACAAGAGATAAAATGTGATGATTAAGTTCAAAATTGGTGGGTTTTCTTTTATCTAGAATACTAGAATTGAGTTTTGGCTCTATAGAGGAAGATTGGTTTGCTGTTATCTTGTCTTTTTGGCATGTGGCTGTCTTCAGGAAGTTCAGGTGAATTCTTTGGATGGCTTTTCTATTGACAAATACAGATATTACCTGTGTAATATCTGATGTGCAAAAAAACAGTGCCATAACTTTAAGCCAGAAGGACTTTTTGTGGGGATGTTTGTGCTTTGGAGGAAGGGACACAGGATGATCTAAGTGGGAAATGAACAGAAGGTCTAAAAGGAAATTAATAGGAACTCAGTTGTAAAATAAAAAGTTTTTAATGTGAAATTTTGAACTTGCAAGTGTTGCAAAGCCAGAGGCTGATGATATGTGTGAATCCTTTCTTCCTGTAGGTAGCTGAAAGCCTGTTGAAGGTAATCATAAACCTTCTCACTGCTGAACATGAGAGAAATCCCAGGAGTTCCTGAATTGTCACAGGTATGGAAAAGTTTATTAGATATGTTTTGGGAAAAGTTATAGAAAATCATCTATTTTGATTCAGTAAAGCTGAACAGGCTGTCTGCCAAGGGCACCATTTTTGGGGTTGTGATGCTCTAATTTGTGTTTGCAGGTCAGTACTCTCAGATTTACATAGTGTTTCCAGTACCAAAATGAGCCTAATTATCCAGATTTCCTCATGTGTATTATCCATTGTATCTCTATCCTGTAAACAAATAAAGTCACTCTTCTAGGTGGAGAATGATATTCTCCTGATAACTTTTGAAGACTAAACAGGAAATGTAATTTTGGAATGTTTACCCAAAGTGAGGTAATAGCTTCTAATGCCACAGCACAGCCACAGTCTGAGGTTGTTTGCCAACAGGGCGAACAGAGAGGTGGGACCATACAAGCTTCAGGAAGTAGAGTTCAAGCAGTCTGTGGATCCCAGTTTTCCCGTGTATTCCAGAGCAAGCCAAGTCTCTCTGTACTGCTAAGTCAGGAACTGGGTCTTTGCAGTAACCAGACTTTCAGGTTCCCGAAATGCTGACATATATCAGTCCAGAGGATCCCAAAGAAGTTTCTACTGAGAGTATTTTCCTTTGAATTATGACCAAAGGCTCCCTTCTCATATTTTCCCTGAAGGGTGCACAGACCTTGAATTTGAAAGTTCTGCCAGCTTCAGTAGACACAACTTTCCTAAGGCTGGTGCTGCAGAGTTAAACCAAAAGCCCTTCAGGTGATTTATGTGTCTGCTCTGCCTGTGATGTTGTGAAATCCCTGCAGCCTGGGAGTCTATGGGGAACTGACCCCTGTTGTTGGGAAAGAGTATATTCCAGGAAGCATTTTCATTTTGATCCTTTGCCTTTTTCCAATGTTTTTGTGGAAAATTTTCATCAGCTCTAATTCTGCCTTGTGTTCTTTGGTGGCAAACACCTCAGGGCCCAGCCTGGCACACAGAAGGTGTGTGTGTGCCACCCAGCTCCGGTTTGGGCAAAGCCTAAAGGCCACGACAGAGCTCCAGCTCCCCAGGGAGCCCTGTGTGCCTGCCTGAGGGTTCTCCTCCACCACAGGTAGCACATCATATCTGGCTCAAAGGGTTTGGTGCTGTGCTTGGGAGCTCACAGAGCTGCAGAAATGGGAGGTGAAGGGGAATTGCTGCCTACCTCAGCAGGAGGGTGCTTCACTCCAAAGCAGCAGCTGCATGTTGTACCGTGGTGACCTCAGCTGTCCCTGTGGAACTATTGGATTGTTCAAATTTGCTTCATTTTGGGTCTGAGTCAGCTGTGACAGGTTCTGTAATGCAGGAAAAGGTGGCCCAGGTATGGAACAGCCAAGACTGTGCAAAGACAAGGGTACAGCTGTGTTGTAACAGGATGGGTTTGGAGCCAGAGTTTTTTCAGTGGTTTAAGGGTTGCAATTTTGTCAGGCAGTAGAGAAGCACTTTAGGGTGGGATTTGATGGATACTCAACCCAATAGCTTTCCAGGGGGGCTGGAAGGTTTGTCCTGTTCCTTCTCTTCCCCCAGCTATCCTAAACCAGGCCAGGATACAGTTGAATAAATTCAGTATTTCACTGAATCAAGAGAGTAGTTGGAGACTTCTCGGTACACACTGAGGACAGAGCTTTGTCCATCTTGTGGAGAGTGTTTTTATTCCCCAGAATCTGGTAAGTCGTGGGCTTTGCTGATACCTTGTATGGGTTGAGCTGATTGTTTAATGGTTAAACTGGCCTTTTTAGTATTTCTGTATCTCACAAACTAAAGTATCCTTTGGTTGTTTGGTTTGGTTTGGGATTTTGTCATGTCTCTAGGAGCAGTTTGTAAATGGGGAACCTAATCACAGAAACATGAAGTTCCAGACTGTATGGAGCTGCTGGAGGAGGAGGGGACGAGCCCTCACCTGTGGTTCCCCAAGTCCATCCTTGTCCCCAGCCTGGCTGGCACCACTGCAGTGCTGGTATTTTAAATACCCAGGTGACTCAGGAGTTAGGAAGGAGATGAGGGATGCAGAGTGACACATCCAGCCCCAGAGCTGGTCACTTCAAACCATGACTGGTTGAAGTCACTTTACGGTTTGAGGAATTCATTCTAACACTGCAGGTGCTTAGGCTGCTCTTTACAGGAACAAAGACCTACCCCTTCTGGGTTGCAGTGTAGCATTTTTGCATGCCCTAAATTCACTTAATTTTAACCTAATCACTCGGTGTTTTTTTAGTCTTTCTGTGCAAGTACCACATTGCTGTCTCAGCAGTAGTAGTGAGGAGTTGAAAGGAATTAATCGTGCTGTGTAGCTTAATGCCTTATGGTTTATTATTAAGAATAAAGACAAGCGCTCCACTATTTTATCTCTAATGTGCAGTTAACTTAATTCCTAATCCTCTGAAGAGATGGTGTTCTTCCCAGCATTTTGGCTTCTGCCTTGCTTTCAAGCTGCACATGAAACTTAAAAGCTGAAATGCTCAGTGCAGAGAGAATTTTAATACATGCATGCATAAATCAGTCTTCATGAGCTTCCCCACAACCATTCAGGGAGAGCTTTCCTTTTCCTCTGCGCTTACCTGGAATTATTGCTTAGCAGGCTGCTTTGCTGTTCCTTATGTGTGCAGCAGCCACCAAGTCGTGGTGCTGTGCAAACATGGCCATGGGCTGATGGGATGTGAGCTCAGTTCTTCCCTTTCAGTGATGGGAACTAGCTAAAATTCCTGTTCCTCCTCAGCTGCGAGTTGTTCTTCTAGCGTGGCTGCCTCCTCCTCCTCCCTGTTATTTCCATAGCTCCCTGCTCCATCCGACTGCTGGAATACTCACCGAGAACAAGGGGGGCTGTGATAGGAGTTAATAAGCTTTTGCAAGTAGCTACAGTGTTACAAGGATGGTTTTATTCCTTGTCAGTGTATTACAATGCAAAGGTATTTAGCAAACAGTTTAACAAGCAGAATTTTGGCACTGTCGTGTTTTCACTTGTGGAAAACTTGTCCCTGTTCATTCTCTGGGATAAACGCTCCAAAAATTCTGAGATGACATCTGTGCTCAGGTTCTGTTTTCAAACATACATAGTCACCAAAGCCTCTTGTTTTAGAGAATTGTTTTCATTGCTCCTTTCTTTTGGGTACATTTAATTTCAGCCTCTTGCAATCTTTCTGTTCCACCAGCACATTGATCTTGCTCCACTCAGCTAATTGGATTAACTCATTTGCTGTATTTATTGTACAATATTGATTTGATAATACCAATCTTCCATCTCAATGTAATCTCATATTTTCTCTGGCCTCAAAGCAGCCCCGCTAAATATCCCTCTTGCCCCACCTTTGCACTTGGACTTCATATAAAATCAAAACAGTGATTAAAAGGCCTGAGGCTAATCAGGCTCTTCCCTGCAGGCCTGGTGTGCCTCGCTGCCTTTGTAAGCACTGACGGCTGAGATAAAGGTGTTGGATGATATTCCCACATCTCTAAATAGCTGCTCCATGCTGACACAAGTGACCTCCCAAAACACTGTTTCTGCAAGTCCTCAGTCACTTGGGTGCTTAGCTTTGGTACCTTTGGGGGAAGCTAAACACGTCAAGTATTTGCTTGCCTGTGCTCACTCCTCAAATGTTCAAACTTCTGGCAAGAGCTCAACATCCAAGTTCCCTGGTGACCTGTGAAAATCTCTAGGTGTCTAAAGCATATAAATCTTCAGCTTTCAGAAAGTCAAGAAATGCTTGCAGTGAGGCAAAGTTTGAATCACTGAAATTAGCAGCAGTTTTTCAGGAATTGTGGCAAGACAGAATCTGTATGCATCCTGTCTGTAAAGAAAGGGTTTTGCTGTTTGACAGTCAGGTGAGCAAGTTCAAGTACTTATGGATTCTGCAGAGCTTGAAGCTTCATGTGCATCTTTATTTTGATTCCTGAAAAAGCATTTTTATTATGCATGTTTGTTAGAGTGCATTCTCTAAAAGCCTGGAATTGTGCTCTGGGCTGGTCAGTGGATTTTCAAATGAGCTGAGACTTTCTCTAGCCTAAATTGCCTTTGCTTGTCTTTGGGTGGCCTCATCTTGTGGGAGCCTCCAGCCACCTGCCCCAGGGGAGGCAGGGACAGAGTGACCACCAAGGCTGATCCTTTGCAAGGAGGTACTTGGGATCCTGGCAGTTCTCCTGTCTGCTCCCAAACAGGACTCAAGTAAGGACACATTTTGGCACAGGGGAAATGAGAAGCACAGTGTTCTGCCTCTGCCATTGATGTGCAGGACTTGTTCCCACTCAGACTGGCTTTGCAGTCCAGAGCAGAGGTTGATGTGCTCAGATATGAAGACTGCAGGTGTAGGCAGCTTCATTTTCTGTCTCACTTTACAATTGTCACTGGGTTTTTAAAGAACATTTTCATTATCCTGTGGCAGTTGTGAGACACTTCCATGGTTTGACAGCTTCTATGCCAAATCAGTGCTCATCACACAGATGAATTTCTCTTTCACTTTCAGTGTCAACATTTCACTCTCCTGAGATCCAAAGCTGCAGCTTAAGCAAGGAGAGGACAACCATCAGAAAGCAACAGGTTGTAGACATGAAGGGTGTGTGGATGCTGTCACAGGGATGCCAATACAAGATGTGATTGTGAGGGATTGAGGGGGGGGTTTTGTGCTATTTGACATTACATTGACTGAAAATTCTGTTATTCCCTTTAGAGCTTGGGTAGAAGCAGCTAGACTGCTGAGAGGGGTGGGGAAACACAGCAGAAAAATGCTAGTTGTATCTGCTCAATCTTAGCCATTCATTGAGAAAATGAATCTTTTTCACTTCCTCCCTTGTGACAGTTTATCTCTGAATGAGTTTTTTTTACTATTTATTAATGAAGAAGTAACCTTACACCTCAGAGAAAGGATTAATCCTTACTGCTCTAACTTGCTGATTCCTCTCACTTATTCGAAGGAACAGTGCAGTAGGTGACAGCAGGTTTTGGGAGGCCCAGCCCTGGGCTGTGGCTGTCTCAGGGACTGCAAACAAATATGTGCTCAATCTGGGACTGTCTCCAAACATCAGTGCAAGGCTCTTGAAATGGGAATAGAGGTTATTTAGGGCAAGACTTGAAAGGAGCAGCTGAGGTTACTTGTCTTGGTCAGCCTGGGTAGGAGAAGGCTGAGGGGACTCTCCTGGCAGGCTGCACCCTCCTTGGGGGGGTCAGTGGAGGGGAGGTGCTGGTCTCACTCTGGTGACCCCAATGGACACAAGGACATGGAGGACACTGGGAAAAGCTCTTTGCTGAGGGGTACTTGGTCCCTAGAACAGGTTCCCAGGGAAGTGCCCATGGCACCAAGCCTGCCAGAGTTCAAGAAGCCGTGGAGAACATGTTTAGGAGGTTTAGTTTTTGGCAGTGCTGCAAGGAGCAGGGACTTGAGTCATCCTCGTGGGTCCCTTCAACCGTGGGGGATTCCGTGATTCAGGAAAATCCCATTCTCTTGTTTTATGGAGTAAACACTTGGCCAGACAAGCAGGCACCTCAGCCCAGCTCAGCTCCCTGCAGCCAGTGGAGGTACATTGGAGTGGAAGTGTCAGTCAGGTGTTCCTGAGTTGGGTAGAAACAGGCTCATTATGGCCTGGCAACATTCACATCATGAGACAAAAAGCCTCTGCTGAAAAGGCTGTTTTGCAGTGGGTAACTTTATTTTAAAAATCTTGTGAATTAGGGTTTGTTTCTCGTAGCAGCATCTCTGGAATTAAGTCGTGCTTGGGAACTACCTGAGGGGCATGGATGTCTCTGGTACAATTTAGCACTGTCACAGCATGACAGGGGTCTATTACTTCACCTCAGAGGAGCTAACAAGCAGAGTGTTTGGTGGTGTTTGATCGGGGGATTGGTGTTAAAAGCCAGCTTATTATAAAAATGGGGAAAGTTTTATAGACATGGAAGTGTCTGGTTGAAAAAAATAACAGCTACCAGGTGGCTTGTGCTAACCAGGTAAATAGGGCTAATTTATGGTTTCAATGCAGAGCTTGTGGAGGATACCAAGCAATTTAATAAGCTCCAGAAGTATAAGAAATTCCTGAGGGCCCAGTCTTGCAATGCACTCTGCAAATGGACTTAATTGACTTGTAATGAGGCCATTTATGGGCAACTGTTCCACCTGCTTGCAGCTCATTGCAGAACTAGGTTCAAATTCATGAGTGCAACATAGGTAAGAGCAATATTTTAAAAAATTCAAGTTGATAGAAAGCATCAGAACACCTTATTTCTGTTTTAATTCACATTGCCTTGAAATGCAGCTCCCTGCAAAGGGGGCAGCTGAGAGGAGCTGGCTGAACCCAACCTTCACCAGGAATGTTTGGGATGAGTATTCTAAGTTCATGTTATGATCTGGCACAAAGTGAACCTGTTAAGAAATGAGGTGTCAGTCTGTAACTAAAAATTACCTGAGAAGGAACTGCCATAGGAAAGGGTTTGAGGTGGGCTTCTGGTCTTCAAAAGCCATGGAGCCAATGGACTTTGAAAGTATGGCACACTTGTGTGTTCCTGCTATAAGCAGTTGAGTTTATTCATAAAAAGTAATATGTTCTTACATCCTTAAATATTAATATCCAGCTGAGTATAGGAGGGAGCATTATGATCAAGATTTAATTTTTTTTTTTAATTTCTGACAGTGTTTACACACTGACAATTGAAAAGAAAAGCAAGTACCTTCAAACTTTTATTTAGAAATAAAATTGGCTATGGGGCTGACTAATACTGCTGAGGATTGGGTTCCAATCATATCACATATCAGAGGGGCTGACAAGCACAATTCCCTGAATGGGATCTTGGAGGGAAGCTGTGGTGCTGCAGTGATAACCTGTGCCTTACAATTTTCATCCTAAGATGTGTCCTCTGGAGGTGAGACAACCATGTTTGAATAAAATGCACAACTTGATTTCATCATATTTGGGGTGGAAGGTAGGCGAAGTTTGAGGTTTCTTTATTAAAAGCAAGTTGAAGTTATTTAAACTGCATCCCACACATCAAGTCCTTCTCTCCACACTGCTCTTGTCCCATTCTCCTCAACTTGCCCTGAGGCTTACATATAAGTCTCTGCTGAAATATAATAATTGCTGTCTAACCATGTCTTAAATAGGTAAAAATGATCTATCGATACATAATAAACAGAGATAACGAAATATTTTATTCATGTTTTCTGAAAGTCTCAATTATTTATATTTGGGTATCAATTAGAGTTTGCATTTAAACAGAATTCAGAGTAGTAGCATTCTGTTCACTTAGTCTAAATTAGATGGCAGTATGTTTCACTTAATATAAATTGTGTGTGATTACTTACAATCAGTTTAAATCAATAAGTTTGTGATGGATTTTTACCCGGTGCTGTGGTTTCTCAGTAATAAATCCCTTGTTTAGTCCAGAAGGCATTGCTTCTTTTGGCAGCTTTCCAGGCATTTCAGTAATGAGTATTGGATAGGCACAGCTTCAGCAAATCAGCATTTAAAAAGGAAAAAAAAAAAAAGCCCCTATAGAGGATAAACGCATTAAAAAATCAATTTACCTCAACTAGTCCCAATTCAAATTAATAGGATACTCTGCTCTGAGAATCTTGGAGTCTGTTCCTTGTAGCAGAAATTTGTGTATATCCTGACTTAATAATGTGAAGGCAGGGAATGGGAATGTGGTCTGTGATTCAAGGTTTGGAAGCTTTATTGCAAAATCCTCATAGGACAGGTGTAGAATATTATTTTGCTTGGTTGAACGGAGTCACAAGCTGGCTTGACTTGTTCCTGAGGTTGTGCCTCCTGTCTGCAGAAACCTTTGTTCCTGCCCCAGAAGAGAATTCTCCCATGGACTAGAGGAGGATGCCCTGGAGAACTTGCACGGTGGTCACAGGGTGCAGTAAAAGATATCCCAGCTGCAAAGCCATTACTGAGATTTAGCAGGACTGAGGAAAACAGCCCCAAGAGGCAGCAGGCACTTAGGGACAGTGACATCCTGGATTCTGTTGATCACCCTGAAATATGGCTTGCTGCTGAGATGGGTGTGGAGGTTGTTGGTGAGTTCCTTGAGGATGAAGGAAGAGGTCAGAGAAGAGATGAGAGGAGACACCAGCAGGGAGGACCCAGGCTCTGCTCTGGGGGCCCAGCAGTGGCACCAGAGCCACGGGCAGGGACTGAGCCCAGCAATTCCCCCTGCACAGGAGGCACAACTTCTGCCCTGGGCAGTGCCCAGCCCTCAACAGGCTGCCCCGGGAGGGGCTGGAGTATCCTCAGCGGGGATATTCCAGAGCCCTCTGGACACAATCCTGTGCCCTGTGCTCTGGGATGGCCCTGCCTGAGCAGGGACCTGGCACCAGTGACCCTCTGTGGTCTCTTCAGGCCTGACCCTGTAATGTGGGCTCTAGGGATGATGGAGTCCAGTGACAGCCAGCCTGGATGTGGCACCTCATGGGTACAAGGGACAGTCTTCACCCCACTTACTGGTGAACTTCTGACAGAAAATCTCTTAGTCTAAAGTATCTCCCCATCTCAATCACATGGTGATGGTGGGGGTAGTTACTTGAGCCAGAGTGGAGAAATTAGTTTTCATCTTCCTGAATGGAAAGCTGCTCCTTGGCCAGGAAGTTGTTCCCCATCTCTCCTGTGAGCTCTGTTCCCCACGTCATTTCTGCTCTGTATGAGCATCTGGCTGGTTGGGCTGTCTCCTATTTCATGCCTGAGCTCCCAGTTAGAAAAGGCACACACTGGCACAGTGCTTTTTCCCGAGCCTGAGCAGGCTACACAAAGGAATTCTGAGTAGAAATAAAGCGTGGAAATGAATTAGTGAAATCCTGAGCTTCAAAGAGTGCCAAAAAGTCAGGGAATGCCAAGTATTGCATGGGACGGCAGCAAGGGAGCTGTGTAGGGAAGGGTCTGTGGGAAGAGAATAGTACAGTGTAAAACAAGCCTTTGTTTCGATGCAAACACAGTTCAGAGATGATTTGTACAAAATCACTGAACTTTGATGCAAGCCTTGGAGTTAAGGATATGTGATGCCATTTGCTGGGTGCTCTGTTTTTCTGTATAAATTGTCTGTCTTTTCATTCTTTTCTGGAGCATGGGGTTGTTTGGGAATCAGGTTGGCAATTGTGGGGCTCCTGCATCCGAAAGGGTGGTAAAGGGATGTCAAACAGCATGGATTAGACGTGGCATGAGTGGCCTTTTGTTGTTTGAGGTTCTGCAGATCTGCTGGCCATTTTGTAAGAAATAGCAGTTGTAGGTGGTTATTTCTCTTAAGTAGAATGAAGTGTACTGGGATGGGTGTTGTGGTCCTCCACCTGTTTCTTCTGTGATGGCACAGAGATGCTTCATTCATGTTTGTTAACACTGACCTGTGACCTCCATGTATGTGCTCTGTGTGTGCTGGCTGGACTTGTGCCCTGCTGCTTTTTCAGAAATACATTATTAGTTCCTGAAGGTGAAGGATTGTTTTGTGACTGGGCTACCTGAATGCTCTAATTTGTAAAGTCATTGCCCCTGGATGCAGCCCTTGCATCAAGGCTGGCACCAGAAGGACTAACTATTCAAGGTGTGCACACAAGTGTGTAATTTTATGGTTTAAATCCATTTGCTATAAAAGATCACAGAGTGGTTTGGGTTGGAAGGGACCTTCGGGATCATCCAGTCCCATGTCCCCACAGCATGACCCAGCTGTACCCTCCCAGTGCCTTCCTTCAGACTTGCAGTCACTTCCACTGGAATGGAAACTACATTGAGAAATCCCTGCCTGTGAGTCCAGCTGAAAGCATAATTGTAGCACAGGGGAGACAGTGTGCTGTAATTGAACTGTTGCTGATAGGCACTGAAAAATGACTGTCCTTTGGAGACTGTGCCCATCCTTTTCTCTCTATCACAGTATCTGTTTTGAGATCAGTTTGTTGTAATCACAATAATTGGCATTTCTCATCCCTGGAGCCTTTCAGGTCTCATCCCTTCAACATAATAACTACTTGGACTTCTTGACCTGTGCTTTAAGCCCCTCTTGAGGTGCTCCAAGGAGATACTTTAGGGAAGAAATATGTTCACTACAGTCACTAGCTCCCTTCTTCTCTGCATGTGGATACCACAGCAATTGCACAACAGCAGGAACTGCAGATAAGGTGCCCTGTCATTGTAAGAGATCTGATGTTCCAGTGCTGGGGCACACAAGTTGCAATGGTGCCTCAGGGGCTGTGGTTACCTTCAGCATATTTACCACATTCAAAGTAGGGCAGATGGAAATGGTTTTCTATGAGGAGTATTCCTCTGGCAGAGAGCCATGCACCTGCCTCTGATGTGTGTTATTGGTAAAGGCCATTTGCCAGTGCATCAGAGTCCAACATTCTTTTTTTTTTTTTTTTTTCCCTAGACAAATATTTGGGTGCCTGCAAAGATTTTACATAACTGCTGGCAAAATCCCTCCCCATAACCACCTACACTCCTGCTGAAGTCTCTGGCTGAGCAATCCTACTGTCTTTAATAGGAAGGGGTACTGCAGGCAGTGGCTCAATCCTGGGGTCTGTGGGGTGATTTGGGGTGGGGTAGGGAAAGACATTCTCAGCAAAAGCAGTTCCTAAGCTTTCCCCTCAGGAATGGGAGCTGGTGGTGCAAGGTGCTCTGATGGAGCATGGGTCTTCTCTCCTATCTCCCAGTGCAAACTGGTGTAGAGATGTGTAATTAGCACATGTCTAATCACTTGAGTCACACACAGCTAGTCCTTTGCACTGTAAGGCTGTATGAACAGACTTGGTTTCCCCCCAGCCCTTGCATGTGAGGTTTGAGTGGTTGTGGTGTAGGTGTGTTTGAACACCTCGAGGTTTGCCATTGGCATATGTGGTTTCTCCCTCCCTATTAGGGCAGCAGAGCTTTCCTGCAGTCATTTCTATGCTGCTGTGCCACCTCCCAGGTGCTTTCCATCTTTGGGTAGCTGTGCCCTCTGCTTCAGGCTTACTCAACATCTTTGCCACTGTTACAGCTGATTTGTATTCCTATGGATGATGGTGATGCAGTTTAATGTTGTGAAATTTTGGAGGGGACTTTGACTTGTCTTGGCCTTACCTTGTGCTCATGAGCAATTTCTGAGAAGCTACTGACTGAATGATGCTGAACCCTGACAGGTAATGAGGCTGAAATCAGAGGAGGCAAAAAATGTTCTCTGCAAAATTCCTTCCCTTTGTGCTTGTTTCTCTAATGAAAAATGTGTATGTTGATAAATCTGAATAGCAGAAAGTTTTGCTTCCTCTCCTCTCCTTGAGAGAGAACAAGAGTGTCAGGCCAAACTGCCCTGGTTTGCTGGGGAGTGGTGTGCAGCAGCCTGGTGTCACAGGCAGGGGAATCCACCCAAATCCTGCCCATCCCGTCATCTGACATGATGTTCATGTGGATGAAGTTTGTGGGAAGGCAGACTGCCTGCAGAAAGGACTGGGAGCAAATGAAAGTGTTGAGGTCCCCACTCACTGCTTTCATTTCTTCCATGCTTTCAAGGTATGGACAGGAAAAGTGAGAGAGAGGGACACAGTCTACTCATAAATAAAATCCTGCTGTAGTTTGGAAATCCAGACAATTTCATTTACTGCTGGGCTACTGAAGAATCAGAGTCAGTTGCAAGTGCATTCAGATTTCCCTCTCTTCAGTGTTTCTTCTCTCTCCATGAAGACCTGGAGACAGTAGCTTCTCAAAATACCTGCTGGTGAACTGAGCCATCTGCTAAAGCAAACAAGTTTCTTTTACAATTCTATTTTCCATCTTCATGTACTGTTGTGTCAGACTCTTTTCTGCAGAGAACTTGTGGTTCTTTTGGCAAGAGAGGACCCGACAAATGTGCAGTCATCTTCAACAAAACAACTTTTTAGAAGCTGAAGACTTTCCATGCATAAAGGGAAATATTGCACTCCCTCCCCCCACCCTTCATCCCCATGGCAATTTTAGGTTAAGGAATGAATCATGGACTTCAAGCAGTCTATATTAAAAGGGATTGCAAACATGTTTCTTTTCCTCTCTCCCTCCCCTTTCGCCTTTGACTCCCTGTCGAGGTGATGGTACTAAATTTCTGTAGCCAGTAAAGACGTGGCCACGGGCTTTACCAGCACCAATGAAATCGTATTGAATGCAGGAGCTTTGGAAGCTCAGGTGGGAGTTTGTAGGTTGTCTACAGACAAAGCTCCTTTCATAGCGGCAGTGTGCTCAAATAAGATGCTGGGGGTTTGCCACAGCTCTGCTGTCTGACATTTAGCAGCTTGTATCCCCTCCCTGCCCCTGACTTCCAGAAAGGATTGTCTGCGTGCTTGCTGCTGCAGCCTGGCTTCATTTCCATTGCAAACGGGGGCTATTAGTATTCCACAAGTACCCGGTTAGGCACTTGGGTTTCTTAGCAGAAGGGGAACTTAAAACAAGAAGAAACAAGAACGGACGTGAGGCTCGGGTTAGATGTCTCCAGGAGAGCTCGAGGCTTTGCCCAGAGGCTCAGATTTTGTCACTGACCTGGGCTTATTTCAGAATCGCCCCCCCCC